>OY744528.1:117623729-117626229 GCA_963556195.1 Sepiola atlantica | reverse complement strand
TTCGACTCCATGACGGTCGAGTCACGTGTGACCCAGCTCAGCTGACTTCGAGTTTTTATCTTCTTTTCGGAAGCTGAAATGAATAAAGAAATTATATTTTTTTCTATATAAAATGGTTTGTCTTCTCCTTCCTGCAAGCGTTCAATTTCAGCACGATGGTTCCCTCAGCCCAAATAATTAGTTCTCTCCTGAGAATTAATGATGTCTAATGACGCATAACACCCGATCAAAGACCTGTTAAGACTACGAACGGGATTAACCCCATTCCTTGAAGGGGATGTGCCTATCGTTTGCCATTCGTGTGACAATATTAAGCGGATGCGACAATATTAAGCGGCCCTGCGAAGGGCAGGGCCTAGAATACAGTGTTAGTGTGAATTAGCCACGAGCTTATACAAAGTCAAGCATCATATTAGGTTTCCAGTATAAACAAAGAACAGGGTTAAAAAGCATAGTTTGATCGCCCTGGTAAATGAACTCCCCATCTCAATTTCAAACAATTCGAAATCGTATTTTGGTTTTGATTGTTTTCGTATTGACCTTTCTGCCCTCGAATGTTAATTGCAATTTAGGTCATATCGTTTTTTGGTCCAAATGAAATATACACTTTTTGTTAAAAATTATTATCATTTTTTTTCGCTTATGACACGTTGCTGTCTCGTTGTTTCTCGTGGCGTGATCTTATTGGATGCTGACAAGAATTCGCCCCCCTCCCCGTAGAGGTCGGCGCATTCTCAATAAAAGAGTAGAGAGAGTCGAGACAGAGTGAGTTCCCCAGAGACAGACTTGGGCGGCCACCGAACGAGGAAGGTCGTGCGTTCGGCCTCTCGTTTGGATGGCGGAGCGCATTGGCTAGAGTATTCTCCTCATCGTTTTAAGTAGACGAGTTAGTTCAACTTATGACTTAATTAAGAACTTGCAATCGTAAATGGATCCGCACACGCGCAGAGAGACGACGAAATAGTTTAACACAAAAGACATTTTATCAAAAGATAGATTTTCAATTCAACGTTAACCAATTTCTTCCTTTAATTGTTTAATAATTATTTCATACCAAAAAGACTTCGCCGATGTTGTTGAATTATTTCTATTGTTGATTTGTTCTGCTTGAATAACCTTGCCTTCACAGAGACGAGATCGACAAAGCCATCATCATCATCATCATCATCATCATCATCATCATCATCATCATCATCATCATCATCATCATTCCGACCTCGAGGAGATTCGACCGACATCTTTTTTTATTGCCACTACGACGATCAACGGCAAAAAGAGTGTTCACGGTCTGGCAAGATATCTGTGTAGAGAACCAGAAGCGTGAGCACAGATACACAGACGACGAGCGGGGTACATGTTTATGGCAGGCTCCGTGACGCGGAATAGTGTGGGTATCTGTTATACTTGGCACCGCGACCAGGATATCAAACACCTGTGAGAAGATATCCACGGCTGTCGAAGAGAGTGGGGTACCTTTACATTCGGGGAACTGGGTAACCGTGCCAGGACGTTAACAGCTATTCCAAAAACGCCTCCCACGGCGCGGACCACCAAATTACACAAGATATACTAAGCATAGATTGGATAATGTACAGTGACATCTATTGAAATAATTTTCGGTAAGATTAAAGTGTTTTAACTTACTCGGCATTTTATAGAAATCAATGAGGACTCATATGTAATCCTGCTTCAAGCCCTGAATATTACCATTTCAATTCTTATTTTTTTTTAATTTCTGTAACTTACTTAAAGTTATAAATCAAATAAAGTACAATGTTGCCTTTCTTTTTTATAGATGTCAGGTGCGAACGCAGACCCCACAATATTATTGTACCCGGTTGGATCAAAATAATTTGTACTTATCCAATTACTCTAGGTAATATACTTTTGGAATGCATATGTTTATGGGGATCTATCTCTAAAACTCTTGTAGGTATTCATGAACAAACAAACATTATCTGTTATAAATATAGATAGAATTTAAAGTTATGAATACAATACAATAAAATTGTTCGGCTTTATGATATTATTGTTCCGTCTTTGATCAAAACAATACATACTTATCCAAGTACATTGGGTAATGTACTTTTAGAATATGTATGATTTTACGGGTCTATCTCTAAAATCTTTGGTGTTCGTGAACAAACAGGCGCCAACCACTACTTTATTATAAAGATACATAAGAAGAGTACCCGTCAGACGCAAACGCAAACCCCACAATATTATTGTACCCTCTTTGGTCAAAATTATGCTTACTCATCTAAGTACCTGTATAATGTAGTTTAAAAGTATATATAGTTTAGAGGGTCTAGTTAAAAAAAACATAGCAGTTTGTGACATATTTCCGTTTTATAGACGACCGGTGCGAACGTAGAAGTCACAATATTATTGTAAATCATTTGATCAGAATAAAATATACGTATCCAAGCACACTGGGTAATGTAGTTTAAGAATATATATAGTTATGGGCGTATATCTCCAAAATCGTAAGAGGAGTTTG
>OY744528.1:117616229-117618729 GCA_963556195.1 Sepiola atlantica | reverse complement strand
TGTATATATTTATGTATATATATGTATATATATATGTATATATTTATGTATATATATTTATGTATATATATATTTATGTGTATATATATATTTATGTATATATATATTTATATATATATATATATTTATGTATATATATATATATATTTATGTATATATATATATATATATATTTATGTATATATATATATATTTATGTATATATATATATATTTATGTATATATATATATATTTATGTATATATATATATTTATGTATATATATATATTTATGTATATATATATATATATATATTTATGTATATATATATTTATGTATATATATATATATATTTATGTATATATATATTTATGTATATATATATATATTTATGTATATATATATATATTTATGTATATATATATATATTTATGCATATATATATATTTATGTATATATATATATATATTTATGTATATATATATATTTATGTATATATGTATATATATATATTTATGTATATATATATATATATATATATATATATATATATATATATATATATATATATATATATATATATATTAATGTATATATATACAGGGTGTTTCAAAAGTCTTGGGAACATTTTTTAATAACGATTTTTAATAACTCAAAAACTATTAGGAGTTGAAAAATGAAATTGGTACCGTTGGAAAGGTTAAAGTTTCAAGTTTTGTGGGGAATCTTCAAAGTTGCTCAATATGAGCACCATTCGTAACACGGCAGACATCTAGTCGATAGTCCATTTCCTGCCAAACGCGTTCCAGCATCTTGACGTCAATGTTTCCCACAACTGCCGTTACTCGAGCCTTTAATTCGTCAATATCTCTTGGAAGGGGCGGCACATAGACTTGTTGCTTGACAAAGCCCCAAAGGAAAAAGTCACACGGGGTAAGATCTGGAGACCCAAGAGGCCAGGGCATGAGAACGTCATCACCTCGCCCAGATCTCCCAATCCATCTACCAGGCAGCCTTGTGTTAAGAAACTGCCTTACTCTAAGACTCCAGTGTGGTGGTGCACCATCTTGTTGAAAAATGAAGTCATCAGATTCTGCTTGTTCCAACTGAGCCATTAACCAGTCTTCCAGCATGTTGAGATAGGATTCACCAGTGATAGTTGCCTCTTCAAAGAAGAACGGTCCATAGACACCTTTCTTGGAAATTGCACAAAACACGTTCACTTTTGGTGAATCTCGCTCGTGCTCAAGAAGTTCATGAGGATTCTCAGTACCCCATATGCGAGTGTTATGCTTGTTAACTTTGCCATTCAGATGGAAGGTCGCCTCATCGCTAAAAACAAGCCGGTCATCAAAGCCGTTATCTTCCAACTTCTCTTGCATTGCAATGCAAAAGTCACGGCGAAGTGGCTTATCAGTGTCCTTCAACTTTTGGACCAACTTGAGCTTGTAAGGTACCATTTGCAGTCGTTTCCTTAAGACACGCCAGACAGTTGCTGGAGCAAGCTGAAGTTCCCTGCTGGCTCTTCTCACTGATTTACGGGGGCTCCGCTGAAAGGCTGTCCGAACTTGCTCAACTGCATCTTCTGAAGTTGAAGGGCGACCTGTTCGCTTACTTGGGCACAAACACCCATCTTTCACAAATTTAGCATGCCATCTGACAATGGATTTCCTTTCAGGGGCTTCTTTTTTAAATTTCCTGCGAAATGCACGCTGAACACATGTCCACGATTCAGTCTTTGCAAATTGGAGGACACAAAATGCCTTGTCTTGTTTAGAGAACGCCATTACTGCACCTGGAAAGATAACACGAAAATCATTAGTATGACCAAAAACTTGATTAAGCAAGCTTTAAAATGGCACCAGTTTAATTTATCTACCTGGAATAGTTCATGAGATATACGCATTTGTAATGTTCCCAAGACTTTTGAAACACCCTGTATATTTATGTGTATATATATATATATTTATGTATATATATATATATATATATATATATATATATATATATATATATATATATATATATATATATATATATATATATATATATATATATATATATATTTATGTATATATATATATATATATATATATATATATATATATATATATATATATAAATTTATGTATATATATATATTGTGTGTATTTAGGCAGCATATTTTCATTTAGGCAAACATTATTAAATAACACGGAGTTTTTATGTTTGATGCGACTTTTTTTAATTTTTTCAATTTTCCGAATTGTCCATCTAATGTTTCGGTCAAATTGATATAAATATGATCCATGGGTTTATTGTTCCATTCTTTTTTCTTTTTTCGAAAGTACTTGCAAAAGCATTAGATGGACAATTCGGAAATTTGAAAAAATAAAAAAGTCGCATCAAACAAAACCACTCCGTGTTATTTAATAATGTTTGCCTAAATGTATATATATGTATATATATTTATGTGTATATATTTATGTATATATATGTATATATACGTTGATATATATATGTATATATATATATATAAGT
>OY744528.1:117558729-117611229 GCA_963556195.1 Sepiola atlantica | reverse complement strand
TATGAGATAGAGAGAGAGAGAGGGGGAGAGAAAGGGGGATAGGAAGAGAGAGAGGGAGAAAGAACGAGAGAGTTACACATGAAAACAGAACATTTGAACTCAGATTTTTACATCTACATGTTACCATTTTGTATGTGACAGTTTTCTTAAGGCAAGAGACAATTTGGCAACAAATGTCTTCAAATGCGGCAGTGAGTCTATAGATGTCTTTGAAGTTATTTTCTTACAGATTTGAACTTTTTTTGTATTTATGACAAGGATGTTTATTGTTGCTTGAATAAATACGCCACTTTTTCTTTTAATTCGTGTTTTTAAATAAAGAATTTTAGCTTCAATTGTACTATAGGGACCGTTGGATTTTCTCGCACATTTCGCTCGGTATTCACCCAAATGTTCAATAAAATCGATTTTTGGAGTGAAATGGTAAATTTTGTCCTGACAAACAATCCTAATTTATTTTTTAGCATATATCAAATTGAACTTTTATGCCACATTTTTTACTCGTCGTCTTTTTGGCGAAATTTGGTTATTCTTAAGTTCACGACTAGTATGTTTTAACCTTTTCATGTTTGCTTTTAAATTCGTTTTATAATGAGGAGACTTTCAATCAACTCCGATAAGGATCGTAAAACGATTTTCTTACGAATTCATCAGTGTCGAAGAAGGAATTTCTTTTATTATTTTCTTAGAAGTTGTATCGATGTTCCATAATAATCCATTCAACTGTGTTTTCTTTGATATATTGTTTGCGCCTATCGTATATAAGTATCGTCCAACAACCGGCGGCCTTCCGTGATCTAAGGACACAACGTAGGGCAGAAGAATGCGCGTCGTATTAATAGCCGACTAGAACCAACAACGAAACACGAGCGACAACTGGCGAGGTCGATCGAGTGGGTTTCACCTTTCTCTAACCCCCGAACCACTTGAATTCATCTCATCGTTATGAGTTCTGCATCATTTTGAAGATAAGCACAATCTGAAAAGAAAGCAATATTGATGTACACAAGCAAATTCGTCTTTTATCTTTTGTTTAAACAATGGTGCCAATTAAAATGTTATGTAAAACTTTGCCTTTTGGTAAAAAGTGGTGTTTGCGTAGGTTGTATCATTATTAAACGGAACACTTAATATATCTACGTGACTGGACATATAGAAAATCTACAATGAAGTAAAAATGAAATGCGAACAAGATTCGAACTTTTGCGTACAAAGATGGACCATCTTAAGAAAATGAGATTTTCTATGTTCGTTTTTTTATAGTAAAAGGATGGACCATCTTAAGAAAATGAGATTTTCTATGTTCGTTTTTTTATAGTACAAAGATGGACCATCTTAAGAAAATGAGATTTTCTATGTTTGTTTTTTATAGTACAAAGATGAACCATCTTAAGAAAATGAGATTTTCTATGTTCGTTTTTTATAGTCTAATTTCTTAATTTAAAGAATCGCCGACCAGAAAAAGCGATTAAACCCTAACCGTAACCATAACCAGACAATTCCAGTAGCTTCTTTCCAAGAACCGCATGCTTGTGGAACTCTCTTCCTTCTGACTGTTTTCCTCCTTCGGCTTTCCAAGACTAACGTCAATAGGCATCTCCTGTCTTTGCAATAATCATATTTAGTTCTTGTTAGCTCTTTACATCAAGTGGCCGCATGCCTTGTCTGGAGCGATTTCCATAAAAAAGCGATAAAACACGAGCGATAACTGACGAGGTGAATCGTTTTGAAGTCAAGTACAACCTGAAAAACAAAAAACTTGTGTACATTTTCAAAATCGTTATTATCTTTCGCTTAAAGAGTGGTGCCCATTTAAAATGTGATCTATAACGTTGCCTTTTAACGAACAGTAGTGTGTGCGTAGGTTGTATCATTATTAAATGAAACGGTTAATTTTTAGAAATTAGATTTATCGCCTTTTCTATTCTAATTTTCAACATTTTAAAACCGGGACTTCCCGTTCAATACCATGTATTTATATAAAAAAACAAACATTTCATGATATAATTAGTTATTACCTTTAATAAATATTATTTTTAATATCCACATACATATGTTTTCATGTTCACTAACTATATACAACTGTTGCGCCAGTCGCATGATTTGAACCCTGTACCCCAGTCCCCTTTTACCGCCAGGACCGAACAAATGAAAATGGGAGAGAAATAAATCCTATTTATTTTATACGAACATAGTAAGCCTTCAAAGAGTGTTCAATCTCTCAGAAAGAAAACTTCGTATTCTTCGCATTATTGTATGAATAGAAGCTTTTCATATTCTTGCAATCAACTTTGTAATATACAGTTTTGAAATTTATAACATGAAATAATGTTTAAATAACTATCATTTATCGCTTCTCATTATTGTATTTATTTAAACAATATTGTATGTTATAAACTAAAAAGAAAAAATATAACAGAGTTGATACAATTCTTAAAGTTACAACTTATCCTACAGATTCAAGCATTTGTAAAGTCTGTTTCAAGTTTTAAAATTATATATATATATATATATAGTACATGTATTGTATTAGTTTCTGTAAATGTAAATCCGTTGAAACTCAAGTATTTATAAAAAGTGCTCAATAACAAGTAGAGCTGTTCTTAAGTATAATTTTTTATTTATAAAAACATTATTGGTTACATATGTGCATACATGTTTCGGTTGTACCCTTCACAAAGAGTCAACCTCTTCAGACCAAAGAAGACAGAGAAGTGAGATGGATTTGGAAAACTTTCCCTTTAAATAAATCGTTTTTTATATAAATTAGTATCGGATTACATACTTTACTTGTTAACTCTTATAATTAGTTTCTATCTTTTTTATCATTTTTATTACTTGCCTTCTAATTCTTTCCTTTTTCTATTGTTTTATTACCTACTTAGCCTGGATTCCTTTCTTCTCTATTTAACACTTCAGAGTTTTAATCTATTTACAAACCCATACAAGCATAAATAGCTGATCTTTATATAAAATACACACGTGTGCACAAATTGATAGATACACAAGTACATATATAAACAAACATATATACATACATATATTAAAAAAATGTTAAAAAAAGCAGACACAAATATATACACACATATCAATACACGGATATACACATATATACACATATATTCATTTTCAAGCATACATATCTGTTCAATATATAAAATACACACGTGTGCACAAATTGATAGATACACAAGTACATATATAAACAAACATATATACACACATATAAAAAATATTAAAAAAATGGCAAACACAAATATATACACAAATATCAATACACGGATATACACATATATACACATATATTCATTTTCAAGCATACATATCTGTGCAATATATAAAATACACACGTGTGCACAAATTAATAGATACACAAGTACATACATAAACACACACATATATATATAAATATATACGTATGTACATATATATATACATACATATACATAAATATATATATAAAAATAAAAATAGAAAATAAAAAAATAAAAAAGAGTGAAGAGTACAACTGAAACATGTATGCACATATGTAACCAATAATGTTTGTATAAATAAAAATGTATACTATACATATATTTACCGGGCAGCCTGAACTTAGCAGTCATGAATATAAAAGCCCCCCCCCCCCCCCGCCTGAAAACGATTGAGAGAAGTCCATCCAAAGTACTCGCGAACAAAAATGAAACAAAACAGCTACAGAGCCTACATTCGGAAATTAGACAAGCATACCATAAGAATTATCCGAGGGATCGAGAAAAAAAAGAAAAAAAGATTGATGAAACAAAAAACATTCAGTGATACACAACAACGTATGTTTAAATGAAAATATGCTACTTAAATACACACACAATCACTTATGAAGTGAGACAATCGAAATAATAGTAAGCAAAAAAACAGCGAACGCTACAATCACCAATAAAAATAATTACATAAAAATACATTAAATATTTAGGTGATAAAATCGTACATATTTCTAGACAGGGCGTCTTGGTCAGATGGTAAAGATGCTGGACTATAGTCATCAATATCGAAGGTTCGACCATTGTCTAAGTTAGCCATACTGATGACGGCTGTGAGCCAGAAACACGTGTCCATAGAGTACTTTTATGTACGTATAAAATTAATATATATATATATATATATATATATATATATATATATATATATATATATATATATATATATATATATATATATATATATATATAATCCAGGTAAAACATCCACAGGGTAGTAATCCAAAGAATTTCAACCGGATTTATAAAAAAGTGCTGAATATCAAATAGAGCTTTTATATATGATTATTTTTATTTACACAGACATGTACAACATCCGGTTAAGATCGGATTCTAACTCTTCCTGATGAGATCTCAGTTCATAATAACTGTTGATCGATAACATCGACATGCCAATGTCGCAGATTTTGTACATGTCTGTGTAAATAAAAATAATCATATATATATATATATATATATATATATATATATATATATATATATATATATATATATATATATATATTGTTCATGCAAGCTTCATTAAAGATCACGGATCTCTCTCTTTTCGCAATTCTTTTTATAGTTCATTGCGATTCTTACGAGAATCATTTTAACAAGCAAAATGAAACTCAGTATTCAATCTTTAAACCTTTAAATAGTCATTTCAAAAATTGCAATGGAACTATAAATAACAAATCAGATGGAAGCAATTTCGATTGCACAGACCCGATAAAAGAATTTCTTTTGATAATTTCTTAATTAGTTTGATTGAGTTTGCTTTGACTGTTGATGAACTTGCTCGCTGAGCCTTTTTGCATCCGAGTTTTTTTCTGGACATGATACTTTTCTGAACATTTTCTGAATATTTTCTGAACATTTTCTGAACATTTTCAGAACATTTTCTGAACATTTTCTGAACATTTTCTGAACATCTTCTGAACATTTTCTGAACATTTTCTGAACATTTTCTGAACATTTTCTGAACATTTTCTGAACATTTTCTGAACATCTTCTGAACATTTTCTGAACATTTTCTGAACATTTTCTGAACATTTTCTGAACATTTTCTGAACATCTTCTGAACATCTTCTGAACATCTTCTGAACATCTTCTGAACATCTTCTGAACATTTTCTGAACATTTTCTGAACATCTTCCGAACATTTTCTGAACATTTTCTGAACATCTTCTGAACATCTTCTGAAACTCTTCTGAACATTTTCTGAACATTTTTTGAACATTTTCTGAACATCTTCTGAACATCTTCTGAACATTTTCTGAACATTTTTTGAACATTTTCTGAACATCTTCTGAACATATTCTGAACATTTTCTGAACATTTTCTGAACATTTTCTGAACATCTTCTGAACATATTCTGAACATTTTCTGAACATTTTCTGAACATTTTCTGAACATATTCTGAACATTTTCTGAACATTTTCTGAACATTTTCTAAAGGCTTATTTGCATTAATTTTCGTCTTGATATTTGTCAACTGACCGAAGACAAGATATTCATGTGGTAACTTGAATTAGTTAAAATATACTCTGAATTATTCTAGAAATGCATGTAAGATTTCTCTAGCTCCGAAATTGATATTAAATCACAATAAAAATATTTCTAGTTAATGCTTCTTTAAGATTTAATAGTCTTAATAGTAGGGCCATGTTTGAAATTACAGATTGTGCTTATCCTTGCGATTATGCAAAGTTCTGCTTGAACGTCGAACACAATCGATAACAAGACGCTTGCTCCCGCCTCTCGGGTAAGTGTACGTTAATTTCAATTAATGTCTGTGGCGATTTCCCGCAGCCGTGTCGGCATAGACGTTAGACTCGTGAATCTACGAACAGCGTTCGATCCCATACGACCGCCTGCAACTGCCAGTCCTGCACTGATGAGGGTAGAAAACCCGAAACGATGCCGTCTGTAGGTATACAAACACTCTAATATTATATATATATATATATATATATATATATATATATATATATATATATATATATATTTCTATGGACGTTCAGGTATTTGGGCCTAGATCGGAGATCTGAAGGCTTAGTTTTTAAATCTGAGAGAGCTAAGTAAAATCCAGTTACGCTTCTGGCTGGTTATTTGACGCTTTTCCTAAGATTAGGAAAACCTTTGAAGGTCGCGGGCAAGAAGCCGCCCACGTCGACCCGTTCTACCAGACAATTATTAAGCTCCGGTCCCCTAAAAAAACAAACGAAATTCATTTATCGGCCGTTTGGACTTTGAGATAAAAATCTGCCCTTGTGTTATTGTACCCTTTCATCTTTCCAGACGCCATTTAATTACGAAGAAAATTATACGTAGATATACGTTCTTGTAAATTAATAATCTTATTTTTTTTTCTGATACTGCGTCCAGATTTTCTCCCTTTATCTTAATACACACACACACACACACACACACACACACACACACACACACACACACACACACATATATATATATATATATAGTAAGCTATGACAATATATTTATGGCAATTAAGCTACACAGAGGCTCCTGCGTTTCATGTTGCTGGTAAGGACTATTGGTCTTCACTGGGATTTGGGTGGCGATAAGCCTCCCCAAGTTCCCAGCACTCTCTGCACTTCCAGTGGAGGTCTGGTTTGTGCTGTCCCTGCTCGGTCTTCTCATCCTCATTGACCCTATGCAAATATTTTTGTGGTGTCAGCCTAGGCTGGTACCATTTTAAAAAAAATAATTAAAAATTTTTTAAAATTTTATTTCATTTCATTTATTTATTTATTTTTTAATTTTTTAATTTTTAATTTAATTTATTTATTTAAAAAAAAGTTTTTTTGGGGGCGGGGCGGGGGAGAGCTTATGGTGTTTCTTGCTATTTCTGTTCATTCGTTCATTTTGTGTCGTGTCAGCTGAGGCCGGTGTAATTTATTGGGTGGGTGGGGGTGGGGGGAAGCTCATAAATTGATGTTTCTTGCATTTTCTGTTCCTTTGTTTGTGATGTGGTGTTCTTTCTGTGGTTGTGTTTTCTTCCTGTTGTTGATTCCATGTGACCTTTCGTAGCTTATGCGGGTTGATTTCCGCATTCGATGATTTTTCTTAAGATTGCAGCTGTTTTGATCATTGCCGTCTTTTGTATAATTTCAATGATCCCTTTCATTCCAATTTCTTCCAGTCTTGTTTCCATGTTTTATTTTTTATTGTTCCTAGTGCTCCTATGATTATTGGTATTATACTGACTTTCTTCATGCTCCATATTCCTTTCAGTTCTCTGGCTAGTTCCGTGTATTTGCTTCGTTTTTCCGTTTCTTTGAGCTTCACTCTGTGGGCTGCTGGAACGGCGAAGTCTACGATTTTGAAACATTTTTCCATCATCTTGATTATTATAACATCCGGTCTCCTTGCTTGTATGAGTTTGTCTGTTTGTATATACATATCCTAGATGATTTTGTGTTTTTCGTTTTCCAGTACTGTTTCTGGTTTATGTTTGTACCATTTGTTTGCGTATTCGAAATTCAGTTGGTTGCACAGTCCCCGGTGTACTGCTTTCCTCACACAGTCATATCTGTTCTTGTATTCTTTTTGGGCTAGTTTGCTATATTCACTTATTTATTTATCCACCACCACCACCACCACCACCACCACCACCACCACCACCACCACCACCACCACCACCACCACCACCACCATCATCATCATCATCATCATCATCATCATCATCATCATCATCATCATCAGCATCATC
Organism: Sepiola atlantica; assembly: GCA_963556195.1. Taxonomy (NCBI): domain Eukaryota; kingdom Metazoa; phylum Mollusca; class Cephalopoda; order Sepiida; family Sepiolidae; genus Sepiola; species Sepiola atlantica. The sequence continues at coordinate 117,603,495 of OY744528.1, read as the reverse complement.
ATCATCATCATCATCATCATCATCATCATCATCATCATCATCTACTCACTAGGAGTTCTCACACAGGTAATCAGCGATTGCTCACCGACATCCGGTGGTATTCCCTTGGGTTTGAGTGACAACACGTCTCCCCAGATTTCCAGTATTCTCCACCTCTTTTCGATAGTCACTGCAAATAAACTTGCAGTATCACAACAGCCGTTTACCATTGATTTCTCTCTGGTAAGGACCATTGGTCTTCTCTGGGATTTGGGTGGCAATAAGCCTCCCCAAAGTCCCAGCAGTCTCTGAATTCCATTTGGATGTCCTGGCTGAAGATTCTGTTCATATTTATCAGCTTTTCCAGTTCCTTTTCGCTTTTTGCAAATAGTTTCAGGTCATCCATGCACATCAGGTGGGTTTCTCTTAGTTCTGTGTCTGTAAACTTGTATCCGGCATCAAATTTTCTAAGTATGTAGTTAAGTGGCATCATAGCTATTATAAACAGTAGTGGTGATAGGGAGTCTCCTTGGAAGATGCCTCTCTGTATCTTTATCTCAGTCAGCTGTTGTTCTCCGGTTGTCAGTTCCAGTCTCCATGTTTCCATTGCTTTCTTAATAAGATTAATCATCCTTTCGGGTATTTTGTATATTTTCAAACATTCAATTATCCATGCTTGAGGGATTCTATCGTAAGCTTTTTTGTAGTCAATCCATGCCATGGATATGTTCTTTTTTCTGTGTTTTTACCTCCTTCAGGATGTTTTGATCGGTGTATAGGAGGTCATGCGTCCCTCTTTTCCCTTTACAGCATCCTTTTTGTTCTTCGGGGAGTAGTCCACGTTTGTTTAGGGACTGGTAGATTTGTCTCTCAGTTGTGCCGTCAGGATTTTCCACATTGTTGGTAAGCAGGTTATTGGTCTGTAGTTGCTTGGGCTCGTTCCTTTTTTGGCGTCTTTTTGTATAAGCGTTGTCCTTCCTTTGGTCATCCACACTGGTATGTCTGTTTTGTGAGTAAATCCTCTCAGTTTCTGCGCCAGTCTTTCATGTATCATCATCATCATCATCATCATCATCATCATCATCATCATCATCATCATCATCATCATCATCATCATCATCATTACTCACTGATAAATAACAAGTGGTTCCCCTGGAGTCTGAGTAACAACAAGTCTCTCCGAATTAAAAAAAAAAAAACTCTCTCCGCCTCTGATTACCGCTGCAAATGATTTTGCGTTATTGCAACAGTCGTTTTACCTTGATTTCTTGCGGGTAACGATCATTGGTATTCTCTGGAAGTTGAATGGCAATAAGCCTCCCCACGGTCCCAATACTTTCATCACCCTGCCATTGGAAGTTGAGTATGTGTTCTCCCATCTAGGTTTTTCCATCCTCCTTGACTCTTCTCAATCATTTTGTGTGACATCAGTCGAGGCTGGTGCAACTACATGCATGTGTGTATTTTTGGGGGGTGGGGAGTTAATTGGATTTCTGGAAGTTTCAGTGCCATTGGACTCTAATAATAATAATAATAATAATAATTATTATTATTATTATTATTAGTAGTAGTAGTAGAAGTAGTAGTAAAAGTAGCAGTGTCGTCTGCGCGTTATTAGATAATTATCTGTTCCCATACCATATTTAACTCTGGATAAGTTGAAAGGTCACTGTAGCCTAGCATATGCACTTATTCTTGCAGTCTCTTGATTCCCCAATTTTTCCAATTATTTTCATACCATTATTCCCCTTTCTGGTCAAAAGTGTGTGTTTTTTATTGTAGAGATTGCACTATACAACTCTTAATATAAAAATAAAACCCCGCAAAAAGTGCTATCTAAGACTTCAAAATTTGAAAACCAGATTTATCCGGTCACATTTTTATCGGAGGAACTTTGGTAAATCGGGAGAAATTCTGTTTTAAAACTTAACAAATTTCCAACCAGTTTAATCTAGAATCGAATTCTCACGGCTCCTTCATACATTTTATTTTATAGATTCAAATTAAACTCTTTAACCGCCTTTTATTTCATAATGTTCTTGATTGCCTAATAATTCTTCAGTGAATTCATTGTATTTTTGTCTCACAGAACCACTCAACATTTACATGCAATTAAGTATGGAAATAGTACTATAATCCGTACTTTGAATTTGCTCGGGTATCACTGACTAGTTTCCTTCACTGCCAACGTTTATCCATAATCGTCTTCAATTCTTCAGTGGTCAATCCTGTGTCATCTTCCAGGTGGTCCACATAAGTCACTGCTGGTTGGTTTTCAAAGTAGTACCTGGTGAACAAGTTCTTCATTCCTCCACCCCCACATGTGCCCAATGAACTTCAACCTTTTTATTTTCAATACTGATGTTATGCTTTCTAGTTTCATAGTCTACCATATAGCTCCTTGTACAAACAAATTACCCTTCTAAGTATTACACAATATCCCCCGTGGCTAAGAGCAAAGTGTAGTATCTGTTCCGATGGATAGTACATCCTACAGACCGGTCTCTTCTTGGCCTTCGGGGCTTGATGACGCCGGTCTGTGGGTTTGTCCCGTGCAGTTCTAGGAGGTCCACCCTTCCAGGCTTTGCCTTCTCACTCTTTGAGAAGGAGTTAGTTTTTTGGTAATCGTCTGAGGCGAATGCCGACGGGGCTGCCCAGGCAATTTTTAAAAGTCATGTGCTCTTCATCTAGGGTGCTGACTAATCAAATCACACTTTCCGACCTTGTGTCACATCTTACCGCCGTGAGAGGTAGATAAATAAACAATATCCTCCGTGGCCTTTTGGCTAAGATCAGAGTGTAGTATCTGTTCCGATGGATGCTCACTCTGTGGACGGGTACGGTCTTGGCCTTCGGGTCTTGATTCCGCCGGTCTGAGGTGCAGTTCCAGGCTTAGCCTTCTCACCCTTTGCTAATCGCCCGAGGTTCCCTTACCGGGGAATGCTGACGGAGCTACTCAGACATTTTTTGACGGTCAGAGTGCTCACCTTCCTCTAGGGCACTGGCTTTTCAAATCCCACTTTCCCGACCTTGCGTCACATCTTACCGCTGTTGGAGATAGATAAATACCAATTATAACCAAAGAGATTGCTCCCAACAGTCGAGTGTAAGTCCCAACCAACCCGTTTCTTATGAGGCTTGTAAAGTTCCAGTTTTAATAACCGTAAAACAAAACACTCTCAACTGTTGATTTGAAGAACTAGATTTGAAGCTTCCGGCTTTAGGTTGGATTTCCAAACGTTTTCGCATTTATTCCTAACTTAAAAATTCTTCAAACACTCATCATTTGATGATAAACGCATTTATCATCTTCGGTCGCAATTTCCGAACATGAGTTGTAGCGATCATCATTTATCTATCAGATTATCTTTGCGTGTTTGCTTATCAATATCAGTCAATACATCTCATTGAAAATGTGTCTCCCACCCTCCCTCCTAAACACCCACCTCCCTCTCCGTATGTATGGCTATCGGAATGTCTGGCTATCTATCTGTTCAAGTATGTTCATAGTTTATCTATCTATTATCGGCCACTCTTATCATTGTATTGTGTTTGAGCAATACGGAGGACCTTGCACTCATAGACTCCAGGTCAAAAGAGTTCGCATTCCAAGATCATATTATTAAAATTGGTACCGACAAGCAACAAACAAAAATAACTAATCACACACATACACTAGTAGAATACTCGCCCAAGGTGTGTCATCTATAAGAGTACCATAATTATTATTACAATATTATGTTTGCATAGACATGAGATATGTGTATGTACACATATATTATATGTATATATTATATATAATACTGTCTTTATATATATATATATACAGGGTGTTTCAAAAGTCTTGGGAACATTACAAATGCGTATATCTCATGAACTATTCCAGGTAGAAAAATGAAACTGGTGCCATTTTAAAGCTTGCTTAATCAAGTTTTTGGTCATACTAATGATTTTCGTGTTATCTTTCCAGGTGAAGTAATGGCGTTCTCTAAACAAGACAAGGCATTTTGCGTCCTCCAATTTGCAAAGACTGAATCGTGGACATGTGTTCAGCGTGCATTTCGCAGGAAATTTAAAAAAGAAGCCCCTGAAAGGAAATCCATTGTCAGATGGCATGCTAAATTTGTGAAAGATGGGTGTTTGTGCCCAAGTAAGCGAACAGGTCGCCCTTCAACTTCAGAAGATGCAGTTGAGCAAGTTCGGACAGCCTTTCAGCGGAGCCCCCGTAAATCAGTGAGAAGAGCCAGCAGGGAACTTCAGCTTGCTCCAGCAACTGTCTGGCGTGTCTTAAGGAAACGACTGCAAATGGTACCTTACAAGCTCAAGTTGGTCCAAAAGTTGAAGGACACTGATAAGCCACTTCGCCGTGACTTTTGCATTGCAATGCAAGAGAAGTTGGAAGATAACGGCTTTGATGACCGGCTTGTTTTTAGCGATGAGGCGACCTTCCATCTGAATGGCAAAGTTAACAAGCATAACACTCGCATATGGGGTACTGAGAATCCTCATGAACTTCTTGAGCACGAGCGAGATTCACCAAAAGTGAACGTGTTTTGTGCAATTTCCAAGAAAGGTGTCTATGGACCGTTCTTCTTTGAAGAGGCAACTATCACTGGTGAATCCTATCTCAACATGCTGGAAGACTGGTTAATGGCTCAGTTGGAACAAGCAGAATCTGATGACTTCATTTTTCAACAAGATGGTGCACCACCACACTGGAGTCTTAGAGTAAGGCAGTTTCTTAACACAAGACTGCCTGGTAGATGGATTGGGAGATCTGGGCGAGGTGATGACGTTCTCATGCCCTGGCCTCCTAGGTCTCCAGATCTTACCCCGTGTGACTTTTTCCTTTGGGGCTTTGTCAAGCAACAAGTCTATGTGCCGCCCCTTCCAAGAGATATTGACGAACTAAAGGCTCGAGTAACGGCAGTTGTGGGAACCATTGACGTCAAGATGCTGGAACGCGTTTGGCAGGAAATGGACTATCGACTAGATGTCTGCCGTGTGACGAATGGTGCTCATATTGAGCAACTTTGAAGATTCCCCACAAAACTTGAAACTTTAACCTTTCCAACGGTACCAATTTCATTTTTCAACTCCTAATAGTTTTTGAGTTATTAAAAATCGTTATGTTCCCAAGACTTTTGAAACACCCTGTATATGTATATGTGTGTGATCGCGTATATGTGCATGTATATGTGTATGTATGATTGTATGTATGCATTTGTATCAGGTGTTCTTAATGAAATGTTTATGAAAGTAGATACATTGTATTTAATGGGAATTCCTGCATGTGTGTGTGTGTGTGTCTAATATATATATATATATATATATATATATATATATATATATATATATATATATATATATATATATAAATCCAGACGTCTGAGGAGGTTTAGTTGATTTGCATCTTTGACTTGAATATGTCTGCAAATGTGTAGCCCAAAACTGTTTGTATAAAGTTGTATACCTAATACTATATATGTGTGTGTGTGTGTGTGTGCATGTGTCTGTAATTCCAAAAGACCATGTTTACATTGAACATAACCTACTATTTTTTCTCATGCCTTTCCCCAATAGTATTAATACAAACTATAGGATATCCAACTGAATTTGAACTCGGTTTCTGGATTCCATAATATCTCTGTAAACGCTAGACCTTTTGTATACCTCCCTTATCTATCCATATATCAGTGGAGTATGTTCGCTCATTTCAGTGTATATATGCACATATACTAATAGAATACCTGTCCCAGGATGGTATAAGCAATAAATATAGCATTAGTTTTAAAATTAAATGTTTTTTTCTTTCTTTGGAGAGTATGGTACGGTTTCGGTAGCATCCATTCAATGATAAAGTTTACAAAAAAAAAATGTTCCCACGTTACTCACTCTGTTGCTTATGATACATATCCCATAATTCATAATAATAAGTTCAATAGTTAAGAATTTTACAAAGTACATACACGCGCACGCACCGATCCTTTTAAAATGTATGACTTATATAACTCAAAATTTGATGTAGAGCAATTCTTTTCTCTACTAAATTTTGTGTATTTAACATATTTTAAAAGTTTTTTGAGGGAGGGTGCGAGTATGGGTGAGCGCACCCCATAAATGAGAAAGTTTACAAAAAAGTAATGTCTCCATGTTACTCGCCGTGTTGTCGACAATGTATATTCCAAAATTCATAGTGATCGGTCCATTAGTTTAGGAGTTTATCATATACATCGAAATATATATAAACATATACACATACTTAACTTTATATATATGCACCCCCTAAATGTTAAAACTTAAAAAAAATTAATGTGTACCTGTTACTCGCCGTATATACTAGCAGGACCTGTGCCTCGGCGTTGCATAGAAGATGTATAAATTAAATTAAAAAATAGAAGTTTTAGAGCATAAATTCGTAAAAAAGAAGTCCAAAAGAACCCTGTAAGTAATTTAGGTAATTAAAATAGGATTTATGCATGTTTTTAATCAAACAAAATAGATTTCTCTATGTTTCAGGTGACCCAACCCTCCCCTACGATTGTAAGTAGTCGGAAAACTACTGTCCCCCCTGAAGTAAATGTGATCCAAGAATATGTGTGAATCTTTCCAAGGTTTATTGAACAAAAAATCTTTCTAGACGTAAGCAATTTTTATCCCAATCCGGCGTGTCCATTTTGGTTGGAGATTGAATTTACCAACGTTAAAAATCGACCTTTATTTCTCGCCTGTTAACTAATCTGCACTTTTACCATTGACTATGTTGTTGCTATTTAGTTGCCTTCCCACGATGGGAGATTTATAGAATGGTGGCATTTTCTGTGATGTAAATCCATCTCGTAGGGAAAAAATTGCCGCAGTCTAGAATGATTTCATCTTCACTGACCGAGGAGAGAAAAGAATAAGTATAGTATCATAAGACTTTCAGTAAAGTTTATCCGCTGTTCATTTTCTAGATGAAATGACAGGTGAATAACTGGAGGATGATGTACATGAATGTGCAAATTAAGTATTCTCCAAATGGCTTCATTGTTTGATGTTTTCGCTCCGCTAAGTTAATCTTTATAAAAAAAAACATTTAAAGTTAGCCAATGGATACTAATAATGTAATCTGAAAGTATCAGTGTAATGTATCATCTTCTTTTCAGTTGTTTGGGGCTGTGAATACCAACTACTTTATGAACGCTTTTTAAACAGTGACGGGGTAAGTTGGGTCAATTAAAGTAAGACTCATCATAATAAGAAATAAAGCTTTTTTACATTGATGGTGAATAAGTGAGGGAGGATATACATGTATGTTCCTTTGTTACATTATACTTTGTAACTAAGGAAAAGAAAATACGGAATAAGATGACTAAAAACCCGAAGAAAAAAGGAAATAATTGGGCGAAACAACAAAGGACGGTCAGTGAAAATATATGTTTTAATTCAGGAATATTCAGATTAATAATTAAAGCTGATGATGAATGATTAGAAATACAAATAAATAAAAGGATAAGATACATATATGTTGCCACCTGGATATAACGAGACATTAGTTACATGTGAGAATATATATATATATATATATATATATATATATATATATATTGAAAATAACACAAAACTCCATATACTAGAAGCTTTACACATTAAAACAAAAAAAAAACGGCTATTAGCAAGATTAATTTTACCACTAGTACTAATATACTTAAATGCTTATAATACTTAATAAATATAGTTTCATATTTAAATTTTCCCGCCATAATTAATTATAAATCTCACTCCAGGTCTTTACCTGATTGACATTATTCAACTGAAGATGGACCCAGATGGGTTAGAAAGTACTTTGGACCAAAATGTAAATTACGGCAGTTTCATCAGCCAATTCTCATCCGAGATTAAGACTTTAATCCGGAAAATTGAAGGGATCAATACAAAAATATCCAGACAAGAGTTGTCGGTTATTTTTAATAATACGTGCCTTAAGGAAAAAATGCTGCCTCGATACACACACACACACACACACACACACACACACACACACACACACACACACACACACACACACACACACACACACATATATATATATATATATATATATATATATAATGTTGATAATGAGTACTCATTATAATTTAAGCTCTGCTCGCCTGGTTTTTCATGTTTTTTTTTCGTTTTTGCTTTGTTTTGTACAATTAGCACTGAAGATAGTCACACCAAGAAATAAATGCACAGGAGGATTTTACAAATATCTTGGTGTTAGCCGAAACAATTGTATGCTGAATAAAAAATAAGTTTTATGAAATGACGTGAATCTGTCCTTTATAACATTGATATGGTATACAATTACATAAAAATATTGAAAAAGTATATATATATATATATATATATATATATATATATATATATATATATATATATATATATATACTATGTTAAACATAAATATTTGTTATTATTACCTAAAGACACCGGTATTTCATGCAAATGCAATGTAGGAGATGTTAATTCCTGCCGGACTATCGCTAGATTGATTAAGGATTTAAAGATTTTAGCAAAGATCGAGAGTAGACTGATTGGGCGGTAGTTTTGAGGATCGGTTCTATTCCCAGAATTCTTGTAGACTGATACCACAAGGGCAATTTTCCAGCTATCGGGGAAGCAACATTCAGCTAGGCATTTGTTGTAGAGTTTGGAGAGGGCACGGGCCAGTTCAGCAGAGCATTTCTTTATTACTATTACAGGTATAAGATCAGGCCCACAAGCTTTGGAGGTGTCGAGGTTTTTTATGATATCTCTGACCTGGGATGGGGTGATGACCAGGTTATCAAGTGTGGCTTCGGTCCGCAATGGGAATTTGGAGTGGGTTGGTTATCTGAGTCCAAAGTGGAGTTTGAGGCGAAACGCTGGGCAAGTAGTTCAGCTTTATCAGTTGCCGTGCAAACGACATCATTGTGGTGTGATAGTGGGGGAATCGTTGATTGACCATTGTTCACCACACTATTGTAGATTTTCCAGAAATCGCGAGTACCTAGTTTCTGTGACTGGATGCGTTTTGTTGTTAACTTAGTATACCTTCTCTTTGCTTCGCCTATCACGGCCGTACAATTATTTCTTGACTCTATAAATTTATGTCTATTGGTAGCTGACTTATGGCGGCCGAATTTACGGAATGCTTGTTGCCTCTCAGCAATGGCAGCTGCACATTCCGAGTTAACTATTGGGGAGAGTGGGGCTTGCTAAAGAATTTTCGCATGGGGACATAGGCTTCAATACCTGCTTTGGCCCATTCAGTTAATTCATTTGCACACTGGTCAACAGGGAGTGGGAAGGTTTCCCTCCATGGGGCGTCGCTAATGTGATCTCTGATTGACTCAAAATCAGCCTGCTCATAGTATCTTGTTGTTTTGAGCAACGGTTCATCAGTTTTTTTTTAAAGGTGATATGAATCATTAGCACAATGTGGTCAGCATTCCCGAGTGGGCTATGAACTTTCGTCACACAAGCCTCGGGAATTGAGGTCAAGAAAAGGTCTAGAAGTGAGGTTTGCTGGTCTACTCGATCGGGGATGCGGGTCGGAAAATCGACAGTCTGAGAGAGGGAGTGAGCTAAGGAGAAATTATACGTATAGTTGCCGGCTGAAGAATCCCAACCAGTCACGGTGGTGTGCATTAAAATCTCCAAATACATGTATCTGGGCATTCGAGTCAATTGAGAGTGCTCTATCTATGCTTTCAGAGACAGAGTTTAGCAGGGTACAGTCCTGGGTCGAAGGGGAACGGTATAAGAAATATAAGTAACTGACGCTGTGATGTAAAGTCAATCTAAAGCACATGTAGTCTTGGTCATCCGATTCTAACCTATGTTCTCTAGTCAGAGGGAGGATGTTCCGTACATAAACTCCTAGCCCGTGCATATGTTTGTCAGAGTCTTTACGCTAGAGTGGGAGGTAGTCAGTCATGTCAAAGTGGTGAGAGGAGATTGAAGATTGAAGGTTAGTTTCACTAAGAGCTAGGATATGCGGTTTGTCAGGAGAAAGGTTTCTATGTCGTTGATGTTGGTTCTAAGTTCCTGGATATTTGTGAATGTGAGCCTCAAGGGCGGAGGCGAAAGTGTTTTTTGTTGGGTGTCTGGTTTAGGTTTGATTTTATTTTTTTGTAATGACATGTTTGTTTTGTTATAGAGTGGGTTGGCCAAGGTGGGTCCTTGTTTGGTGCCAATAAGCTCACACAATCAGTCCATTAGTCGCGACCTGGTCCATGGGGGTTGTGGCCTCGGGAAAGCCCACCGGAGATAATTGCAGGGTCCATTTCCATGCGCGACATGGCACATACAACTACCCACGGTATTATGCAACTGATGATGGAGCAGCCGTTCTTAGCGCTACCCAAGAGTTTGGGCTTCTGTCCTGTCAATCGGAAACCGCAGCCAGACAAGCTGTCTAACTTGTACCCTCAACCTGTCGGAACAAGAGCGACCCAGACTGGTCATGTAAGACTTAGTGACGAAAATTTTTTTCCCCAAGTTGTCCAAATAGAGAGAAAGAGAAACGGCGTTCAGTGTCCTAGTAAGGAAACAAGGCTAGGCACTGAGTGTTTTGAGGCGTCCCAATGCTGGTACCTCTGCGCCTGGCTAATAGACAAAGAAGGAGTGCAAGGGCCGGCGATAGGCAGAACCTATTTACTCCTTAAGCAATTGTAGGTTTGCAAAATGGATATTTTGTTCGAAATTCTAACTCTAGGAAGGTTGTCGATCAGGACTAAGGAGGCTTCCCTCCCCAACGGTTTACTGCCACGGCGTAAGTAGTTGGTAGCAAGTTTTTATTGTTAGAGATTTCCTTCTTAAGATGTATAGCCTTACAAGGTCTTACGGGTCCAACACACCGAGAGGGGTAAAGATAGCCTGCGCCCGTGTACTAGTTGGGTATTTCCTAGCCTCCGCAGATTTAAAAACAAAACAAAAACAACTTCCATATATAAATATAAATATATATATATATATATATATATATATATATATATATATATATATATATATATATATATATATATATGTGTAGATAGAAGCTGAGGAAACAGAAAAATGAAGATAGGTTTCCCTCTCGCAAGTAAGTAGAAATAAGAGAAATAAGAGAAAGACAGCCAAAACTTCAGGCCAGCGTGGGATTTCAAGAATTTCTTCAGTCGCACGCATATGTTGTTGAAAATTTAATTAAAAATTTCATTGCTTTTTCGTGAAGTGATGAGTATTCATTGTTTTAAAGGGAACCAAAAATAGGGTTTCGATGAGGATGACTAGAGTTTAGCTTTTAGACTGTCGTCGTAAAATAGATCGATAAGGCTTTCTTTTTCATTAATTGGTTTAAATGCTTCTTCAGTGTTTGCTTTTGATGTCGAGATGTTAAGGATCTTCTTGTTTTAGGAAATAAATGCCGATACAATCTGCCAGTGATTGTCAGGGCTCTTGAACAATGTGTTCATTAAACTTGAAATAATGTCCCACTTTTTTTCTGTGAACCATCAAACATTTTGCACCGACCACGGATTGTCGACCGCTGTACTAGACGAGACGTGACCAGTTGTGTCAACGTTGATACATCATACAGGGTGTATACGTTCGGTGCCCTTCGCCAATTTTGATTCTAAATGTGAAAATATTTAAAAGATACATTCAGGTTAGGGTTAAAGAATACAGTTAGCATCTGCTTTCAAATTAACGGCAATTATGAGATTTCATGAATAAATTGGTGAATGTCGGTAGATTGTACATTAGTGCAGACATTGAATCTCTTCCTCTTCTTTATTTACGTTATTTATTTACGCCATCCCATTACTCTCATTCTGTCTTTTTTCTTTTTCTTTATTTACGTTATCTTTTTCTTATTTTCCTTGTATTTCGCTGATGTAGCATTAGTAGTAGTAGTAGTAGTACTACTACTACTACTTTCCATCTCCCACCACTTCCTCTTCTCTTATTTTCCCCCTTCCACTACTCCGTGTGTCCTTATCACTTCTCCCTAGCATATCAAAACATCCAATGATATATCTACATTAGTGTATACATCTAATATTTTCGCTTTTCTTTTTTATTTAGGTCAGTTATTTATATTACGTCATCCTCTTACTCTCCTAATCTCTTTTTACGTTTTCTTTATTTACGTGATCTTCTTACTTGCCTTCTATTACGCCGATGCTGTTGATGAAAATACAAACAAGTTTCGATTTTCCTGTTTTTGTTTTTCATTACGTTGGAGATTCCATAATTATCACACACACACACACACACACACACACACATGACGTATTTTCTGTGTTCGTCCGCCGACTTGACAATACAGATCTCTTCTATTTCTCGAGGTGATTGTTGGTGGCCGTGGAGAAAGATGCCAGGCTGCAGAGTCAGGGGTGACTTTGTGACCGGGATCGAATCTTTCGGCCAGCAGTAATTATCATCTCTGCTGACTTCGAACGCAAGAAATACTAGCGTCTGTAGGTAAAAAAAAATTAATATGTATTTCTTGAAACATTGTTACGTCAGGGCACATTTCGTTCCCAGACTTATAAAACAAGCACAGCGATGCAACTCTGCAGCGATGGGGCAGGGGCTGGATGGAGCCTGGTAGATCTGTCATGTCAATCAATTTAAACCTTTCCTGATGATATCTGAAAAGCAACAGCAATTTTAGCAAACATTATTAAACAAAAGTAATAATAAATTAAAATAAAACATAAATATAAACAAGTATTTGACGGATTGACAGATATTTCTAAATTATTATGATGCTATGTGTTTCCATTATTTTATCTTTTGTTACTTTGGAAGCAATGGCTTATCAGATGTCTCTTATATGTTTATTACCTTTTAGTTTCCAAAGAATTTCATATGCAGCTGTCTATTGTCCATCATTTCCGCTCACCCTCGTTTTCCGACCGGATGATGTCTTCCTTGTTGTAATCAATCGGTGTTGCTCAAAATCAGGATATTCCGCCCTGATTCCGCTCGTTCCATTAGAATGGTAAAGATCTCCCATTTAGATAGACCATTTGGAACCATTTATCAATCTCCAAAGATACACATCTATAATCTAACCTCATATATATATATATATATATATATATATATATATATATATATATATATATATATATATATATATATATATATATATATATATATGTATATAAATATATATATATATATATATGTATATAAATATATATATATATATATATGTATATAAATATATATATATATATATATGTATATAAATATATATATATATATATATATGTATATAAATATATATATATATATATGTATATAAATATATATATATATATATATATATATACATATATATATACATATATATACATATATATATATATATACATACAATATATATATATATATATATATATATATATATATATATATATATAGAGAGAGAGAGAGAGAGAGATAGAAGAAAAAAGAGTGATAAATATGCGACGATTGTCCAAATTTATTTCAAATTTCAATTGTTCAATGCAAGGTTGTCAGTAATAAACTAGTGTTTATTTTTCTTTCCTTAAGCCAAGGCTTTTCAAAGATCGAAATCTTATCATCATTGCTCTATCTCGTATATTGAGCTAATCCTTTTCACAATAGGTTCCATCTACTAAAAGTTTTCACTTTGGTTTATTTTGATCCTATATATATATATATATATATATATTGGCCTGAAGACCAAACTTAGGATAATCAAAGCCTTATGTTGACTGGCAGCTTTTCGTAGAGTATCCAGCAGACCATGAGGTGAGATGAACACTAGGTGGAAGCTTTAAGTCACCTTTAAGTTGCTTTTTAAATAATGAACCCAGATAGACATTTTTCTATAGCGTCTAAAAATTGATAATTAGCATGGCATTGCAGTTATATTAAACCTATTTAATTTTCACACAATCGATTGGTTATATATATATATATATATATATATATATATATATATATATATATATATATATATATATATATATATAAGTAAGAAACTAAAAGTAAACTTTTAGTAGAAAGAGCCTATAGTGAAATGGTAAAAGCTCAATATACGAGATAGAGCAATTATAAAGAAAGATTGTCGAAGAGTGATAAAGATGCACGGATGTCCAAATTTATTTCAAACTTCTAATGTTCAATGCAAGGTATATTCTGTAATAAAATTATGTTTATACCTTTATAGCTCTTTCCTTAAGCCAAGGCTTTTCAAAGATCGAAATCTTATCATCAGAGGAGTTTTACAGATAGATAAGTTGGCAATAGAAAAGCCAAAGTTCAACATTTGAAAAAATATTAAGAAAAAGATGGGTGAAAAAAAGTTCGAGTAAAAAGGTATTGGTTTTTTTGAACGCCTTCCTGTGATGCCTCTACGAAACTTTTTCTTCTCCTTTGAAACCTTCTTCCCTTGGACACCTTACCGTTGGACAATTACCACCTGGACAAACTTTCTTTATATATATATATATATATATATATATATATATATATATATATATATATATATATATATATATTACTTGGCGAAATATTTGTAATTATTATAGACTAAAATGAAATTCTCTATAAAAAAAGAGAACATCTGTTACGATTTTTCTTTTAAATTAATATCGCATCTTAAATATGCTTTGAAGGTATTTTGCCTCTTTTCTTATTCTTAATTCCTAATAGATGCTTACAAAAATATATGAACTCTATATTTGATACTTATCCCGTGGGCATACGCGTCCTCATATTTAAAAGTGGAAGAAAAAACAACCGATACCACACGTCCATTTTACACCATTAAGGACGGAGTAATCCAATAAGATCAGGATTTCCAGATACACTGATGAGGCCAATTTTAATTGGCGAAGTATTTGTAATTATTATAAACTAAAATGAAAGTTTATAAAAAAAAGAGAAAATCTGTTACAATTTTTCTTTTAAATTAATATCGCATCTTAAATATGCTTTAAAGGCATTTTGCATCTTTTCTTATTCTTAACCTCTAATAGATGCTTACAATATATATATATATATATATATATATATATATTATATATATATATATATATATATATATATATATATATATATATATATATAGTGAAATAGTAGTTTTCTTGAAGCATTGCTGGTAAATAAGTAAGTATGAAGATGAGCAATCCAATGCTGAAACTGGAAAGATGGAAAATAAATAACAGGAGATGGTATATGTGTATAAATCTCAAATCAATTTATTTATTTTTCAAATAAACTTTAAATATAAAGACAGTAAATTGGTGAACTTACTGATAAATATTAAAGGTCCGGAAGGGAAAAAAACTTTGATCATTTCGAGAGTAATAACCCCCCTTTTTGTAAAAAGAAAGAAACAGAAGTTGAACCGATCTGTATTTGAAATATAAATAAATGGATTTGAGATTTATACACATATACTGTCTCCTGTTATTTATTTTTGTTCATTCTATCTTCCATCTTTCCGGTTTTCAACATTGCATTGCTCCTGCCTTCAGACGCTCACCTTCATACTTACGTATATATATATATATATATATATATATATATATATATATATATATATATATATATATATATATATATATATATATATATATATATATATATATATATATATATATATATATATATATATATATATATATATATAGCATGTTTCGACAACGTTCGTTGAACACTCTCCAGACAGTCTTTTTATATGTGCCTCCTTCGCATAAATAGAACTTCAATTCCCTTTCTTGACGTGGTGATGTCTCGTGGCCATTTGGCTATGACGCTTGCTTGCGAAGTCTAAGGCGATTCTGTAACCGGGTTCGAACCATACGACCGTCTGAGATTATCATTCCCTACACAGATGAGAGCGAAAGCTTGAAGCGTCGGCTTATGTAGGTAAAAATAATTTAATATTCACTTAAAATTAAATATATATATATATATATATATATATATATATATATATATATATAAAAATAAATAAAAGTACATACAGTTGAAGGTTCATGTTACGTGCCCAAATGTCCGGACAGTAAATTACTCTTTTGGCAAAAGGAGAAAAATTAATTACTCTGCAAGAAGAGTGTGCGCGTATGTAAATTAATTTCTCTGTGAGTAACATCGTATGATAGCAGTCCTTTGACACCATTCACCTACACGCAAAGAAAGGGGGCAGAGTTAGTAGAGTCTTTTCGTTTTGCAGGCAGAGGCAGAGTGAAAAAGTCTCATCTCGTTGCTGTCTGTTCGGCCTCTGGCTGTTCGTGTTGTCGACATAAAGCTGTAAATAGTTGCTCAGAGATTTACTACACCGAGTCGCCTGATTGGCCAACATTTGACTAAGTCGCTTAAGTATAACGACTCTTCATCAAAATAAATGAATATAAAATTGTTTATTACTGCTGAAAACGTTTGATTAAACTCGAATGTTGTGGTGCATATTCTTTCTATGGTTTTCTATAGTTGTAGAAATGTTTTATTAAAGAAGATAGCTGTTAATGTTATGGTTTTCGTTACATATTATATATATATATATTTTATTTTAACTCTCAATTAAATATAATAAAATAATACGTTAGAAACGTAAACGACACGGATATGTCAGGCGAATAGAGTTCTGGAGGGAAACAAGCAAATATCGAGACAGATGGAATCAATAAACGGACAACAAAATAGACCAAGACCCCCCCCCCCGTTACATACACATACTATCTATTAATCATGTGGATTTGATATATGTCTGTCTGAAGCCGAAACTATACTATTATACTATTCTCATCTTTTAACGTTCAATTCAATTTACTATACCATTTCAGACTACTATCTTTCAATGACTATTCAGGGCTAGGAGGTTGTATCTGTTCTGTTGTCAAGATACCATTTTCCCAGGAATTATCTCGTCCATTTTGAGCGGTAGTGTAATATCTGTTCTGTTATCATCAGACCATCCTCTCACCCCAGGCATTCCCTCCTCCTTAGGAGCAGTTTAGTATCTGTTCTGTTGTGATAATACCATCCTCCAATGCATTACTTCCTCTTTTATATTTTTAGGGAATAGTGTAGTATATGTTATGTAGTCATGATACCATCCACCCAGGAATTACCTTCTCCTATTTTTCTGTTGGCATGGAACCATCGTCACGGGCATTACCTTGTCCTTTGGGACAGACCGTGTAGTATATGTATGTTCGTCATATATATAAGTGAAAATATGCGACCAAAGAGAGCATATTTTCACTCGTAACAATAATTACATTTATTTACTTCCAAAATTAACAATATTTCCAGGTGCCTGTAATTGCCATTTTGAATGAAGGACCACCAACCAACAAAGTTTATGGATTTATTCAACAGAATAAATAGTATCCTCGTTCAGGGCCATTTACTCATAATATTAGCTCCGTCGTTAAAGCGTGGCCTTGGCGCCGATTTCGCTTCTCCCCCGACTTTGTTGTTTTTATTCTGCCATCGCAGATGCGAGTCATTTTCTAAGATATAAACTAATTTGACCAAAACAATAATAACAAAGCAAAAGATGTTCCCCCTTCTTAAGAGACACACCATAGTATTATTGTAACGTCACTGTAGTGTTCAGGGTACGAGTTCGTCGTAAAGGGGGTTAGGGGCAAGGTGTTACGTATCTTTCTCTCACCCCGGCAATTTTTCGACATTTTCCCATAAAACACATCGCAGCAGTTAAACAAAAATATGAAAGGATTGTTGGTAATTACCGGCCGTTTTCTGTTCTACCAGCCGTTTTCTGTTCTACCAGCCGTTTTCTGTTCTACCAGTCTTCAATTTGTGCAAGTGCCTTTTGGCTAAGATCAAAGTGTAGTATCTGTTCCGATGGATACTGCACCCCATAGACTGGTATTGTCTTGGCCTTCGGGGCTTGATTTACGCCGGTCTATGGGTCTGTCCTGTGCAGTTCTAAAAGGTCCACTCTCCCAGGCTTCACCTCCTCTCTTTGGTGAGGAGTAAGTTTATTGCTTACTGCCTGAGGCGCCCCCTATCGGGGAATGCCGACGGGGATGCCCAGGGAATTTTTAATGGCCAGAATGCTCACCTTTCCGGCGCTGGCTTTTCAAACCTCACTTTCCCGACCCGACCTTGGGGCACATCTTACTTGTGGGAGTAAGATAAAAACTGGCCTTGTGCCTAACTCCTGGAGAGGAGTAAATCAATACTCAATAATAATATCTACAAAGTTGGAGGTGGCCTTGTGAAGTGGTTAACGACGCAGCCTGACGACCTGGGTGAACCAAGTTCAAATCCAGTTGGTTCCATAGCACCAGTTTTACTTATGGAAGTTGACAATCTTCACGTGGTCCCTCCTGTGAGTACCCGATTCTAGAAATAATCGGGGGAACTTCCGTTTTTCTTCATCATTTTTTCATTGATAGAATACCGAACAGTCTGGATATTTACTACTTGTCACCGACGTTTCGAATGGATGGTTTTAAATATTCGGCAACAAAAAAACAGCACCAGAAAGGTACATATTTGCCGTTCTTCACCTCGTCTCTAACGGCATCTTCTTTCTTCATTAATCGTTCATTGCAACAGCCGCAGGGGAAGTCAATATTCACTGCTCGTCACCATCGTCTCTATGTCTTTTTTATTGATCACCTTATATTGGAGTGGCAGGACAGAAGGCTGTAAAAGAAGCTGGCGTTAGTTATGCTGTTGGCTAAGCAATTGCATAAAAGTTGAAGCAACTACCATGTGGTTATAGTGATAGTAAAATGTCCATGAGGGTACCCTTGGTACACAGTAAGTATTTAATCCTGATTAGCGTCTATGCTCCAACTTTGAATTCAAGAGAAAATGAAAAACTTCGATTGTTCAATGCAAGGTGTACTCGGTAAAAACATGTTTGTTTTTCTTTCCTTAAGCCAAGGCTTTTCAAAGATAAAAATCTTATCATCAAAGGAATTACATAGATGGATAAGTTGGCAGTAGAAAAGCCAAAATTCAAAATTTTAAAAAATATAAAGCAATGGAGAGTAAGACTCCATATTTTTTACACGCATACCCTTACTCTCCATTACTTTATATTTTTTTTTAATTTTGAATTTTGGCTTTTCCACTGCCAACTTATCCATCTAAGTAATTCCTCTGATGATAAGATTTTAAACTTTGAAACGCCTTGGCTTAACGAAAGAAAAGTAAACATAATTTTACTGAGTACACCTTGCATTGAACAATCGAAGTTGAAATAGATTTGTCATTCGTACATCTTTATCTCTCTTCTTTCATTTATCTTTATATATATATATATGTATATATATATGTATATATATATATATATATATATATATATATATATATATATATATATATATATATATATATAGCGATAGATAAAGTGAAAGAATAGAATAAGGTGCGAATCAAATTTTATTACAGTTCAATGTTCAGGCAAAGTTCTTTAAAGTCCTTAACTCATGAGTTTTCAAAGAAAATCTTCTCCTCAGATAACTATTACCGCAATGACATTACTGCAGGTAATAAAAATTAAACTTTGAAAATATATAAAAAAAATATATATAAAAATACATAAAGGTATACAAAACATCAAATATATCGGCCCAAAACATACTTTTTTGTAAACCTATACAGTTCATCCACGTCAACAAGTTTAAAATGGCCCCAGGCAAGATATCAAAGATGTTGATTAAAAAATAATCAAAATGGTGAATGGTGGTCCAAAAATGCAAAAAGTTATCCAGGCGGGAAATTCGTTTGCTATCGATGCAGTAGATAGAAGTGAAAAGTGTATTTAAGGTGTATGCAAATTAATAAAACGATAAGAAAACGATAGATAAAACAAATCATATGAAAAGTTAAGAAAACTCACTTGGTGTTGAATATTATAATGTCCAAATTCAAGGTTCTTAAGAGCTGATAGGAGTAATGCAAACTATAACTTCCAGTATATTGAGCTTTATTTTTATCCGGATGTTTACTAATTAAAGATATTAATTGCCTCTTATATCTTTTGTTATATATATATATATATATATATATATATATATATATATATATATATATATATATATATATATATATATATATATAAGATGGGAAGCAAAATTAACAATGGATGTTTTTTTTTATATATTGATGTCATAACCATACATAACACTATTATCCTTACCTTTTCAGAAACTTTTGTCTATATGAGTATTGATTTACTCCTCTCCAGGAGTTAGGCACAAGGCCAGTTTTTTTTTTATCTTACTCCCACAAGTAAGATGTGACCCAAGGTCGGGTCGGGAAAGTGGGGTTTAAAAATTGCCTGGGCAGCCTCATCGGCATTACCCGGTAGGGGTGCCTCAGGCAGTAAGCAATAAACTTACTCCTTCCCAAAGAGGGGAGGTGAAGCCTGGGAGGGTGGACCTCCTAGAACTGCACAGGACACAGGGGTGCAGTATCCATCGGAACAGATACTACACTTTGATCTTCCTGAGTAATCAGGAAAGCAAACGATTAAAAAAAAAATTTTTTTACTTAATTTTTATTGCTGGTACTAATGATAAAAAGATAAATATTTATTGCTTTTAGATTAGTAGTAACACTAAAATGTATCGATCATAATAATGAATTTCGGTAAAAATTGTAACGAAAAAAAAATGGCTCAGTAACAATGTCATAGGTAAAAATGGCAAAAGTGGATATAAAATAGCTAAGAATGGCACAAGTGAAACTTATACATGAACATTTCACAATGCGTTTATCAAAATCTTGGATAGAATAGAAAAACGGACAACATTAAGAATTTTGTGAAATGAAACAGAAAATTATATCTACATCTAAACGTAGATTAGGAATAAATGAGGACTAAGTATGCCCCCCCCAAAAAAAACTGAGTTAATTCTACTTTTTTAAGCGATTAGGCGATTTTAGAATCGGAATGACGATCGGTAATTGTATCGGAATCGGGAATTTAGAACAGAATCGGTAATTGTATCGGACTCGGGGAAAAATTGGAATCGTCGGTGAGAAGACATCGTTCGATGCCTCGTAATATTCAATTTATTTAAATTTTAAACATTTTAAATTTATTAAATATATTAAATGTATTAAATCCTACTAATTAAATACATAGAAATATATTTATCGAATTTAAATAAAAAGAAAAGTATATATGATCAAGATTTAAACCTAATCGATTCACGCAGACTCTCCGATAGGCTCATAAACGTTATTAGATAAAAGTTAGCAGAATTGATTAAATGCAAGGACCTCACTCGAACCCATACTGGCACCACACACATGATAGCCAGCCTATATTGACTCACTAACTTAATTTGATACCCCTAAGGAAACTTTTAACTCAGGGGCGGTCAACCCTTTCAGAGTGAGGACCAGAGGAGACTTTTGGAAGGAGATCGCGGGCCGGAGTGAAAAACGAAATCTCAGAATTACTATATTTTGTTTACATGAATAAATTGTACAAAAATTGCATTGAACACTCTATAAATCTGATATTTTTTCCCAAGAGACTTCTGTATGTGATGTTATAAAAGGCGCCGACGAAGAGCCATTTTGGAATCATAAAAAATAATGACGGGGGAAGTAGCAAGTTGATCCAGCATTCGTTTTTACACATCTCACATAGGTTCTCTGTTTCATGCCCTTTCCTCGTCTCTCGTTTCCTCTTTGCCTCTCTCTTTCTCGTTTTCTATTTTTTATCTCTTAATAGTTAAAGAAAAATGAAATATACATGCATCATCGCTCGCTGATATTTATACATTTTTAACCCACTATAAATCTTAATTGAAACCTACTTTTACGTCTATGTCACAAAATGATATGAGTTTTACTGGGAGGTCCGCGGGCCGGATTGCAATAATAAAGCCTAGCAGGGTGGCGGGCCGGACGCTAAGCTTTCGCGGGCCGGAGGTTCCCGCTCCTCTTTCAATTGATAAGGATACCCTCTCCATAAACACCAAGAACCCACATAGCTAATAAACTACAATTATAACAGTTTTACACTCAAATATATGTACCCCTCCTAAATAATATAAATATAACACCTAAACCTTTTAATAACAGGAATACACCCCACCCAAAATCTAACCACTTACTGACTAATAAACTACACCACACACCATCACCCATAAATATGAATATATCACTGAAGTAGAGTAACATACAGCATCCGTTATTAACAATTTAATTATTTTAAATGATACATAGTTACGATTAAGACCCATATAAACAGAGTCCTCCCCTATTGACTCGGTGCTTTCTTCCAAAAGGGACGCTTGAGCGAATTCACCGGAAGAAGTTACCGGTGATCTTTGAACTCAATTCTTCGATTTGTTTTCATTTCGTGAGTCGCTGTTGATCTGAATGGACTCTAACGGCCTTTTTAAAGGGTAAAAAGGTCAATCTATGTTAATGAAACCATGGTACGTCTCTGACAATTGTAACATAGTTTATATATATATATATATATATATATATATATATATATATATATATATATATATATATATATAAATGTTTTGAGGTACAGAATTTATAGATACATTTAAAAAGAATACGCGGAAATCTCTCTAAGGCCCTTTCGACTATCATCTCGTCAGGAGAAAATCGATAGTTTTAATTAATAATAACGTCGAAAGAAAGAGCAAATGGGGAAATTGAGTGTGCCAAAATTAACGTTGAAGCGATTAAAATTCAATTTAATTATTTCGTTAAAAGTCGTTAAAAGTGTTACCCCTCCTCTAATTCTTTGGACTCTGCTATTGGCCAGCATTTGGTTGAAAACCCTAGCTGTGCCAGTGGCTATAAAATAGACCGTTTTGAGGTCTTGCATCGAGCAGATTCCAAGAACCATTTGAAAATATTGGAATCTGTCTCTATTGCTATGCGAAAACCTTCCTTGTGCCGGCAGAAGGAATTTGTAAGATCGCTTAATCTCTTTGGGGAACTTTGAACTCCTTCCCAATTTTTTTATTTTTTTATCCCCTAACGTAGTGCCTTTTAATCGACTTTTAACGAAATAATTAAATTGAATTTTAATCGCTTCAACGTTAATTTTGGCACACTCAATTTCCCCATTTGCTCTTTCTTTCGACGTTATTATTAATTAAAACTATCGATTTTCTCCTGACGAGATGATAGTCGAAAGGGCCTTGAGAGATTTCCGCGTATTCTTTTTAAATGTATATATATATATATATATATATATATATATATATATATATATATATATATATATATATATATATATATATAGTTATCTTGTCGGATTTTTAAAGTCAGACACAGATAGTATTTAATCTGACTTTGCTGCTGAATAGTTAATTACCATTTGTTATAATTGTCCTATGCCATTGCCAATATAATGACGTACTTCGTTAAGATTTAATTAAATAATTACTGAAACATTTTTAAATAATCACCTGAAAATAAAAATCAGAAAGGAGTATAACTCATATTTCAATTGAATAATATATACAGATACAAAAAAAAAATGAGGTCGCTTTTTAATTTCGACAAATAAGTATTTTCCAGAGTTTCGACAAAATTAAAACTAAGGATATTTCAAGAACGCTGCTGAAACCACCTCTTCCAGAGATCCGAAAAAGGATTTCATTCCTATTTGGTTCAGGGAGTTTTATTTAGTTAGTTTAGGAGTTAGGCACAAGGCCAGTTTTATCTTACTCCCACACGTAAGATGTGACACAAGATCGGGTCGAGAAAGTGGGGGTTGAAAAGCCAGCGCTCGAGAGGTGAGCACTCTGGCCATTTAAAAATTGCCTGGGCAGCCCCGTCGGCATTCCCCGGTAGGGGCGCCTCAGACAGTAAGCAATAAACTTACTCCTCCCCAAAGAGGGGAGGCAAAGCCTGGGAGGGTGGACCTCCTAGAACTGCACAGGACAGGCGTGCAGTATCCATCGGAACAGATACTACACTTTGATCTTAGCCAAAAGGCATTACTCATGATGTCATTGATTTCCTTCTTTCCAGCCTACACAGAGTTTTTCATAATCTCGTTTTATTTTTTAAATTTGTAATACGGTGTCTGATGAGAATCGAACTTACTACCCTTTAGTTAATGGTCCTTCTTCCTACCTCTTTGAAACAGCTGCCCGTCGTGCCGTTGAACGGGTACTAATCGTGATTAGAACAACAGCAATTGACACGAGGGAACCGCGCCGCTTCTGACGTTGACAACGACGACGTCATGTTGCTCATCGTTAACTTCCCTTCCTTGTACTTTTGTCCCTTTGTCGTCTCGCATAGAAACCTGTGTTTTCGTACGAGGAACTGCTCTTTATTGTCTATAAGGTCATACTTTGGCAAATCATAGAATGAGAGCACCCCCTCACATCTTTTTTTATTATTATTTCACGAGGGGGAAGGGGCTGGAGTTGATGGTATGAAGAAGAAGGGCCTTTGTTGATTAGGATAGTGCAAAGTGGGAAAGGGGACGGAAAATTGCCAATGCTAGCGTGGAGAATGGCACTTCGGAGCGTCGATAAACACGACGAGGGGCACAAATTGGATATAAATTAATGCAAGATTCCCGGGCGTTTATAGGCGAGCCTATTAGGGCAAAACAAATATCAAATATATATATTCTTATTCACAAAAAAACTTAAGTACTCGTATATATATATATATATATATATATATATATATATTAAAAATAATAAACAATCACTTTGATTTTCTTTCTCTCTCTCTCTCTCTCTCTCTCTCTCTATATATATATATATATATATATATATATATATAGTACTTGTATTGTTGTTATTTCGTATATGTTAATCCAATGAAACTCCAGTATTTTATAAGATAGTGCTCAATAATTGCTATATTGATTAGCATTTAAAGAATAACAACCATATAAGTACTATATATATATATATATATATATATATATATATATATATATATATATATATATATATATATATATATGCGTGCATGCACGTGTGTGTATGTTTGTAGCTGGCAAAAACGCAGCAACCATTTCAAGTTATAAGATGCAGAAAGAAAGAATATATATACACAAATTATCTCTCTCAAAGGATACCGAGTTCTTGGCTTCCTTTGACATTAGTAGTCTTTTGACCAATGTACCTTTGGATGAAACTATTGGTATATGTGCAGATTATCTTTACCGCGGCCCCTTAAAGTCTCCACAGTTTCCTGAACGAATTTTTGTTGAACTGATGGAACTTGCTACTAAATCAGTTTCCTTCAGTTTCAATAATATAATGTATCGGCAAATTGATGGTATATCCATGGGCAGTCCTCTTGGTCCATCGTTAGCCAACATTTTCGTTGGATTTTTGGAAAACCAATTATTTTCCAAAGTGACCAAGCCGGCTTTCTACACACGTTACGTTGATGACACTTTTGCTTGTTTTCCCTCACGGAGTGATGCTGAAGAGTTTCTTCGTCTTCTTTGTGACTTGCATCCATCGTTGCAATTCACTATGGAGGTCGAGGATTGTGGTTCCTTACCATTCCTCGATGTTTTAGTGTCTAAATCTGGTTTATCATTTGAAACCTGTGTGTATAGAAAACCAACATTTACAGGCCTTTATCTAAATTGGTTTTCCTTCGCCCCAAGAGCAAGAAAAATAAATCTTATTGGTACTCTCACTCATCGAGCACTTATGATTTGTTCACCAACACGACTCGATGCAGAACTTGGTGAAATTACTAATATTTTTCTAGCTAGTGGATATCCCATCAATACTATAAAAGGCACCATTGCACGTAAAGTTGCTTTATTTAATGGTGGTAAATTTATTGGCCCGTCACGTTGCCCTATCTATTTGAAACTCCCATGGTTGGGTTCTGACGGCCTTGACATTGTTAAAAGGATTTCTTCTTCTACTCAACGTTGTTTTCCGGCAACCATGTTGAGGGTAGTTTACACGACTCGAACCTTTTTCTCTTCTTTTCGTAAGGATGTTTTGCCAGCCATTCAAAAGAATTCTGTAGTTTATAAATTCATGTGTCAGTGTGGAGCTGACTACGTTGGCAAGACATCCCAAAGATTAGAATTTAGAATATCCCAACACATACCACGTGATATTCGTCTACACAAGGTTTCGAGATCATCCGGGAACTTCCAGGCACAGGAATCAGCCATCGGCAATCACCTCGTTAGTACAAATAGTTGTTCTGACAAGTATTCCGATGAGTGGTTTTCTGTTTTACACAGTGCCAGGTCGAACTACCATCTCAATATTATTGAGGCGTTAGTCATTAACAACTCTCGACCTAGCCTGTGTAGACAAAAGATTTTGAAACATCAGTTGGAGATCTTTAATGATTCAAAGCCACCATAACGTTGAGAGATTTACCCTTTTTTGTTCTCCTCTCAATCGTTTCCTCCAACTAAATAAGTTTTTTCCCCTCATATCTCATTCGACTTTTAGTTTTTAATTTACCATTCTGACGTTTCCTCTCAGAGGGTCAGACGATACGGCCTTAAGGTAATTTTAACAATTTTCCTTTTATTTTTTTTCCACTCGTCTGTTTCATTGATTTTAATAATGCTTCCTCTAAAATTAATCCTATGATTTTGTTGTACACGAAATTTACTTACACACACACATATATATATATATATATATATATATATATATATATATATATATATATATATATATATAATGGTAATAATCCAGGTAAAAACATCCACAGGGTAGTAATCTAAATAATTTCAACCGGGTTTATAAAAAGTGCTCAATATCAAATAGAGCTTTATATATGATTATTTTTTATTTACACCGACATGTACAAAATCTGCGACACTGTCATGTCGATGTTATCGATCAACAGTTATCGATCAACAGTTATTATAAACTGAGATCTACTCAAGCAGAGTTATTCTAACTCTGCCTGATGAGATCTCAGTTTATAATAACTGTTGATCGATAACATCGATATGCCAGTGTCGCAGATTTTGTACGTGTCTGTGTAAATAAAAATAATCATATATATATATATATATATATATATATATATATATATATATATATATATATATATATATATATATATATATTTCATGTATCCACATAACATTTTATAAGAAGATATAATTTTTTTATGTATCAATTTTCAGTATTTACCGGGAGGAATCTTCAGGCTAAAATGCCTGGAAGATTCTCCCCCGGGGATGAAACGCGGGAGCCTCTGTGTAGCTTAATTGCCATAAATATATTTTCATAGCTTACTATATATATATATATATATATATATATATATATATATATATATATATATATATATATATATATATGTGTGTGTGTGTGTGTGAAAAACACTTTAATATTTAAAAAAAATAGTTTAAAGTCCCTTTAAAGATGTAATAGTCTTAAAAGTAGAGCCCTGTTTAAAATTGAAAAGTTTCTGCGATGAGCTAGTTCCGCTCGAGTGTTGAGCGTTGAGCAATGAAACTTCCCTTCACCTCTTGGTTAAGTGTATCTTAATTTCAATTACTGTCTGTGTCGATTTCTCGTAGCCGCGTCGTCCTGAGTGTTTGTCTTGTGATTCCAGCCTGAATCTACGAACTGCGTTCGATCCCATGCGATCACTAGCAACCGCCACTCCTACACTGATGAGAGTAAGAAAGCCCGAAACAACGTCGTCTGTAGGTGAAACACACTTTAATATTTAAAAAAAGATCATATTTATATATATATATATATATAGCGTGTGTATGGCTATGAAATGATAATAAGTAAACGATGGCGATAATGCTGATAAGTTAAACAATGGTTTTGATGAAATCGTTTTGACAACTATTTATAAGTGACGATAAGTGACGAATGGGTTTATTGATAAACGAAGTGCCAATCGCTTATCGCTTATCAACACACAACCTGTTTATTAAAAGAAATGTTCAATGACCCCCTTAAAACAGATCCTATGCTTAAATGATAGGATACACAATCAAGCCATCTTTCGATGACACATATACGGACACACACACACACACACACACACACACACACACACACACACACACATATATATATATATATATATATATATATATATATATATATATATATATATATATATATATAGGTAAAATATTGAAAAATAAACTTTAATATTATAAGAAGCCCCTTTCAAGTAAACTTGAAAGTAGAGCACTATCGCAAGAATTAAAAATAGACATTCACCTGAGGCCCCAGTGCAATACTCCGACTTTGTCGTTGAGTTCTATTGTATGTCTAAATATTTGTACTCGTCGATTTCAGTGTAAATTTCATTTATATTCTCCGTAGATCACGTGACAATCTCCCGTGGCCTCAATGACTAAATGAACGCTTACAGATTTAAGGTATCTCTGTGAACCGGTTTCGCACCCTGTGACCGTCCGAGATTGTCATTTCCCTGCGCTGATGAGAGCCCTAAACGGCGTCGGGCGTAAGTAAAATATAATTTAATATTATAGATATATATCTATAGATAGATAGATAGATAGATATCCTTTTATGAGCCAGTCTACAGAGCTTTTCTTTATCTATATATTTCTGGGATAGTTTACCCAGAAAGTATCTAGCACGTTGTTGGTTGGCTAATTCTTCCAGTTTTCTGCAATGAGAGGTCTTGATGTATTACTGGCGGTTCTTTAGGGCTATTTCCGTGGCAGGCTTGTTTTCCGCGTCTGCTCCTACTGAACTATGTCTGTAAATGTGTAGCCAAACAATGTTCGTGTATAATTTTTTACATGACATGAGGATACTTCACCTTACAAGTAACCCTGACCAAAAATTCAAAATAACATAGTATTCAAAGCCCAAATAAGATCCCCTCGACACGGCTATACACTGGCTCATACGAGGAATGGTGCATCTTAGCCTAGTAATGTTACCTCAAGTAACACACTTAGCTGGATACTCCACCAGACTAGTTGAATTCTTGTCCTGGAATTCGGTAAGACCAAGAGACCACACGAAAGATATACTATAACATAGTTGACTGGTCAATTGAGGAGAGGAAAATGTTTAACTATTATTGACGATTAATCCATTATTTATATAAAAATGCAATAGCGCCAAGTACTAAAACCAATGCATTTCCGTTTATTCGCAAACAAGTCAGCCATTTTAATATTTTTTTATTAGTTAAAAAAAAAACTGAATTGATGACGCTTCGAAAATTTATAGCAAATTGTTTTTATTACACGTGGCTACAAAATAAATACATATGAGCTCTTAAAAATGCGCAAATTGTATAAATCTCGGCTCGCCAGTTCGAAAAAGAAATGAAATTTACGCGTATGAGTAAGGCAAACCGAATTAAATCCGTACCTACTGACCGCGTGACCTAGTAAAAAAAAGTATTGAAACTTTGTCGGAATGATAAGATTAGCCCCGCCCCTCCCCCTCCCACCTGTGACATTTTTGTAAGTGAATGTAAGTCAAAGGTTTATTCAGAATATTATCGATTAAGCACCGATTTATCAGATTAAATTGAAAGGGAACAAAGTTGACTTGTGTCGTATTTAAAGATGGCCGAAGAGGGTTATATCTCGGTGAAATCAACGATGAAGCTGATAGCCGCACCCCCCCCCTCCCGCAAAACCACAACGTGAGCGTTTGGGGAATTTTGAAAATATTTATTCTAATTAATTGGTCAGTGTTTCGAATAAGCTTCAACCATTGGTTTCTCTTTCTAAGACATTCACAGCAAAAACACGTCTTAACTGAAAAGAACTTTCATCGCCTCCGTGTGACTAGCGTCAAGCTGAATACCATGTTTCCAAGAACTTCCCGTTTATGGAATATATTACCACGGTACTGCCTCCATGCAGACTACAACATGGTCATATTTAAATCCAATGTCAATAACTACTTGCCATAAATTACCCTCATAAGTAATCAAATTTATTTTCAATCCTCTCACAATATTATTCATCATTCAACTGATAATCTATACATCTCATTAACCCTTATCCTCGAGCGGCTTTTAGCCTTGATAAGTGGTGACTCATTAGTAAAAAGAAGTGAAAATGGTTTCATCTGTCGAAACAAAATAATAAAATAATCGTATTTAAGAACTTAGATGGATATAATCTTTTAGAAAAATGACTAGATTCGATATAAAATAACTCGAAAACGGTTGATATGCCGTAAAACAAAACTACAAATTAAAAAAATTTAATCTAATAAAAAGAGTTACGCAAATTTAGAATTGTTTATATATTAAAAATCGCCTGTTTTATCAACATTTGCTGAAAATGTAATTTTAAGCAATTGGGGCAATGTTTCAAAAATGAAGTAGGTACTTCCACAAACTTTGGTTGCCGCTGAAAATGCTGTTTTCTTACATACTCGAAAGTAATTCGCGTTAAGAATAAAAAAGAGAAATGCCACAAAATAAAACAAAACTTACGGAAGTCAAGTAGTTTATTCTAAGTTATTAAATTTCCCAGACATCTGAAAATAAAGAAAAAAGGTGTACACTATCCGTCAAAAACGGACGAACAAAATTATACTTCGCCAGTGTTCGCACTAATATTCATATTCATATAAAATAACGTCTCAGTCGGTGAAGTTAAAAAACAAAATAAGAACGAACGAAAGAAAGCGTTTCAAACTGGAAAGTTAAACAACAGAAAAAAAGAAAAAAAAACGTATCAATCGGTATCCATTTATCTTCCTCCCTCAGCGGTAAGATGTGACACAAGGTCGGGAAAGTGGGATTTGAAAAGCCAGAGAAGATGAGCACTCTGGCCTAAAAAAATGCCTGGGCAGCACCGTCGGCATGGCCCGGTAGGGGCGCCTCAGACAGTAAGCGATAAACTTGCTCCACCCCAAAGAGGGGAGGCAAGGTCTGGGAGGGTGGACCTCCTAGAACTGCACAGAACAAACCCTCAGACCGGCGGAATGAAGACCTGAAGGCCAAGACGATACCGGTCTTAAGGGTGTAGTATCCATTGGAACAGATACTACACTTAGATACCTAGCCCAAAGACCAAGAAGCGGTATCAATCGGTATAGAAAGAAGAAAGGGAAGGAAGAAAGGAAATATCTCGTTATGGAAACAGGGTGATGGCGTTCTTCTGCATTTTGAGTGTCGAGGCACACACACACACACACACACACACACACACACACACACATATATATATATATATATATATATATATATATAGTCTAAAGAAGCTTTGAGTAATTTATAAACAAATAAAAAAAATTGCAGTTGAAATTCCTAGGGATACTAACAAACTTTAACATATCGCAGATTTACCATTTGCACAAACCGACTTACCGCTGGAAAAATACAAAACAGGATTCAACTATATAAAAGTGACACAGACAAGAGACCTTAATTTAAATTGTGAAATAAAAAAACGGGGATCATTAGCTGTTTACCATGTAACTGTTTCGGAGATTTAAAAACAGAACAGCTATTAAATTCATGGCTCTCCAGTCGTACTGATCAAAATACCACTTCCCCAATAACCAAATGTAGACACAATTCAGTTATTATTTGCCATTGAGTTCTATCGTATGTCTAGATATTTATACTTGCCGCTTTTAGTGTAAATATCCCTTAATTTCTCTGTAATCACGCGACAATCTCTTGTGGCCTCAAGTATTGAGTGAACGCTTATAGATCTGTGAACCGGGTTCGCGCTCTGTGACCATCTGAGATTGTTATTTCCATGCGCTGATGAGAGTCGTAAGCTCGAAACGACGTCGTGCGTAGGTAATATATAAAAACAAATATATTTTAATAATATAAGAAGCCCCTTTCAAGTAAAATTGAAAGGAGAGCACTATCGGAGAGATTAAAAATAGACATTCACCTGAAGCCCCAATGCAATACTCCGACTCTGTCGTTGAGTTTTATCGTATGTCTAGATATTTATACCCGCTTTCAGTGTAAATATCACTTAATTTCTCTGCACTATCGCGACAATCTCTCGTGGCCTTAAGGATTAAGTCAACGCTTACAGATTCAAGATGTACCTGTGAACCGAGTTCGCGCCCTGTGACCGTCTGAGATTGTTATTACCTTGCACTGATGATAACCATAAGCTCGAAACGACGTCATACGTAGGTAAAATATCATATATATATATATATATATATATATATATATATATATATATATATGATATATATATATGTGTGTGTGTGTGTGTGTGAAAAAAAGTAAATAAATAAATATCAACCCCTAAAATCAGAATTAGTTAGACTATGGAAATGTAAAGAAGTAAAGGTAATTCCCGTTGTAATTGGAGCACTTGGAACCATAACGAAAAGCCACCATAAATGGCTTCAACAGATTGACGAGACAATTTTTTTTACAATTTTTTTTACAATTCTGCAAAAGGCTTGCCTGTTGGGAACGGCGAAAGTGTTAAGGTACAGCTTGAATGTCTAAGGTCAAGGGAATTGACTTGATGTTCAAAAAAAGAAAAGAAAACTCCAACTAAAAACATCCAAAAGTTGAGATTACTATGAAGTAATAATAAGTATGCAAATACTATTAAAACATTACCCCTAAGAACTATTCTGTGATATATAAAATTATATAGGAATAAAGATGCATAAAAAGTGCTTAAGTACATTTGGTACCAGATAGGCAAATAGATAAGAAGAAGGAAACCTAGCTATACAAATCTCTCTCTATATTATATAACTTTCGTCTTTACTCAAAAGTTCATGTAGTAGGTCAATACGATTAGAGCTCATAATATTAGATAATATGAGAATAATTATTAAAAAAATATTCCAGATTTCATCCCCAAAACACTTTATTTTAAGACAATTGTTTCCGCCCATTCCGAAAAGATATATATTCATGATATACAAAATATAAAAAAACTCTTATGAAAAGGTTCATCAGTGTACACTCGCATCACAATCAGGTCGAAGAAATAAATCAAAATGCAACAGCATTCATTTAATTTATATATCGTTTTTTGCTTTTCCACGCGGAATTCATACTTTAACCCTATTCACTTGTAGTTAAAAGTTCAATATATAATGATTTAGACAACGGAAACCATGAACACCACAGACCGGAAGTCCTAGACTCGAGTTTCGCCCTCCTTTGGGCTCATGAGTAGAACATATCCGAACTCAGGATTCGAAACATGTATATGGCTTGGTGGCACAGGTCGCAAAGTATATGCCTCTCATGCAACTGACTCGGGTTTCGAATCCTGACTTCGGATAATATCTACTCTGTCTGTGGCTTTCATGGGATGCAGTATTGTCTGATTGTGGAAAATAATCATACATATATATTAGCAATCTCTCTCTATCTCTCTCTCTCTCTCTATATATATATATATATATATATAGAGAGAGAGAGATGTATTGCCCCTGGAAAACCCTCTAGATGGGCACTGTAAGTGTAGTATTACCACAGCATGACGTCGCTAGCTATAAATGCATTGTTCCTTTCATTAAGTTGAACGCTTTTATGACGTCAAGCCGACGAAATAAATGTTAAAAATTATCACTGTTTATTTAGCTATCCAGCGTAGGCCGAATGGTTCTAGGTGTCGGGATTTGATTTGTAAAATACTCGTAGCCTAGGGTTTCAAATAACGCGAATAATAGTGAATAGTTATATCTCTATGCTGATGAGCCCCGATTAAAAAGGATGAAAGTATACGTACATAGATAATATACAAAAAACAAATATTTATATATATATACATATATACATATACATATACATTAAGCTCTGTTAAGTTGAGCATTTTGAGAGAGATTAGATTTAAGATTAAAATTTAACCACGTTGCGAATTCTCTCCTTTTAGGAGATTCGAAAACTATCTAGGTCTCCTTATTTGTATTTGCAAATAAAAATATAAGATACAATATTTATTTCTCTCGCATTTGAAAGCATGATCGTCATAACGACCGAGCGGCAAGAAGCCAAGGTTCATAATACTTGGTTCGAATCACTCTATCGTAACGTCATCCACACTGGCGAGTGTTAGGTAATACGAAACATATATCTGCTTATGGATATAATTTTTTTAAATTTCTTAAACACACACACACACACACATACACACACACACACACACACACACACACACACACACACACACACACACATATATATATATATATATATATATATATATATATATATATATATATATATAATATAAAATGAAGTAATAAAATAAGGTATCAATCAAATTTTATTAGAATTCAAAGTTCAAGCAAAGTATCCTTAAGTCCTTAGCTCATGAGTTTTCAAAGATAATTCTTCTCTTCAGAGGACCATTACCGCAGTTATACTACTACAGGTAATAAAATTACGCTTTGAAAATATATAAAATTATATACACAAATACATAAAAATACATAACATCAAACATATCAATCCAAAAACATACTTTGCTCTATCCAGTATATTGAGCTTCAGTTTTTTATCCGGATGTTTCACTAATTATAAGATATTAGTTGACGCTTATATCTTTTGTTGGATTGCTTCATATATATATATATATATATATATATATATATATATATATATATATATATATATATATATATATATGGTGCTTCTGCATCGTTGTGTACGTATGATATATTTTTGTCGATACTTCATCACCTAATGGACACTTCGTCCCAGAAGTATAGTTTTGTCATTCATTGCCACACAAATTTATCGCTTCTAATTGCACCTGCAATAAGTCTGTGTGCTTGCAAAAAATCAATTAAACTGCTCTTATCTCTAATAAACAAAACCCCAGCTATTCTAGGTTCATATCGTTTACGTCCATTTTTGGAGACATCAGATCTGACAAGTTTTATTTAACCTCCCTATAAGTTCGAATTATCCTCCCCTATCATGTCACTCTTTTAAATTAAAGACGGAAATATTTCATATGTATACAGCGATGCAGAAGTAATATATATATATATATATATATATATATATATATATATATATATATAGCTAGCTTGTCATGCTCAGTGTTCTTAAGCGGCTCTAACCTAATTTTTTTAGTCCTGTATAGACATGCGTCGGGTTAGTACTAGGTTTGTGCTAAGGTTAGAGTAAGTCTGTACGAAATACAGAATAAATGCTACTGTGGAACGCATCGCGGAATCGCGGACAGCTATCCATGTGAATTTATCGGGAGCCAGAAATATAAGGAAAACGATCTTTTTATGCAAATACTCAATGGCATGAATGAATTCCCCCTCTTTAGTAAGTAATTTCACGTTTTTTTTTTTACTTACTACTACCCTCATTTTATCTGTTTCTTAATGTTTTGTTTGGCGGTGGGTTATTTTGGTGGACAGGGATCTTTTACAAAAGTCCGGTGTTGGTTTTTCTTTTTAAAACTTTCTTTTAAACGTGCGATATTTTTCGGGCATTTATATATTTACAACAGTAACAGATATAAACGGATATAACAACAGCGATTGTTACATTCTCATATAATTAACACACATACGCTATCACTTAGAAGATATAACAAAATAATAAATACTTCTGTATTAAGACTATACAATTTTTTCTAACTATGCTAGAATTCAATTACCTCTTCACTATATTATATAAATTCATTTATTGAAGTTAACTGGAATTTTATTTATTTAATTTCTATTAACTGCATTTAATAAGAAATTCAATAAACCTACTTATTAACTAATATTTATTTTATAAACCATCTGGTTACAATAAAGATATTATTGTAAACAACCACAATTAAAAAGATCACATAAGGATCCGCAAAGACAAAATAAGGTAAATAAGCGAACCAAAATACCACAGTCACTCCATATTCATAATTATAATTGGAACAAATACATAGAAGACATTGCCTAGGCTGCTGCAAAGAAAGTGGGCTCCCTCTACCGTGCTAGTAAACTCCTCACACCTGCCATTATCCTGTATATCTACAAAGCCACCATCCGCTCATACATGGAGTATTGTTGCCACATCTGGGCTGCTGCATCATCCACTAGTTACTCCCTCTTAGACAAGGTAAAAAAAAAGAGTCGCCAACTTAATAGGTCCCTCATTATCCACCAAGCCCCAGCCTCTGTCTCATCGGCGCAATGTTGCACCCTTGTGCTTGTTTTACAAGTACTTCAATGGATTGTGATCCGATGAACTGGCTGCTCTGGTGCCCCCTCGACGTAAATACACTAGACCAACCCGACAATCAGCTAAATCCCATCCATTCACTGTGGAGGTCACCAGATGCCGGAGAGCCTTCTACTTCAATAGTTTCTTTCCTCGTGTTGCAGGTCTCTGGAACTCCCTACCTGCTCCCTGTTTCCCCGACTGTACCGACATGCCGATGTTTAAAACTAATGTAAACAGACATCTAGCTACACAGCTCCCAACTTAGGATGACACCCAAAACCTACACCCTAATTCTCAGTAGCCCCTTACGTCTACAGTGGCAGCCTGCCTTGTTTGAGTGAAATAGTTTTTAAAAAATCATAAAATATAACAACCATTTAAATAAAGCATATAACAGAACAATATAGCATTGAGGACACCAACAAATCTAAAATTTATCAGTAAATATTTATCAGTAAATATATCTATATACTATGGGTTTTACGTTTATTCATCAATTTATTTAATTAGATTTATCAGTAAATATATTATATTTATCAATTTCGATAGTATACTCTGTCCGATGAGTCGCACCATCTGTCGTTAAATGTGAGTAATTCATATTTCATTAATTTTTGTTGCTTCTAAGGAACAATATTAAGTATCTCTTTCTCTTTTTCTTTTCACATAATTTGATTATATATAAAATTATACATATTTTTTATAATGTGACAACTTCGCATTTAAACGTGGATAAATCTCTTTGGTGGGCGTGGTATTAAAAAGGTTAAGAACAAAAACAAAAAAAGAAAATAAATTTAATTTCTGGCATAGAGTTTAGACAAAAGAATTACTTTTGGTTGGTCGGAAAGTCAGGTTCCAGTATCTAGAATGAAACTAGATCAATGCAACGACGGGAAGTTAATTTCACGTTTACAAATGTTGATACAAATACGGCGATTTATAATCGGTATGGGTTGAATGTGTGTTAAAAGAGGGGATAGACAGACAGAAAATCTTTTTGTTTTATATATAGATTTCATCTTTA
This sequence comes from Sepiola atlantica, assembly GCA_963556195.1. Lineage (NCBI taxonomy): Eukaryota > Metazoa > Mollusca > Cephalopoda > Sepiida > Sepiolidae > Sepiola > Sepiola atlantica. The sequence continues at coordinate 117,566,393 of OY744528.1, read as the reverse complement.
CGTTATTCATAATCACCTTACTTGTCTTCATCTGCTTATCTCGTTTTTGCCTTTTTGGTAATTTTTCTTAAGCCAAAGGAATGCATGGCAAATAACAGTGTGTGTGTGTGTGTGTGTGTGTGTGTGTGTGTGTGTGAGAGAGAGAGAGAGAGAGAGAGAGAGAGAGTGAGAGAGAGAGAGAGAGAGAGAGAGGGGGAGAGAGAGAGTCTCTTGCTGCCCAATAAATTGTGTGTCCCAAGCGAAGACATGTGTTGCGATCATAATAAATACATTGCGAGGTACCAGACCCAGCCAACCGCTATGACGATTAGCGACTGATTGAACGACCGACCAATTCGCTTATCCTCCAACCCCAGCCGCACCCTCGTCAACCTCAAACGACCCCACCCTACTTTTAGCAGATGCCAGGGTCAGGCAGGCGCACTCAGTTAAAAACAAAAACAAAACAACAACAACAACAAAAAAAAACAAGCCCCAAAAAGAAAAAAAAAAACTGCCACTCCAGAGCGTGGGAAATAAACTTGGTCTTCGTGTGGTGGCATGAGGCTTAGCTCTGGTGTCGAGCTGCCCAGGCGCAAGGCAAGGGCTGCCTAGCGTACGTTCCCCTGAATATTATCATTTTCTTGGGAGCAGTCTTCAATTCGTCAAGCTAAATTTCAGTGTTGGGATGGGAGTGGAAGAAGGGAGTGTTCTTATTGTATAAGGTGTTCTACAAGTATTGCTAACCCCTCCCCGAAAAGCAACTGATACAATGTAACGGGGTAAATATGGGGGTTCCTTTTGTATATACAAAGCAATTATTTAGATATTCTAACAAATATAAGCGACCCCTTCTTCTACTTAGTGCAAATATTTAATAATCTTAATAATAAAAATAAATTAAAAATATAACAATAAAAAAAAAGTAATTACAGTACTTAGGCTTATTTTGGGCGATTTGTTGGGGTGGAGTGGAGTTAGTCAGAAAATATTTTTTAGCCAATAAAAATTATTTTAAGGGGGAAGATAGGAAAGAGGTTATAAGGGAGGAAAGTCATATCAGGGTTAGGGTTATGTTGTCCAAGGTATTTCAAAATGTTCCTTACCCCCGGAAAAAATAGTGATACAATGCAACGAAGGAAATATTGTTTTCTTTGTATATGTACACAACAATTATTTACACATACTGACAAATATATGTGACCCCTGCGTAAAAATATTTCATAGACTTAATACACATTTTTGAAAAATCGATGCCATATCTCCGGTATTATGTTCTATATGGTTAAATAAAAATTCCATAACCATCAGCTCAGAAACGTTTAGTTTCCGAGTTGGAGGCCAGTAAAACGAATATTTATCAAACGTCTTTATTGTAAATAATGCACACGTGTTGGTCAGTGAAATAGTACAGGGGAAAATCTGGTGGTCTTAAAATTGATAAGTATTTCTATTCTCTGTTTGTTTGGCATTTTCCAATAATAATATTTTAAAATGTTTATTTCCTTGTGTTTGACCTTTCTCAATTATATATATATATATATATATATATATATATATATATATATATATATGTGTGTGTGTGTGTGTGTGACATTTAAAAAAATACCTGCAGGGCTCTGAAATACCTGACTAGTACACGGGTGCAGGATATCCCTCTCGATGTGATGGAACCGTAGACCTTGTCAGGTCATCCGTCTAGGAGAAGGAAAACTGAGATAAAAACTTTGCTACTGATCATTTACGTCTTGGCTGCAAACCGTTGGGGGCCCTCCTTAGTTCTGATCAACAACCTTCGTAGAACTGGAGTCTCGAACAAAATATCCGGTTTGCAAACATAAAATTGCTTAAGGAGTAGATGGGCTCTGCTTTTGCACCCGTTCTTTGTCTATTATCCAGGCTCAGAGGTACTAGCACTGGGACATCTATATATATAATTACAATATGCATGTGTATGTTTATAACAAATAATCCGGTCGTTTATACATTTTGGAAAACAGCTGCAAGGCGTAAAGATGGGCAATCTAGGCTATATTTAGTTTAATTTACTTTAATGCAAAGGGGATAAAAAGGGGATTGAATCATTTCGTGAAAATTCAGATACTTTCGATTTTTGTAAGATTTTAACAACAGTTATAAAATATAAATTAATAAATATTCCCCAATTTTCAGTTTTTTTAGAATATTTTAAAGGGTTTTAGTGGACATAAAAGGTGCACAATTTCCCATTTGAAATTTAAATATTTCAGATTTGCATTGAATTTGATCCATAGTCATTAGACACCAATTACGCAAAATATCCTGAAATTTAATTTTTTCACACATCACTTTTAAGCTTGAGCCATTTTCTAGAATCAAAATCATGTAATGCATTTTGATCAAAATTGGAATAAGGATTCTAGACATAAGGTTTAGTATTATTATATCGTGATTTTAATTATCGTAAGGGTACATAAAAGTGTTGCAAAATTCTTCTGTTTGTGAATTTATATTCTAAAATAATATATATATATATATATATATATATATATATATATATATATATATATATATATATATATATATATATATAAACATTCAATGAATTAAAACATTACAATTGTTCCAATGATTAGAACATCAAGTCGAGTATGGCGTACGATCGTTTCCAAAACAGTCATGAAATACTTTATTTTATTTTATTTTATAAATTAATAAAGCTAATCCAAAACGTGTCATCATCAGCACCTTTAGCAACACGTCTTACAGAAAATCAAAGAAAAACTTAAAAAGCTCGTCGTATATATATATATATATATATATATATATATATATATATATATATATATTAGTATTTATTTAAACATTGTTCAAAGAACGAGTAAAGCTTAGCGGTAGTATAAAAATATACATTATGCAAGTGTGCTACACACAAACGTTTCTAGGTAGCTTACTTGCCATATATATATTCATACTAGTATATATAGAGAGATAGGCAGTATTCTTTTGTCTAGTTATATTTCGTGAAAGAAAATTGACACTTTTTGTCAAGATATTCATGATCAGCCTAAGCTGAATATTGTCTCCTCTTATCTCCCTTTGACCACAACAGATCACAGTGGAACTCTTTTCTGTTTAGACAACGATTTTGTACCTTGTAGGAATAGAATCTACTGCTTGTTCTTCATATGTTTTAAGTCTTTCTCTCTATCCCTCCCCCTTATACAACCCACAGGCGCTAATATAACAGGATCGATAGCAGAACTTCTATTTGGGATGTTTTCTTGGCCTTTTGGCCAAGATAAAAGTGTAGTATCTGTTCCGATGGATACTGCACCCCATAGACTGGTATTGTCTTGGCCTTCGGGGCTTGATTTACGCCGGTCTATGGGACAGTCCTGTGCAGTTCTAGAAGGTCCACCCTCCCAGGCTTTGCCCCCCCCCTCTTTGGGGAGGAGTAAGTTTATTGCTTACTCCCTAAGGCGCCCCTACCGGGGAATGCCGACGGGACTACCCAGACAATTTTTAAAATGGCCAGAGTGCTCACCTCTCGGGCGCTGGCTTTTCTAATCCCACTTTCCCGACCCTGTGTCACATCTTATCTTGTGGGAGGTAAATAAATCTCTTCTATTTGGGATGTTGACCACTTTTATGTGGTCTTTCTCATAAGTGCTTGATTATATCGGGGAAACCTATGCAATCAAAACACAATCAAAATATTGTAATTTGCTGATTCGTACACGTTGCGTTTTCGTTAACGATGCAAAATTTTGCTGATTCTCGAAATTGGGTCAAATTTAAATCCTTTTAAGACTTTCTAATGAGGACTTAATTCCATTGAATTAATATTTCTCCTTCAGCGTTGGCAATTAAGTGAACATAAACAGTGTGATATCTGGGAGAACCACTTCAAACCACCGCGCGGATACACATTCCGTGTTTGAAGTTCGGTAAAAAGTAATAATGCTTCAAGTTCTGATAGCTAACAAGCTATCCAGGCCTCTCACATTCGCGATATCGCCTTCTCTCTCCCTCTCTTCCTCTCTCTCCTCATATGTATATATAATTGTTCATCGATTAAAATGCATTTAAATCAAGTTTCGAAAATGAAGGTTCGTGTTAGGAATGTTTACACGCCTTTCGATTTTTAATTCAGCCTGAAGATTTTCCTCAGAAATGAAACGCGAACGTTTCTGTGTAGCTTACTTGCCATGAGTATATTTTCATAGTACTATATATATGTATATCTCCCCCTCCCCAACCTAAGCCCAAATCACAAGTCTTTTAGTCTTTTGCTACTCTATCGACCGTGCTTGTCACTCTTGAAAAAGCCAACGTAACAGTTGGGGAAAACGTTGAGATTTTGATTTTCTCTCTTTACATTGTTTCTACATCCTGTCGGATTTATTTAATCTTTATAATATATATATATATATATATATATATATATATATATGAAATGAAAAATGAAAAACCAAAAAGGAAGTTTTTATGTGTTCATCAACGTTTCGTCTTTATTTGTAAGACTTCTTCAGGATGATAATATAATGAAAATAAATGTTGAAAAAACTGAGTGAAAAAAGTGGAAGGGTGAAGGTGAATATTTATTTTCATTCGTCGCAACTGACTTCACCAGGTCCGGACGTCGGTCCCTACTGTTTTCCAGTAATGGCTACTATTTCCTCCCTTCAACCCACCATGTCAACCCCATATGTCCACGTACTTGCATGACATTTTTCTTTATATCATCATCCTGAAGAAGTCTTACAAATAAAGACGAAACGTTGATGAACACATAAACACTTCCTTTTTAGTTTTTCCTTTTTCATTTCCCATTACGTCGGATTACCTTCATCCTTCTTTTCCTATATATATATATATATATATATATATATATATATATATATATATATATATATATATATATATATATCTCACTTTTCCGAGGTTAATTTTCTGACGAGCATTTTTTTACAATATCCAATAAAAAAAATTATTGTTACTATTTACATTTTACAATTCAAGTTTTGGGGTGGGGCCCAGGTTGTGCTCAGCATTTGATTGGATAGGAAGAGATGTAAGCAAAGGGACGTTAATTAAATTAGATTTCGGTCAATTTATTGACTTTAACCCGTCAAGGCACACTCGGCGTTTCCCGGCAATAGATGAAAACCCCTATGCACCGACTTCCAAGCTCTAAATCCCTTATTAATATTTCTATTCTTATTTTTTAATTTATCTAATTTTCAAGTAAAACAGCGTTTCATTTTTATGGATGTTAAGCATCACCGCAGACTCCATGATAATGTTGTATCTCTTTGATCAAAATGAAATATATTTATCTAAGTACTCTGGTTAATGTATTTACAGTATATGCATATGGTTATGGGCTTCTATCCCCATTTTTAATTCATGAATACAAAAAGTACATTTGTCCGGCGCGAATGTTGACCACTCGATATTATTGTAATCGTGTTCATTAAAAATTATATATACGTATCCAAGTCGTCCATCAGAATATATATATATATATATATATATATATATATATATATATATATATATATATATATATATATATATATATATATATTATTTCATGTATCCACATAAAATGATATAAGGAGATATAATCTTTTATGTATTCATTTTCAGTATTTACTCCAACAGTGAGTACGTGAGTGGAGCTAGGTAGTAAGTTATGAAAAAATATTTTTGGCAATTAAGCTACACGGAGGCTTCCGCGTTTCATCCCCGTGAGGAATTGTCAGGCTAAAATGCCTGACGATTCCCCACGGGAATAAAACGCGATAGTCTGTGTGTAGCTTAATTGCCATAAATATATTTTCATAACTTTGTCTCTCTCTCTCCCTCTCTCTCTTATATATATATATATATATATATATATATATATATATATATATATATATATATATATATATATATATATATATATATATATATATATACAGTAATCCAGGTAAAGTAAACATCCACAGGATAAAATCCAAAGAATTTCAACCGGGCTTATTAAGAGTGCTCAATATCAAATAGAGCTTTTATACATAATTATATATAATTATATGTATGTATATATATATAGTAATCCACATACAGACTGTTTCGCTGTATCACAGCTCTTCAATGCGGCTATATATATATATATATATATATATATATATATATATATATATATATATATATATATATATGATGTACTGATACTCGACAAAGAGTAATCAAAATACAAGGAAGTGCTGAGGGGTGTGGTGAAGCTCTGGATTGACGAGATCGTTGCCGGACGCCCTTACGTCTTACAGCAAGACTCGGCTCCTGCACACAAGGCCAAAACGACCCAGCCGTGGCTGCTAAACAATGTTCCTTACCATTGGTCGCCGGAGTTGTGGAGGCCCTCCCCACCCGACTACAACCCCCCTTGACGATTTATTCTGGGGCGTGATCGAGGCCTAGACCATCAAGCATTCTCACAACACGTTAGACTCTCTGAAGGCAGCCATCGTGGAGTTCTTCGCAGCTCTAGACAAGGACATGATCGCAAACTGCTAATTTCCTGCCTGCTTTGAGATCGACGTCTCCGTCGGCGGCGGAAACATTGAAAAATAATGTACTATGTAATTCTAATAGTTACTGTATAAACTCTCGGGTCTCTGCATATACAGCTTTTGTTTTTATTGCCGACATTGTTTTCTTTTTGCCAAGTGTCGGATGTTGCTGCAACCCTCTCTCTCTCTTTCTCTTTCTCTCTCTCTCTCTCTCTCTCTCTCTCTCTCTCTCTATATATATATATATATATATATATATATATATATATATATATATATATATATATATACGTCGGATTCATTTTATATTCCAATAACTATGTTTATATTTTATTATTTTTATTTTTATTTTTTCACATTTCCAAAAACATAATATTTCAGTGAGATATATTTTTTACGGTCCGTTTCATTTGTCGTGAGCCAAACAACATTTTTATGTCAATATCGTCGCTGCAACACTACAAAATCATCAGAAAAATTCACAAAGAGTAACAAGTTCTTGGATTAAAGTGTATTGAAAAAACCTACACTATACAGTGGTTCATTTTTGGGTGAAACCAAATATAAAACAAAGAAAAGAGCAAACTCACATGTGGGGGAACCCACTAATACGCCATTTTTAATTTTTCAGTTAATTTTCCTACACTGAAGATTGCGTTAGCATGAAACATCGATGTCTGTAGGTATATATTTATTTATAAATATTATTGTGTATATATATATATATATATATATATATATATATATTACGTCATATATATATACTTTTGTTCGCTACAAACAAGGCATATTTCAACTGAAGCGTAAATGGCTACTGTGATAGAGGCCAGATTTTTAGAAGGCAACCTGGGTTGGGAGTTGGGTAGCAAGATGTTTGTTCACATTACATTAAAATTTATGCACGTTGGTATGGTCAGTAACACAGGACGCAGGGAGGGGATTCCAAAGGCAAGCGGTTCGAAGAAAGAAGCTATTAGTGTAGAAAATCTTCATAAGGACCTCGACAGTTAAGGGGTGGGATTTTGCTGCAAGTCGGGTTTGTCGGGAGAATTTTCGATGCAATAAATTCATCGGAGCATATTATGTGGAAGTACGTGTAAAACAAACGCAGGGATGTAACACTACGGCGATGCGACAGGACCT
>OY744528.1:117538729-117551229 GCA_963556195.1 Sepiola atlantica | reverse complement strand
TTATGTAATATACAGTATCTAAATAAATTATATTAGCTCACTTATATGACCGAGCACTTTTTTGATTTCTTTTCATATACAACCTGACACATATATATATATACTTAACTAAGTATATATATATATATATATATATATATTGTAGCTTATAAAAATATATTTATGGTAATTAATTGCCATAAATATATTTTCATAACTTACGACGTAGGCCCACTTACGTATAGAGAACTGTTGAAGTAAATACTGAAAATCGATACATAATATATTATATATCCTTATTATATTATATGCAAATACATGAAATACTAATTTATATATATATATATATATATATATATATATATATATATATATATATATATATATATATATATATATATATATTATATATATATATTAAAATGATACTTCAGAGATATAAATACTATCTTATATCATAAATTAGTGAACTATCAGGATAAAGACAAAGCTCAATATATTAGATAGAGCACTAATAATAATGGATTAAATGAAAGAATCACATGAGAAATTAATCAAACTTTATTACATATCATTTTTATTTTTTGCTTGAAATTTTTTTGGTTGAAAAAAATTTGTTTTTGTTGAAAAATTTGTTTTGGTTGTAAAAATTTTTTTTTTCTTTGCTTGAACTTTGATATGTAATTAAGTTTGATTAATTTCTCATGTTATTCTTTCATTTAACCCAATATCATATATATATATATATATATATATATATATATATATATATATATATATATATATATATATATATATATATATATATATATATATATATCAATCTAGATAAGTTTCCGACATCACCTGATGGCATAATGACTATCACCCGACCACATGTGAAGCGTGACGGCCTCAGTATCACATCTGCTGCCTAAATGATCAAGATCGACCCTGTAGCTTCGATCATTATAAAGCAGAAAAATTGTGTGTTATTGAACACACACACACACACACACACACACACACACACACACACACACACACACACACACACACACACACACACACACACACACACACACACACACACACACACACACACACACACACACACACACACACACACCCACAATGATATGTTTGTGTTCTTATTCCTACTAGCATGTTACTTTGCTTATTCTCGTTTCTATAAAACAATTCTCCACACATATATATATATATATATATATATATATATATATATATATATATTTTTTGTTTTTGCTCTCTCAATCGTTTTCTCCAGCTGAAACAATTTTTTCCGCTCATATCTCATTCGACTTTTAGTTTTTAATTTACCATTCTGACGTTTCCTCTTAGAGGGTTAGACGATAAGGCCTTATGGTAATTTTAACAATTTTCCTTTTTTACCCACCCGCCTGTTTCATTGATTAAAATAATGCTTCCTCTAAAATTGATCCTACGACTCTGTTGTACACGAAATTTACATATATATATATATATATATATATATATATATATATATATATATATATATATATATACATATATATATATATATATATATATATATATATATATATATATATATATATGCAAACATTGTTAAAAATAACAGAATTCGTCTGTTTAATTATACCATTTTTATTTTTCCAATTTTTCTGATGGTCGTTTTACGTATTAAAATCAAACAAAATTAATAAATGTTCCATAGATTTCACAGGTTTCACAAACGTTTTCGATTCTTCGTCCAATTATTCTAAGATGTCAAAAGCAAATGAATAAAAAAGCTGGAGAAAGAAGAGAATTTGAAAAAGACGACGGAGAAACGTGCATAGAACGTTTTTCGCAAATATGAAATGAAAATTTTAAACAGAATGGAAAATGACTTCAGAAAAATAATGGATATCAAGGCAGCAGACTAGTAGAAGTAAAAAAAAATCTGGTTAAGCTTTAATCATGTGTTTGTGTCCTTATTTCTACTAGTCTGTTAACTCGCTTATCCAATATTCCATGAACTACTGTTCGATATAGTAGTATAAAAATATACTTACAGCACATAAGCTACTCAGAAACGTTTATTGAAGATTGCCACCGGGAATGAAACATAAATGTTTCTGTTTAGGTTATTTGCGATAAGTATATTTTCATCCCACTACTAAGCTCTACTCATGTATTGAGCACTGTTGAAATAAATTATGTAAGAATATATACTCAATATATTATATTATTTTCTAATATTATTATATACGTGTATTCACATGAAAAAGTAATACAATGATATATTTATATATGTAGAACAATATAATACATAAATTTGTGACTCGTGTTTTCTTTGTCTCGGCTTAGTTCTTGGTTGGACGTCAAGAAGCACGTATATATATATATATATATATATATATATATATATATATATATATATATAAATAAAAGAGGGTAGTGCAGTATTAGTGCAGTTCCAACGAGAGAAAAGTATATATGTAAAGGAGTAAGGCTACCAACATTTGTAGAATGTTTTTTTCAACATTTATTTATTATTTTGTTGTTTTACCATTTTATAATTTTATATTTTTGTTGTTTTACCATTTTTAAAATGGTAAAACAACAAAAATATAAAATTATAAAATGGTAAAACAACAAAATAATAAATAAATGTTGAAAAAAAATATTCTACAAATGTTGGTAGCCTTACTCCTTTACATACATATATATATATATATATATATATATATATATATATATATATTTTATATATAATTTATAACTATTTGAGTGTGGGTGTGGGGTGTAGTATGAAAAATTTCGGTTCAAGATAATTTCTATTTAATCGATAGATCCCTCAAAGTTACTTCCCCTCAGGGTCTGGGTGGACCTGTGAGTAGTGATAACTAGAAAATCACTCTACACTGTCCAATGCTCGCAATTTAGGGTCTCGCCATTCGCTGCAGTTTTGTGTCATACCCATGACGGTGGAGGGAGGCGGATTCATTAGTAGATAAGGATGGGTAAGCAGAAAAAGGTCGAAGATGGATTTCTGAGTGTTGGGGTAGGGTATAGATGAGCACCTTATCCCGGGGTGTCCGATCCATTTTAGTGTCGTGTACGGGACGAATGCCATTTAACCCATAGATGAGACCCTGGCAGGCATTGTCACCCCGGATCAACATATACATGGGAATAATGGTGACAAAGGCCTAATTCAGGACCCCGACTGATGGAGAGGGCCTCTCATAGGGATGCATGGATGAACATACTAACAAATAACGATTCTTCTTTTTCATACAAAATTTAATTCTTATCGAATTTAATAATTTTTCTTTTTTTCTTTCTTCTTTGTCATTCTTTCTTTATAACTTTCTTCTTTTATTTCTTTTTTCTTTATTTTCTCTTTTATAGCTTCCTTTCTTCTTTTTCTTTCTTTCTATATTTCTTTCTTTCTTTTTTTCGTTTTTTGTCTTTTCTTTCCTTCTTTTTCCCTCTTTCAATCTGTCTTTCTTTTGTCTTTTCTTTCTAGCTTTCTTTTCTTTCTTTCTTACTTTCTTCTTTTTCTATCTTTCTTTGTATATTTCTTTCTTTTAAGCTTCTTTTTTATTACTTTCACTTTCTTACCTTCTTTCTAGCTTTCTTCTTTTATTTATCTCTTTCTTTCTTTATTTCTCTCTTTTTCTTTTTTTTTCATTCTGTCTTTCTGTTGTCTTTTCCTTCTTAGTTTTGTTTCTTTCTTCTTCTTTTTCTATCTTTTTTTCTATCTTTCTATCTATCTTCTTTTTCTTCTTTTTCCTTCATAATTCTTTCTTTCTAGCTTTCTTCTTTTTCTTTCTATCTTTCTTTCTATCTTCTTATTCTTTCTTTCTTTGTATGTTTCTTTCTTTCTTTCTTTTTTCCATCCTCTTTCTTTCTTTTTATCTTCTTTTTCTTTCTTTCTTTTTTTTCATTTCTTTCTTTATTCTTTTTCCATCCTATTTCGTTTTGTCTATCGTCTTTTTCTTTCTACCTTTATTCCTTCTCCCCCCCCCCATTTCTTTCTTACTTTCTTTCTACCTTTGTTTGTTGCAATTCTATTTTCTGGGATTTGTTTTTTTTCCTTTTACGTCTTTTGTTAATTTATTTTTTTATTTTTCATTCCCTTATTTATCATTTCTTTCCTTTCTTGCGCTGTCTGACTTCCTTTTTTTCTCTTATATATTTTCTCTTCTTTTCTGTCGTTCACACCTCAGCCTTTCTTTATTCCTGATCTGTTTTCTTTTTTTCTTTTTCTTTCGATTCGTATTCTCTCTTTCTTTTGTCCTTCAAATCTTTTCCCATTCTTTTCTCTTCATTTTGCTCTGCTGTTTTCGTCATTTTAAAAATATTTCCTTCTTCCCACTTCATTCTTTATTTCATTTATTCTTTTTTTCCGTTCTTCTTCCATATTTCTTTCTTTCTTTCAATGAGTTCTTTTATATACATTTACGTCTCTTAGATCTTTCCCAGATTTCACCTTCAATTCTTTCTCATCCCCTTGCATCCCTGATCCCATCATTTGCGCAATGATGAAGAGATCTGTTTACGGCAGATTATGCTAAAAACAAAAAACAAAACAAAACAAAAACACAAACAAAACATACCCCACCCGAGTAAATAAATAAATAAAACTAAAATAAACAACCCCTCGCCCTTCCGTAAAAAACAAAATAAAATATATCAAACGATTTTGTGGTTCTGGGGGTCAGGGTTCGAGTGCAATCGGTTTGGAAGATCCAGCGAACCAAAGACACGAGAGACAGCGGGGTAGGGAGATATAAATGGCGAAAAAGAAGAAGAAGAAGAAGAAGTAGAAGTAGAGGAAGAAGAAGAAGACAGTGGAGGAAGAAGACAGAGGAAGAAGAAGAAGACGAAGAAGAAGGAGGAGAAGAAGCGGACAGTGGAGGAAGAAGACAGAGGAAGAAGGAGAAGAAGACAGTGGAGGAAGAAGACAGAGGAAGAAGGAGAAGAAGACAGTGGAGGAAGAAGACAGAGGAAGAAGAAGAAGAAGAAGGAGGAGAAGACGAAGAAGAAGGAGGAGAAGAAGAAGACAGTGGAGGAAGAAGACAGAGGAAGAAGGAGAAGAAGAAGAAGAAGACGGAGGAGACGGTCGAGGTGATTAAGAAAGAGGGATGATGGAGAGAGTAATGTGGAGCGAGAAATATATAGATAGAGATGGCCGTGGGGACAATGAAAAAGGAAAGATGAGAAGGAAAAGGCTGAAAGAGGAAAACAAGGAGTAAGAAAGAGAAGTTGAAAAAGAATGACAAGAAATAGAAGAAAACTGACTTGAGAAAGTGTTATTAGTAGTACGAGTTACAGTGTTTGTAGTAGTAGTAGTATTAGTATTAGTATTAGTAGTGGTAGTATTAGTAGTAGTAGTGGTAGTAGTGGTAGTAATAATAGAAAGAGAAAAAAAGAATAGGATGAGAGTGTGTGAGAGAGAGAGAGGAAGTGCGGGAAGGATGATTAAGAAGAAAACAAGGTCGGATGAGAGAGAGAGAGAGAGAGAGATCTGTGTGTGTGAGATTATGATGATGATGATGAATACTAAAAAAAGAAGAAACGAACTCCCTATTATCGACACGCACACACTCACTTCCGAAGAATCTGTGGTGGAGCGTTCGCGATCCTTGCTGTCACGAACATTTAAATTAAATACCACAAGTTCACTTTCTGCTGTTACAAATAGAATTTGCCTGTAACGAAAACTACGTCAGAGTTAACGAAACTTACCGAGATTTAACGAAACACCGATATTTAACGAAACTTTCCGAGATTTAACGAAACTTACCGAGATTTAACGAAACTTACCGAGATTTAACGAAAGTTTCCGATATTTAACGAAACTTTCCGAGATTTACCTTTTCCCTATATGTCCGTTACGAAAAAAATAAACACACTGTTTCAAATGTTACGACTCTGTGTCATTATTCTTTTAAAATTCTTCAGAATCGATATAATTCATGCACAAAAAAGAACCGACCTCCTGTCTACATTTCTGTTATTGAAATTTAATAAATTATTCGAAATACTATCAATTAAACCAGCAAAGGTGGACTTAGACGTAGACTTAGGAACCCCCGCGCCCTGAGACGCATGAGACAGTCAAAGTGTTCCATCGCGTTCTGTCTGCAGCCAGATTCACAGCATCCCTCTAGATTCTGCCCGTTGCTTGGCAATCTCTATCGATTGTTTGCTTCCAGTTCAGTTTTGGTCTTTCTTCGTCTTCTTTTACCCATCAGGGGTCCACGGAAGCACTTGGTTAGCAATTCTCTCTGGAGTCAATCTTAGGGCATGTCTGAGCCAGCATAGACGTCGTTTGCAGATTATTGACGATACCAGCTGTTGACTAGTGCGGTCTCCTGGGTGGTAATTCGATCGCTCTATTTGATCCCTAGAATCTTTGAAAAGTAAGCATTTGGAATGAAACGCGTCTAACTTCCTCTTTTGGTTGATTTTAAGATACCAAGTTTCAAATGTGGAATCCGCGTCTAAAATTTTTATTACTGTTTTTTTTTTCAAAAATTGTTACTTCTACAGAATTCTGTTAATTGGTGGACCAAAGGTTCGAACAACTCATGTCTAAAAAAATATTTTTATAGTCTTCAGAAGACTGTCGAATGTATAACTCAATTTATAAAATGTTTCTTTATTTATTCAGAATAGTATCTACAAGACACTATCACGTATAAAAATGTTATTGTTGATTTCTAAATGTTTTGTTCTTCAAGAAATTTTCAGATTACTATATCTATTAGACAACATCCTCAGATTATTTAAAAATGACCCTTTGCTCTGTATCGAAAAAGGTATTTTTAAAACGGGTCGAAAAATGATTTCTAGTTGTAATGAAAAACAAAAGATTCTATTTTTTAAAATTTTACGCTCGCCAGTATGGAATTACCTAACCGCATCGCCAGTGGAACAATTCGAACACCGAATCCACGTATTATAGACCCTAGTTTCGTAACCATTAGGCCACCGATCCGATCACGCTTTTGAACACGAGAGAAACGCGTCTTGTATTAATATAAACACAAGTAGTGTGATTCTAAAGAGGATTTTATCTCTCAAGTGAGGGGGGTCATGCAACGTAGCTTATTTCTCTGAATCATCAGTTTTTTTTACTCTCAAAAGGGTTCAACTTAATCGGAGCTAATATATATATATATATATATATATATATATATATATTGTTTGTATTTTTCTTCAGTCGAAGTTCTCAGAAATCAAGGGGCCCCTTCCTGGGACTAGCACTTGATCTCTATATGAGATACATAGATATTCGAATATTTCATTAATGTTCTCCTTTACCTGTCAAACGTTGAGTTAGTAAAAGAAGTTAAGATTATTAATATTCCTCTCCATATCTCTCTTGTTGTCTCTTGGTCTTACCAGATTTCAGAACAAGAATTCATCTAGTCTGGTGTAATATCCAGCTAAGTGATGTTACTTGAGGTAACATTACTTGGAAAAAGTGCACCATTTCTTCGTATGAGCCAGTGTATAGCCGTGTTCAGGGGATCTTATTTGGGCTTCGAATACTATGTTATTTTGAATATTTGGTCAGGGTTTTCTTGTAGCAAAAGTATCCTCATGTCATGTTATCCTGACAAACTTTTGTAAGACACTCGAGGATGGTGTCTCTGTATATATATATATATATATATATATATATATATATATATATATATATATATATATATATATATATAATATATATATATAGTGTGTAGATTTCAAACTATACACACATTAAGGTTGTACACATAATAACTTATTTCGACCCCTTTAATTAGGTCTCCTCAGATGTATAGACAACCACGTCAAAAAAACCGAATAATGAGAGAAATTGATCGTCTTAAAAAGATAAATTCACTTTTGTGATTGGTCTATGTAAAAAGGAGGTAAATGTTAAAATAATCGAGGAGGGGTGACAGAAGTAAGATTAATTTTTTAATATATGCAGAAATATAAAAATATAAAAATATATATAAAAGAATTCTTTTTTGCTATTTAAACAAATAAATCATCTCATTTAAAATTTCGAATGTGAGCTTTATGGGTAAAAATATATGATGAAATATTCGAGCGTTCACGATTAAAAACTACGTTTAATTATTTACGATTAAAAATTAGAAGACGAAAATATATATATATATATATATATATATATATATATATATATATATATATATATATATATATATATATATATATATATATATATATATATATGTTGTTGACATAGCCCCAATCCAATTTTTCACAGAATGTATAGACACAGAGGAAGATTTTATATTTACTGTTTTATTTTTGTTCTGTTCCATGTTGAGTCCTTCCAAAGAGAAGTAATTTTGGGTTTTGGAATATGCTCGCACAAAGTCACCCGAGAAGTTTAGCCTCTCATGTGTCCGTGTGATTTTCCTTTTATGGGGATATGTGAATAGATTAGGTTATGCGCCTCCTCTTTCTGCTAGCATTGATGAACTCAAGCACCGGATAATGTTACCGGAGACATGCACCAGCGTGTTGGGCAAGAGCTTAACTACCGACTTGACATGTGCTGTTTTACAAGCAGTACACATACTCACATTTATGAAACTAGACCCAGAATAAACTTATGGGTATACATGTGTGTGCGTATGTGTATGTACGTGTGTGCGTGCGTGCGTGCCTGTGTCAGGTATACAGTCGGATTATCGGTGACTAAATAAGTTAATTCACCTGCCAAGCATAGTGAGGACGATGGCTCGTCCCACAGAACGATAAAAAACAAAACATGAAAAATGGCGGATTAATTCATTTGTACGGCCAACGGCGCGCGATAGACAGTGACGGAACGCTTGGGTTTCTCTTACTACTGTATGTCGCTATCTTTTGGTTAAGCTAGTATATTCGTATCTTCATCGGCACTGAATAATCTCTTTGCGCTTTTTTATACATATGAGTCACCAGTTACTAAAGCCAAAAGCCACTCAAGGATAAAATTTAATGAGATTGTCAGTTGGATGATGAACAATACTATGACATGATTGGAAACGCTGGGTGCAATGGGCAGACTTTTATTACTTAAGAGGACGTACTGAAAAAAGATTTATAGGGTAGAATATGTAATTGATGAAATCGCTTGAAATTTCTTTTTTAGGCAAAGAACAGAGACTGAAACTTTACGTAAATGAATGGCTAGTTAGAATAAAAAAATCCTGTATCGATAAGACCGGTAAAGTATTCTGAAAGTGTTCTGCTCGTTACTGGCAGAAAGTGTGAATCACGTATTGGACTGTACGTCCATATGAGGACCCATTGCTAGCGGAGGTAGGACTAGCATAGTTGGACATGACAGACGATCAAGAAAAAGGGTCTGTGTATGCATTCATTTGTGTATGTGGATGCATTTTCTTGTGTATATGTGTGTGTGTAATAGTATATATATATATATATATATATATATATATATATATATATATATATATATATATATATATATAGGCGTATATCTAGAGATTTGAAAAAAAAATGTCCTGGCTGCCCCTATTTATTTGCTTCCGTACAAGGGCAAAGTTAGATACAAAGTCGGTTTTTAATGTAGGGAATACCCATCACCACAAAAAGGGTTACTCTGGATGGAACAACACTAAAACTTTCCCCAGTCAAGAAAGATTTCCCCCCTCTGGCTGAGGACAGAACAGATACTACACTTTGATCCTAGCCCGAAGGCCGGAGAGTCGTTTCGTCCTAGGGAAGAGCTATTCACAATGAAGAATCTCTCCCTCTCTCTTTCTCTCTCTAAGAAAAAAAAGGAAAACAATGAAGAAGCCTGTTCGATCGCTCGGTCACGCAGAGACGGTGAAACCACAGGCGTAGGCAACCTTTTCCTTTCCGCAAAATGTTAGAGCCTTGCGGGTGAGTTTCATTTAAAGAAGAAAAAAATCCCGACAGGCATTGAATGCAAAACAGTTGCACTTAAGCAAACACACTTTCATTTTTGGGGCCTTTTCACGGGACGAAAACCGCAGGAAGCTGATTAATGTACCACACTTGAAAGTCTCCAACTCACTCGCCCATTACATCGACACACTCACATTAACTCTGTACGTGTACGTGTCTGTAGGCGCCCGCCTGTGAGCGCACTAACGCATCACTTTTATATATATATATATATATATATATATATATATATATATATATATATATATATATATATATATATATATATAAGAAAAGATGGAGAGAAACAGAAAAAGGCAGACGAACTTATTGACATTAGTGTTTTATTCAAACATCATTAGATATCAACTGGTTGTTTTTATAGACCCACCTTTAAAAAGTCTTTCCTCTGCTCTACTTTCACACATGCACACATACACACATCTACACACATCTATCTATCTATCTATCTATCTATCTATCTATCTATCTATCTATCTATCTATCTATCTATCTATCTCTCTCCCCCCCTCTCTCTCTCTCTCTCTCTCTCTCTCTCTCTCTATATATATATATATATATATATATATATATATATATATATATATATATATATATATATATATATATATATATATATATACTAGAAAAATGTAATTCGTTGGATAACCCATTCAGATCGGGGTAAATTGTTTAAATCAGTAATAAGTGGGGTTGAAACGCTAGTTAAATATAAAAAAAATAAAAAAGATAGAATCCCAAATCGTTGAGCGTCGTTCTTGACCTTCCTGAGTGCAATGACTGTCTTCTCAAAATGCTTCCTCTTTTAGTTAACGAGGGTTTCTCTTTTGCATTGATTGCTTGCTATAATTCGGCAATGCCGGCGTCGAACTAGTTAGGGGGTTTTCCCCCTTTTCTTGCCAAATGTGGTCACTGTGGAGTTGTAGATTGCATCACGGTTGTGAATCCACCTCTCTACAGCATTGCCAGTGTGACAGTCTTTGAGAGCGTCTTCAATGGTGTTGGCGAAGCACTAGCAAAGGTCTGGTATTTCAGTCCTGCTGGTATATATATATATATATATATATATATATATATATATATATATATATATATATATATACCGGGGAACATTAACGGATCCGATACAGACAACATTTCCAACCATCCAGAATCCAGAGGGTCTTTTTTGGAATGGATCCAGAATCACCACTATAAACTGACGTCATGTTCAACCTTACCTTACCTTGCTGTGGCGGGGGACGGGAGGCGGGTAAATAAAAGCATACTCTCTTACACTGCTACTCTTTAAACAGTTCTTTCTTCGTCTCGCTTCCAACTTCTCATCTAAGTTTGTCGATCACGTCACATGATTCACATGTCACTTACTTCCGTTTCTCTATTCCCACGCGTGTCAAATCCGACTCATTGAACTTTCTGACATTTACTTCCTATGGATATATGCCATTTAAAGGAGCCAAGACAATTCGATATATAAAGTTAAGTAGGATACTATCACAAGACAGAACTTTGGGAACCGGTTCCAAATGTTACGGCAGAAGAAACACCTCATTAACTAAAGAACTAAATGAGCCTGACGGACCAGAAGGAGGTGAGGGTAATTGAGGAGAAAGACCAGCATACCAACATGTACATATTAATTAAGGCAGTTGTGTATGTGTTATACATTTATGGAGTAAGTTTTATTTCATTTGAACGCATGGACAACATTTATAATCTTACGTAATAATCTGAGATGGCTTGTTTTCACAAAATCTAAATAGTTAAAAATCTACACGATCAAGGTTGTGATAAATACCATGAGTATATGCCTAACATTTTGGTTGGATTGACCGAAGAGTTTTGTAGTTATTAATAAATTGATGTTTGCATAATGACTTGAAAGGCAGTGTATACATTTTCCCACAATCCAGATCGGCAGTTTAACCCTTTCATGTATACTGTTGTTCCAAAACAACAAATAAATAAGTTGTCTTAAATTATTATAAGTTTTGATTTGACCAATTATATTTGGTTTTGTAACAGCCAGGAACATCGAAGAATACGTTTTGCCTCCATTATTAGTTGTTACGGGCTTTTTTGGAAATAAGCTCAACTTGAAGCCACGTGGTTCAAAAATAAATCAGATCAGGTACATATGCTTCTATCGTTACAAGCCATTCCATAATAAAGATAGCCCATGCTGTTCTTTTTTTCTTGAAAATTATCATCATCATTAAACTATTTAGACAATATATGAATCTAGCCTGAATCTACGAACTACGTTCGAGCCCTGCTACCGCCACTACTACACTGATGAGGGCAAGAGAGCCCGAAACGACGTCGTCTGCAGGTGAAAAACACTTTAATATTAAAAAATATATATTTATAGTTAAAAGCTCTTTTAAATATGTAATAGTCTTAAAGTAGAGCCCTGTTTGAAATTGAAAAGTTTGTTGTCATTTCTGCGATAAGCAAGGTCCGCTCGAGCGTTGAACATTGTAGACGACAAGACACTTAAGTCGGATAAGTGTATCTTAATTTCAATTACTGTATGTGTCGATTTCTTGCGACCGTGTGGACCTGGGCGTTGGTCTAGTGAT
>OY744528.1:117528729-117536229 GCA_963556195.1 Sepiola atlantica | reverse complement strand
ATTACCTTCTTTTTGGGTAGTGTTATGTTTAGGGTTAGGAGTCAGTGTAGTAACAATATTTCCATTAGTTGTGGGCATTAAACGGAGAAGATCCATGATTACTGTCGCAGAGTTTTAGTATTATAGATGATACCTTTAATTGCTGTTTTTGTAATCTTATTTTTAAGAGAGAATGATGGAAATAGAGAGAGAGAGAGAGAGAGAGAGAGAGAGAGAGAGAGAGAGAGAGAGAGAGAGAGAGAGAGAGTGGGGATGCATCTTCCTGTCTCTTAGAAACAGATTGAGCCGAAAAGACGTTATTTTGACATCGTCCTCTTTTCACAGGCTCTTTTGATTTGAAACAATGTAATATTCACACGTCGTAGAGAGATTAGTCTATTCTTACCCATGTTATCGGCACTCTCTATCCGTCTTTCCTTTATGCATATATAAAAATCTTCTGTTGCACTTAACTATCAAACTATCTCTTTCGATTCTTTATACACGTGCGCAACATCTTCTCTCGCACCCCACACATTAAAAAATGTTGTTATTGTTAATGTTAAACACACTTTGGCATTTCCTTTATTGTTCTATCACATCGGACTTCAAAAGATTTCTCCTTCAGCTACCCTCACAATATACATGTGGATCATACATTGTTCGCATTCAATAAAAGTGGCAAGATGTCCATCTGTCTCTCTATGTGCTGTGAACAGTTAGGCGACCATCACTGGTCTGCATTAGGATATTTGCGCGTTAAAATTTTGTATACACACGTATACATATATCGTGATACGTGACAGAAGGGAGAAAGTAGCAACCCTAGTTGAAGTCAGTGTCCCTAAGGATACAGGATTACACAGAGCTGAAAGGGAAAAGATAACGAAATACAAAGGTCTTATGTACGAAATGAAAAGAAACTGGAATCTTAGGAAGATCTCCATCATCCCAGTAATTATAGGAGTAACAGGACTAATGAAAAATAATTTAAAAAACTATCTGGCGAATATACCCGGTGAGCCCAGTGCAAGAGAGATACAAATAATTGTACTTAAAGGGACGGTTAGAATCTTAAAAGGATCTCTCGGCTGGAGTTTCTGAAATAGCGGGTGAATGTCTGGCATCCGGTAGGATGCCCCATCCCCAGCAAAAACAAAAAGATAAGAAATTTTAAAAAAAAGGGAGAGGGGGACAGATTGAGACAGAGAGCGTGCGTGTGTGCGAGAGAGATAGAGAGGAAAAGAGAGAGGGGGCGGGTGTGATATCAATATAGTAATAACTGTAGGGCAGTAAGGTCGGAGAAAGAGGTGAGTGGGGTGCAACTTCTTGTCGAGGTCACGTTTATCAGCCAGAAAAGCTTGTTCAATTCGCGATATGAAAAATAGTCCGAAAATAGACAGTTTCTTAAATGAGATTCTAATACTTGAGCAATCTATTTAGATGTTTTACTTACTTGGGTGGATGAGTGCGAAAAGATCCCAGTCGAATTACTTATCAAAATAAGTAACCACTTGTCTATCAGGTGAGCAATGTCCCATGCAGCTACATGCAATTTACACTCTGAATAAAACAGTGTACATCTACAATAACATCCATACTACTAAAGCTCTACCGATGTTGTTATCTCGTTTCCTTGTCACCGTGCACACTTTATTTGTTTCTTCATGTTATAGGTGGTGAGAGGAAGGACGAATCACGTAAATAAAGACGGACCTGATCTTGCTAGTCTCAGTCTTTTCTATAAATACTATTATAGCACGTGTTCTTCAGAATTGTGTGATCTATTTCCTGCTTCCTTTGTTTCAGCTCGTTTGACTCGTTGGTCTAGTGGTCCCCATCAATTTGCTGTTTTGATACCTCATTGTAATACGGCTTCCTATTCCAGTAGCTTATTTCCAAGAACTGCAAGCTCGTGGAACTCTCTTCCTGCTGACTGTTTTCCTCCTACATATAGCCTTGGTCTTTTCAAGACTAAGGCCAATACGCATCTCTTGTCTTTGCGACAATTATTTTTCGTTCTTGTTAGCTCTTACATCAAGCGGCTTCATGCTTTGTCTGGAGCGATTTCCATAAAAAAAGAAAAAAAGAATTATAAGAGAAACGGCGATAGAGAAGGAAATTATGTGAATAATCAAAATACGCACATTAGCTTAGGTACAATCCATCTTCTTTTTTACATCAGATTTCCTTGCTCTATGGACGTGAATATATATTATGAAAATATTAACATCTACAAACAGCCAAATGGCCGATAGACCGGAATGTCACAGTAAGCAACTCAAAGTTAACAAAGTTGATTTTTTTTTTGGGGGGAGGGGACAAATAATATTATAAAATTGTGTAATACAGTATATATCGTAACCTGCAACCACTCTCAAACATCTTTAGGTATTCTTAATTTGTATTTTTTAAAAACAATATCTAATAAATTAATATTCTGTAATATGGATTTGTAATTTTATTGTCATCTTTGCTAACATATTTGCAATAGTTTCGTCTGTAGTAAAAAAATTGATGTTGCTGGGATGCAGAAAATAGATACTACATTTTTGATCTCAACCGAAAGGTCAGGAAACTATAAAAATAATGTTTTTATGACTAGGCATTTTTAAATGAATGAGAAAAAAAATGATTTTATTTTTTTAGTACTATTTTTAACGGAGATAGTGTAGTATCGGTTCAGAGACGAAGAAGGCTTGATCACCAGAGAAAGAAAAGAAGTCGCAACAAATATCCACTTGGCCGGTAGTAGGCGTCTGCTACAAGTTTATCCAACCAACGCATCGACATCGAGGTTCGAACCCCGAACCTCCAAGTCACCACTGACTGTGAAAATCAAACGGCTTAGCTATCTGGTCTGGATTGCTATTTATAATGTAAGAAAAGTGTCGTATTTACTTACGCTAATCGGGTTCTGTAGAGTATTCAATTCTGTTCAAGATAGAATATGAAGAAAGTGCTGGACAAGGATCTTAACTACTCACCAAACAAGAAACCAGAGGGTCAACTCCTCATCGCCAAATCACAAAGTGAACCGCTTACAAAAGCTAAGAAACTCCTCAACAAGGTCAAACTCTCAGTCGAGACGGGGATACATTGGTTCTTATCACGACCAGAGGCACAACGCGTGGTAAAACAGGTACAGCCAACACAAAGTCCCGCGCGTCATTATAATCAAATTCTTTCAAACAGTGATATCCTTCAAGCGTATTTCCAACGAAGCCCACCTCATGCCGTCCCACATCTTCGAAAAAGGACTCATACAATTCAGATGGATATACTAAGTTACTGTCCCCTGTTGTCAAGCACTGGTTGGAAAGGGTGGTTTCAGGGAGTTCATACGTATGGCAGCCCCAGGAAAACCAAGAAGTGGCTATCTGAGAACTTCCATAACTTCACCAGTCCTAACATCTGACCCCCCCCCTCCAACTCGCCTCATTGCAACCCCGTGGTTTACTAAGTGTGAGAGAAGTTCAGAAAGACACAAATCGTACCGTCTGCAACATCAATGATAAGCTGATTGCCAGTATCAAACTGGTGTTCAAGCGTCCCTCGAAAGACACCACGAATCTCGCGTGTAGGTCATGCCTGGAAGCCATTTTGGAAACTCATGACGACTTCTTCGAATGACTTGTATTCGGTGTAAGGTCTTTTAAGAGATGCACTTTAAATATTGAGAATACGTCAATTATTGGGCAATATATGACGTTCTTTCTTTATTTTCACAAAACCATCAAATTTGTATCGAACACCCTGTATAAATAAAGTTATGTCCAAGATATTTGATATCAGGCCAACGCCAGAGCGGTCAGCGTTTCATTCTTGAGAATAATCCAAATAATTCTGAAGATTTAAGTTAGTTTTGTCGAACACAGGTGTCATTATGTTGAACTCGGGAATCTATACGGAATTTCGAACTGAACCATTTTTTTCTAACCCGCAGGAATAGATTGTTCTTGTTCCGTCAGCAGTCTTAGAAATTATCTCCTAGACTGAGGATTGAACCTTCAATCTGCAGAATACTACAATTGGAATTAATAGACGGTTCAGTTCGAAGTTCCGTGCAGATTCCCGAGTTCGACAAGACGCACCTGAAGAAGATCGGAGATTACATCGGTCGAAATGTTGTGAGAATAACATCAATGATGAGAACAGTAGTTCGAATAATCCAAATAATCCAAATTATGAAAAATTCCACAACTTAATTCCAGAATTATTGTCAAATCGTGGTGTCCTACATTCTAACGGGTGTGCAAATCGCGTTGTCAAAATGCACTTTAAGTTTAACGGATCAATAGCCTGAAAGTTAATCGCAGCCTTTCCCTTTTTTATTGAATTTTTATTTCTCATCTATTTTATGGCAAAAGGAAGGAACCTTAAAGTGCCACTTTTCAAGACACCGATTTTTATGGTTCGACTCTTAGTTTTATTGCCATGTTTTCCTTTAGTTTTCTCTTTTTCCCCCCACAAGCTCCGATTAAGATTTAAAAGAGCCCTAAATCAGAGCAGTGTAAGATCAAAGCTTTTCCCTGTAAAATAAAAGTATCTCACAATTAAACTAAAATTTTTTTTCCACATTTATTTGGACTCAGTGACCGCCACGTTGCGTTCATCGGAAGATAAGAAGAAAAAAAATACACGAAGTAAAATTAAAAGCAAACGCAGGAAAAACTCAATTCATTGCAAATACGTTTATGGGCGGATCGTATTTAATGAGAAAAGGAAACGAAATTTTAAAGAACAGGCCTGAAAAAAAAAAGAACGTGTCTGTTCGTCCACTGTATGCGAGGGGATTGCAAACAGGTCATTTGCTCCCCACCCATTCTCAACCAGGCCTTCTAATTGAGGACGAGAGTTTTGGGAAAATAAAAGTTAGAAATGAAGAGTTCGAACGCAAAACGCGATAAATCCAATTCGTTTAAATTAAGACCGTAAACAATAAAAACACGAATATATTAGATCTAGACTCCGAATGAAAGCTGATTTTAATTGAAATCAAAAAGAAATTATTTCTGTATCATATTATGTAACACATCATTTTAGGGGATGTCGTCGAGTGTTGAAATGCAACACTTTTTGTAGGGACAGTTTCGTGATTTTGGAAATGGCGCATATCGCGTTTTGCATTCGAACTCTTCAAATATTCTGTGACGAAAAAATAGAGCATGGAAACACCATAAATAATTTGGAAAATAAACAAACATATATTTCAGAGCAACTTTTAAATACTTGCGTTATATACATGGCGGAGTATAAAGATCTTTTACATTTGGAGGGTACACTGTTCGGTGTAGTTGTGGCGATAAAGAGGTTAGGCAGGTCTAAATCGGTAGAGTAGGCTTTTTCGATTTGTTTTCTTCATCGATTATAATAAACATATATCGATATTTTCATTTTCTCTATCAACGATCAATAGTGTTGAGGAAAATGCTTCCTGCGTGTTTGATCTCTTTAAGGCGGGTAACCTTTTCAGAGTGAGGGCCAGATGAGACTTTTGGAAGGAGATCGCGGGCCGGAGTGAAAAACGAAATCTCAGAATTACTATATTTTGTTTACATGAATAAATTGTACAAAAATTGCATTGAACACTCTACAAATCTGATATTTTTTCTCAAGAGACTTCTGTATGTGATGTTATAAAAGGCGCCGATGAAGTGCCATTTTGGAATCATAAAAAAATAATGACGGGGGAAGTAGCAAGTTGATCCAGCATTCGTTTTGACACACCTCGCATAAGTTCTCTGATTCATGCCCTTTCCTAGTTTCCTCTTTGCCTCTCTCTTTCTCTTTTTCTATTTTTATTTCAGGCCAAGGATTTGAAATTAATAGTTAAAGAAAAATGAAATATACATGCATCATCGCTCGCTGATATTTATACATTTTTATCCCACTGTTAATCTTAATTGAAACCTAATTTTACGTCTATGTCACAAAATGATATGAGTTTTACTGGGAGGGCCACGGACCGGATTGCAATAATAAAGCCTAGCAGGGTGGCGGGCCGGACGCTAAGCCTTCACGGGCCGGAGGTTGCTGGCCCCTACTTTAAGGGAAAACGCGTGGTGGCTGGCAGTCACCAGATCTAAGAACCTGTGAATTTTCTGGCATTGTCCTCGAACTCTTTAATATTTTAAAGGATGAGAGAGGAAACTTACGCGATCTCGCCTGGGATGGCGCGGACTGTCATTGACAACTTCTAGCAAAGGTTCTATCAATAGGGAGGACATTTGGAAATTGGGATTTAACCTAAACAAATGTAAAGTACTACATGTAGGATCCAGGAATGTGGGAGTTGAATATGTACTAAACAAAAGAGAAATCAAAGCTGGAGAGTGCGATTTAGGAGTGGGGTTTGATAATAAATTTAGGGCAAATAATCATATTTTGACCATTGTATCGAGGGCAAATAGAATGATCGGGTGGATGGTTAGGAATATTATTTTGAGAGAGACAAATGTTGTGTTAAGAATATATAAAGCTCTAATAAGACCTCATATAGAATACTGCACCCAGGCCTGGGCTCCAGCGACTAGATATGGAAATTGGAATGCAATATTGAAACTGGAAGTCGTACAAAGACGGGTGACAAAACTAATAAGTATAGTAAAGGAGTGCAGTTACAGGAATAGATTGGACAAATTGGGATTAACTACTTTGCTGAAGAGAAGAATGAGAGGTGATATGATTGAGACTTTCAAGATAATTAATGGCATTTCTAACTATGGTGGGCATTTTTTTAGTATTTCTCCTAGATCTGGAAGATTATTGTCAAGGAAGTTTTCAAAAACTAGATCTGTTAACCAGTTAAGTGTTTTTGCTCACAAAGTAATATGTTTTTTGGAATAAGTTGCCAGATCACATTAAGAACGTGGATCAGTTTAAGATGAGGTTGGATAAATTCAGAGAAAGTGGTAGGAAAGAGAAATTGAGAGGGCACTTTTGGGAGTTGTCAAATGAAATATTTTAAAGAATTTGATCTGGATATCGATACTGTACTAAGAGTTTCTTTTTTCTTTTTTAACAGTTGAATTGAGATAGTTAAAGGGGAGATGCCCAAGGAGGCATAACAAACAAACAAATAATAATAATATCTTGCTAACAGTGCTCACCATTTCCTGATATCATATCAGCCTCGTAACTCTTGCCTTCCCCCTATTTTGTCCTTTTAATCTTTACATGAGCGATGTTTCTGAGAAAGGGGTAATAATTGCTATTTTGGGTCAGCTTTTATGAGTGGGTGGTATGTGGAGATTTTGAATCCTCTCATTCAACTTTCAATCTATCAATCTCATTAACTTTGATCTTCGAGTGGTTTTTAGGCCTTGTGATAAGTGGTGCCTCATTAGTAAATAAAACTATCAAAATATTTAAAATGTATAGGTATAGATACATGTGTGTAGATGTTGATAATTTTATGGCAGATAGAATTCA
Organism: Sepiola atlantica; assembly: GCA_963556195.1. Classification (NCBI taxonomy): domain Eukaryota; kingdom Metazoa; phylum Mollusca; class Cephalopoda; order Sepiida; family Sepiolidae; genus Sepiola; species Sepiola atlantica. The sequence continues at coordinate 117,528,816 of OY744528.1, read as the reverse complement.
GTTTCTGAAATAGATAATCATAAAAAGAACTGAACATTTGTACAATTTATTGGTAACATCATTAAGAAAACTGTATGAACCCCCATC
>OY744528.1:117476229-117523729 GCA_963556195.1 Sepiola atlantica | reverse complement strand
TCATTCTTCCTGATGAGATCTCATCGACATGCTAGTGTCGCAGATTATGAACATGTATGTATAAATAAAAATAATAATATATATAAAAGCTCTATTTGATATTAAGCACTCGCTATAAGCCCGGTTGAAAGTCTTTGGATTTTTATCCTGTAGATGTTTACTTTACCTGGATTACTATACATACATATATATATATATATATATATATATATATATATATATATATATATATATATATATATATATATATATATATATATATATACATATATATATATATATATACATACATATATATATATATATATACATACATATATATATATATATATACATACATATATATATATATATACATACATATATATATATATATATATACATACATATATATATATATATACATACATACATATATATATATATATATATACATACATATATATATATATATATATATATACATACATATATATATATATATATACATATATATATATATATATACATACATATATATATATATATACATATATATATATATATATACATACATATATATATATATATACATATATATATATATATATATATATATATATATATATATATATATATATATATATATATGAATTTAATCAGAGCAGATACAGCATTAGTTCTCATGATGAAACTGACAGTTATCAAGACTATATATATTATAAATCCGAGGTAAACAAATTTACAACATATTCGTTTACATACGTTCCAAGAAATATATATATATATATATATATATATATATATATATATATATATATATAGCCTGCTGGCTAAAATTCCCTCCTTGAACGTGACACGTCTACGCCATGGGTCGGGTATTTCCCTACTTGATAATCACTGATTTAGACATAGACAGTTTTGTTGAAAGGTTCTGCGTTTCTTCTCAGTTGATTTAGAAATACTTATCTGTGATTTCGTTCTTCCTACGATGAGCAATAAACATAAGTATAGCATTTCTTATTAGCAATAATAACAGCAACTGAATAGAAAGCAGAGCCGTTGGCCAGATCTTTCTCAAAGATATCATGTTGAACAAGGCCCCGTTTGTCCGTGCTTCAAACCCCCGGCTAAATAGGTCGGATGGAAATTGAATGTTTCACCACAGATACAGAAGAGCCGCGCGCACGCATACAACCAGTGTCCAACTTTATCGGATGAGTTAGTCATCCTCAAGGTTTATTGAACACGACTTCCTTGAAGAGGGGATTATCAACACCAGGCGAATCTACCCCCACACCCTCGCATATTACTCAAATTGGCATTTTAGGGGTTTAGTGAAGGGTGGGCAATTTAGACCACCGATTGGGTGACACAAACTGTTGAAAACATTGATCGTCGCGGTTGTTATGTTCACAACGTTTCGGCTGTTATACCCTCCGGCCTTCTTCAGATGCCTTTTGTCGTAGTCGCTAACCTTCCTGAAATTTCAAAATGAATCCAATATTTTATCTGCTGCGGTAGACTGTTCTCATTCAGCGTCTCATACGTTTTTCCTATCTCCCATCGAGGTAGATACCACGCTAGAACAACGTTTCTCAACCTGTGTTCTGCAAAGGTATCCTAAGAGTTCCGTCAGAAGAATTAGATAATCTAAGACATTTTTGCCATTTTATTATTATTAGAATTTTTTTATGGAAATAGCTTCAGACAAGGCATGGAGCCACTTGACGTAAGAAGCTAACAAGAAAGAAATATGATTATCACAAAGATAGAAAATGCCTATTGGCGTTAGTCTTGAAAAGACCAAGGCTATAGGTAGGAGGAAAACAGTCAGCGGGAAGACAGTTCTACAAACCGGCAATACTTGAAAATAAGCTACTGGAATAGGAAGCTGTATTATAATGAGGTATCAAAACAGCGAATTTAATTTCACATACGTAATATTACTAAACATACACAATATATTCTTGATCCTTGTAACATTTTAATATGGACTTAATCATATCAAAACTTATATGTTATTAAAAAAATGTAACAATCATTGGGAATATAATTAGTGATGTCTGTACGGACATTAGAGAAGCATGTTTCCCTTTATGAAATGGCTTTAAAAGTAACACTTTCTTAACCCATTTATTGGTTCACAGGACATTTGCATTAATTTACCTCAACTCTTTAAAAAAAAAAATAACTGATCCAGTAATTATCTGTTTTTGTTCTGTTTACATTTATTTGATAGGTTTTATATGATATTATTTACTTATGTTTAATTTTTACGTTTGAGTTTAGAATTTTTTGTGTGAATGATGAAAATTTTGTAAACTAAAAGTATGAATTTTATTTAGCACTAGCAGACCCGACCCGACGTTGCTCGAGATTGAATGAGGATCACTGCTTTGTACTTTTTCATTATGAATATAAATAAATAAATAATAAACTGATCCAGTAATTATCTGTTTTCGTTATGTTTACATTTATTTTATAGGTTTTATATGATATTATTTACTTATGTTTATTTTTTATGTTTGAGTTTAGAATTTTTTGTGTGAATGATGAAAGTTTTCTAAACTAAAAGTATGAATTTTATTTAGCACTAGCAGACCCGACCCGACGTTGCTCGAGATTGAATGAGGATCACTGCTTTGTACTTTTTCATTATGAATATAAATAAATAAATAATAAACTGATCCAGTAATTATCTGTTTTCGTTATGTTTACATTTATTTTATAGGTTTTATATGATATTATTTACTTATGTTTATTTTTTATGTTTGAGTTTAGAATTTTTTGTGTGAATGATGAAAGTTTTGTAAACTAAAAGTATGAATTTTATTTAGCACTGGCAGACCCGACCCGACGTTGCTCGAGATTGAATCACTGCTTTGTACTTTTTCATTATGCTGATAACACCATATTACTTTCTTTGTTTTTACTGCTCCCTCCTCCCGTTTCACCCCTAATATAGTCGGAAGAAGCTGAAATGTTGGAAAACTCTGTGAATAAGTGTCTTAACCATATGGTTTAAATTTCATTAAAATCGGATATACATATTTAAAGTTTTAAGGAGGTATTGTCTCCATGGGTCAGTTAGAGGTGGGGGCACGTAGATATTCGGCACATAGAGAATAACGTAGATATTTGTGACCATTGTGTTCCCCAGTAAATGTTATACATATAATATAAATTTCATAAAAATAGGATACATTTGAACTTTTAAAAGGATGCACTAAGAGATTTGGGAACACTTCCATATAACGGTAAATATTACATGTGAATAAAATACACTTTTAGATTTTATGTAGATTCTCTAACTTTTCTTTCTGTAGGGAACACACAGACACCACACACCCACGTGCACACATACATTGAGTCATATATATATATATATATATATATATATATATATATATATATATATATATATATAATTATTAAATAGATATTAAATAATTTTAACCTACAGAGGTCGGCGTTTCAAGCGTTTGCTATTATCAGTGTATGAAGTGACAGTTTCAGATGGTCGGAGGGCACGAACCTAGAATCAGCATAGACTCCGCAAGCTTACGCTCTAAACCCACGGGAACAGGAAATTATCATGTAAAGAAGGGACATTAAGCTCTATTAGTGCCTTAAGGAAGCGGGAATCAGACAGTAGCCAGCCGAAAGGGTTCAACGAACGTTTATATATATATATATATATATATATATATATATATATATATATATATATATATATATATATATATATATATATATATGTGTGTGTGTGTGTGGGAATGGTAGTTTGCTTGAAGCATTGCTGGAAATTGTAATAAAGGTATTAAGAAGGCTGAAGGCAATGCAGAGAACCGGATTGATGAGAAGCTGGAAAGAACAAAAATAAACAATCGAAGGATTAATCTTACAGTTATCTATTTATTTTTATTTTCCATCTTGCATAATAAACAGCAAGTATGGTATTAACTGTGTCCGGATGATTGAATATCATTTGATATTTCGGGAGACGCCCCCCCCCTTATCAAAAATAGACGCAAAAGAAAAGTTCGACTGTCGGAAATCCAGCAAGATGGATGGCGGAAAGTCGAAATAAAAACAGGATCAGTCTCTCAAATGGAGTTGGGAAGTGTTGCAGCAATTGATAAGTCAGTAAATTTTAATATTCTATCCTAAACATAGATAGAGTATTCAAAAATAAGTGTGTAATTTCAAATTAATTAACTGGGTATAGTATAGTCAGTAAATATTGTTTATTTGTAATAATTTAATCTAATCTTTTTTTTATAAAATATTTTTCTTTTTTTCTTTTTATTACATTTTTATTATTATCGTATATTCAAGTAAGATTATTGTTTGTAGGTATTTTTAAGTTTAATTATATAATTAATGAATTTTGTTAATAATTAAAATATATTTATAGTCTATGTCTAATTTCATCGAAGTGGATGAAACTAATTCAAAATTAGAATGTTATGTCTAATTTCATCGAAGAGGATGAAACTAATTCAAAATTAAAATGTTATGTCTAATTTCATCGAAGAGGATGAAACTAATTCAAAATTAAGATGTCATGTCTAATTTCATCGAAGTGGATGAAACTAATTCAAAATTAGAATGTTATGTCTAATTTCATCGAAGAGGATGAAACTAATTCAAAATTAAGATGTCATGTCTAATTTCATCGAAGTGGATAAAACTAATTCAAAATTAGAATGTTATGTCTAATTTCATCGAAGTGGATGAAACTAATTCAAAATTAAGATGTCATGTCTAATTTCATCGAAGTGGATGAAACTAATTCAAAATTAGAATGTTATGTCTAATTTCATCGAAGAGGATGAAACTAATTCAAAATTAAGAAGTCGTGTCTAATTTCATCGAAGAGGATGAAACTAATTCAAAATTAGAATGTTATGTCTAATTTCATCGAATTGGATGAAACTAATTATACAATTAAAATGTTATGTCTAATTTCATCGAAGTGGATGAAACTAATTCAAAATTAAAATGTTATGTCTAATTTCATCGAAGTGGATGAAACTAATTCAAAATTAAAATGTTATGTCTAATTTCATCGAAGTGGATGAAACTAATTCAAAATTAAAATGTCATGTCTAATTTCATCGAAGAGGATGAAACTAATTCAAAATTAAAATGTTATGTCTAATTTCATCGAAGTGGATGAAACTAATTCAAAATTAAAATGTCATGTCTAATTTCATCGAAGAGGATGAAACTAATTCAAAATTAAAATGTCATGTCTAATTTCATCGAAGTGGATGAAACTAATTCAAAATTAAGATGTCATGTCTAATTTCATCGAAGTGGATGAAACTAATTAAAAATTAAAATGTCATGTCTAATTTCATCGAAGTGGATGAAACTAATTCAAAATTAAAATGTTATGCCTAATTTCATTGAAGTGGATGAAACTAATTCAAAATTAAAATGTTATGTCTAATTTCATCGAAGTGGATGAAACTAATTCAAAATTAAGATGTTATGTCTAATTTCATCGAAGAGGATGAAACTAATTCAAAATTAAAATGTTAAAATTTCAACTGTAAAACAATGAAAGGTGGAGGGGAAATAACTCTGAGTCGGACTTACTTTGATTCGAAATTATTTGATATTTCGGAAGCTGCATCACCTTGTCAAACATAAACACAAATATAGTCCCACTAAGATATACTCCCGCTCTTCGGTAAAATTTTTGAAACCATAATCAATCTAGCAATAGTCCGACACCTCGTTAATGCTAAACTTCTGTCTGACCATCAGTATGGATTTAAACAAGCCTACTGCGGACATCTTAACGGTTATTTCTGAACGCATATACCGTATACTGGTTAAGGCAGGTGAAGCTAGGGCGGTAGCGCTTGATATAACCAAATCCTTTGACGAGGTCTCTATGAATGTCTTCCCATAGAAAATTAATTTATATGGTATTACTGGACGAATATTTAATATAATCAGACTTTTCGTATCTAAGAGAAAGATCCAGGTTGTCCTCGATGATCTTACATCCAAGCAACATGACATTAATGCGGGTCTGTCCCAGGGGTCGATCCTTAGATTCTTATCGTTCCATTATTTTCATAAACAATCTCCATAATGGAATTGTGTTCGAGATATGTATATTTGATGATGAAATCACGCTTTACTCTCGACATGTGGGGAAAATGGACGCGCACATATCCAATGCAATAGCTCAATCCTTAGAAAATAACCTCCAGTCTGTAGTGGAATGAGGTCATAAATGGATGGTAATAATTAATGCTGCTAATACAAATAACCTTTTCTTTAACAACTACAAGAATCCTTTTCAACTTTTTGACATGTCAAATAACACCCTACTGGGAGTCTAACATTCAAACTTCTCGGCCTAACATTCAGAGGTAACATGAATAGTTACAACTATATAGAAGACATTTCCAAGGCTGCTGCAAGGAAAATGGGCTTCTTTTACAGTGCTAGAAAACTTCTCACAACTGACAGTATCCTATATCTCTACAAAGCCACCATCCGCCCAGGCATAGAGTATTGTTGTCGCATCTGGGTTGGTGCACCATCCACTAGGCTTTCCCTCTTAGACAAGGTCCAAAAAAGAGTCACAAACTTAATAGGCCCCTCACTATAAACAAAGCTCCAGCCCCTGTCCCATCGCCGCAATGTTGCATCCTTGTGCCTGTTTTACAAGTACTTCAATCAATTGTGCTCCGACACACATGCTGCTCTGGTGCCCCCTCGATGTAAATACACTCGACCAACCAGACAATCAGCTAAATCCCACCCATTCACTGTGGAGGTCCGCAGATACCGGAGAGCTTTCTGCTCTAATAGCTTCTTTCCTAAAAATTCACTCCCTTTTCGGACATGCAGAAATTTGAATGTAATGTAAACAAACATCTCGCTGCTTAACTTCTCACTTAGGATGCCCCTATACATCTGGACCTTAACTCACAGTAGCCCCTTACGTCTCAGTGGCAATGTGCCTTTTTTAGGTCAATTAAAGTTGGTACTTTGTTACATTAAGACCCACGCTAATTTTGACCATGCCCCTAATCCTAACCCAAACCCTAACCCTAAACCTTAACATTAGCCCTAACCTTAAAGCTAACCCTAACCCCCACTTTGACTCTAACCCTAACCCTAACGACGAGGTCAAAGTTTGTATGGAACCTTATGTAACAAAGCACCTTAAAGTAAAAAAAAAAACACAAACAAAATTAACAATAGTGAGTATGTATTTCTGTTAGGACAACTAACGAAAACAAATTACGTCCCTTGAACAATTTCGGGAGTTAAGAGTTATCGCCCTTGAAATTGACTTCTGCCCAGAGAGAAAGTAAACACAGATCACGGCTTCGGACTGTTAATATGTCAATCGCGTACAGCGGCAAATTAATTCATTAATTCATTCTGTGTTCAGTTTTAATAAATCTGTTAAACGTTTATCTTGATAGTTCATCCATTTTATTTACAAGTTATAATTTATTATAACCTAAATTACGAGGTTATAAAAATTACATTGTTTCAAGGTTATTAGACAACACACCATTTTGTAGGTTTGTGTTGTACTATTTTACCATTTCTTTTTTTTTCAGTGAAAAGAATGTTTTAAACTCTTATTTTATTTATCCCCCCACCTGCACAACACCAGGTTCCCTCTGCAAATCAACGATACAATAAACTTAAATGACCCTTTTCTTCTTTGATTTACTTTAAAACTTCGGGCCTACAAATAGAGAAGGGAATAAATGCTGCTACCATTTGTCATGAGATAATGTGGCATAACAAATTGAACGTCGAGTCAAGGTTAGAGTTAGGGTTAGGGTTGATTTGCGGCTGAAGTCACTTGAACTCTGTAAAGCAACTGGGCTCCTAATAATATGAATCGGGCGAGCTGAGCTATTAAAACAAACATAAAAACGGCTCAACTGATTTTAAATTAGTGTTTTGCAATAGTTAAACTTTGTTTCAATTTCTCGACTTTGAATCAGTTTTCCTGTTCATTATGAGGACAACTTGATAGTCTCTCGTCGGTTCACCATGAAGCCAGTTTTGAGAAATAAACAAGTTCTAACAGGGAGAGTGCGTGTGTCTTTGTTTATCTGTGTGAAATCGTGTTATCTCGACATTTTAACTGTTGCGGTAAACATCAAAGGAAGACGCAATGGATGGAAATAACGGCTACAAACTCTACACTTTCAACGTCGGCCTCTGAATATTTTGTGACTCACGAAGAAGAATTGAAATCGACTTTTAGTTTAGTGTACAATCACTATAATAGTATGGATGCTGCACCCTATAGACCGGTGTCGTCTTGTACTTCGGGGCTTGATTCCGCTGGTCTGTGGGGTTGTCTTGTGCAGTTCTAGGAGATCCACCCTCCCAGGCTTTGCCTCCCCTCTTTGGGGAAGAGTAAGTTTATTGTTTACTGCTTGAGGCGCCCCTACCGGGGAATGCCGACGGGGCTGTCCAGGCAATTTTTAATGGCCAGAGTGCTCACCTTCTCGGGCGCTGGCTTTTCAAATCCCACTTTCTCGACCCGACCTTGGGTCACATCTTACCTTGTGGGAGTAAGATAAAACTGGCCCTGTGCCTAACCTCCTGAAGAGGAGGTAAGCAATACTATAATATTTATATTTTATTTGAGGGAGTATTTATTTAAAATAATATTTATTTGGAGGGGTATTATAACAGCTGAGACGGCAAAAAATAATACTGAAAAAATAATTTTTCCATTATTTGGATTATTTTTCGAACTACTATTCTCATGTTTGTTATTATTTTGACAATGCTTCGGCCTTTCCAGGTGCATCGTCTCGCTAAAACGTGCCCATGTTACACACCGTGTTGCCGAGAATATATATTCAAAAATTAATAATGATCCGGTTTACCCTTTAAATATATATGTACACATACTTAACTTTAAATATATATATATATATATATATATATATATATATATATATATATATATATATATATATATATATATATATAAACTAAAAGAAAACTTTTAGTAAATAGGACCTATAGTGAAAAGGTTAAGCTCAATATACGAGATAGAGCAATTATAAAGATAGAAGAAATAAGAGTGATAAACATGTTCGAATGTCCAAATTTATTTCAAATTTCGATTGTTCAATGCAAGGTGTATTCTGTAATAAACCAGTGTTTATTATTCTTTCCTAAAGCCAAGGCTTTTTAAAGATCGAAGTCTTATCATCAGAGGAGAAATACAGATAGATAAGTTGGCTTTAGAAAAAGCCAAAGTTCAAATATTTGAAAAATATTAAAATATTATTAAAAATAGGGGTGAAAAAAGTTCGTGTAAAAAGGATATGTGGTTTGTCCAGATGGTAATTGTCCGTTGAAGGAGTGTCCGTTGAGGAGATTTTTGAGAAGACGAAAAAAAAAATTTTTTTTTCCGTAGGAACAGTATGGAGAAGGTGTTCAAAAAGAAATAAATCCAAAAGTGAAATGTTGAAATCTAAAACGTAGATGGAGCGCACTTAAATGGAATTGAAGTAAGAAATCCGGCCATTTTTTGCAACTTCCTGGGCCATGGTGGAAAAAACGAGAGGAATAATTGGACAGATATGCTAGCGAGCAAATTTCTCCTCTGATGATAACATTTCGATCCATAAATCAAATTTGGAAAAATAGGAAGTTGAAATTACGTCGGAATTTGGAACGTTAGTAAACTTTTTAAGTTTAAGGTCAAAGACTAACATCACGGTATATAAGATAGAGGATATCATTGGCTACAATATGGGTCACATAGCAAGTCTCGACGATGAACTGCACCGAAGTTCTAGTCAAAAGTGTGACTTTCACCTTTTTCGTGACCGTAACCTTTACTCTTTACCTCTATATATACAATATTAAATATGTTCTAAGTTAGACCATTAACGATATTCTGGCCAAGTTTGGTAACGATTGGTCAAGCGATATGGACACTAGGCTGTACATAAATAATCAAACATAGTTACTAATTTAACCGAAAACATAACTTCCTTGACGGAATCAATAAAAATAAAACGGACAGTGAGACACACGAGTCTGTTCCATTTTAAAACATATATTACTATAAGTTATAATTCCCCAACTTTAATGTTATATGTTGTGGTCAACATTTTACAACATAATAGCATGTAAAAAATGCCACTTATTCTCTTGAATTCTATTGAAAATCAGGGGTTCTTAATAGTTATAATACTTGTATTATTTGTAAATCATAAAAATTTTCTTTTCCAAATGGTTTGAGTCAATTTTTTGAAAAAAAAGTATTTCTATTGACATCAGTGACATAATTATATTTTGTACTAGCTGTCCCGACCCGGTGTTCTCCGGGATGCACTAAAGTCATTTTAGTTTTCAATTTTTATTGGTTTGCACATTTTATAACTTATACAGGAAAAGAAATACACTTTTAGTTGCAAGGTAGACAACTCCTATTACCTTCTGCAAATATAAAAGTGATCCCCCTTTACATTCACATTATTTGAGTCATGCTTATGATTGAAGACACTATTTACGAATGATGTGTCACGTAACCTTTTTCGACATCAGCATTCAAAGGTTTTTTTTAGATATTACCTAGTTCTTTCCTCGGCAAATTTCCGGATTTGCAGTACAGTGTTAAAGAAAAAGAAAACATGCATGTTTTCGTTACGTATGAAGAGAAATCTTAAATCTATAAGAAGTCTATTAATTCTTTTTTTTATTATTACGGACACAAGCTGCTTTTTATTTTTAGGTGATTATTTAAAAATGTTTCATATTACCAGTCGTCTGTACTGGACTAAGTAATTTTATAATTAAACTGTAGCGAAGTATCTTATTATATTGCCAATAACATGGTATAACAGTAACAAATGAGAATTGGTTTGTCAGAAGCAAGATTTGATTTGTCAGTTTAGATGCTATTTAGGTTCCACTTTTAAAACCTGACAATAACTTTATATGTTAGATTCATCAACATTTTCTCTCTCATGACTTTTGACCTATCAGGGATTTTGTTGACCACTGGTTATAAAAAAAATTTCCCTTTAATATATTTGATGCGTACGTTTTATTTGCGCATTTCAATCGAGGCATGATTAAACACAATATTTCTGAAGAACTGGTATATTTGGAAAAAAATTCTATTTTTGCGCGTTTTTTAATTGCAATGCTTACAATTAAACAAATGTTGGATCTTTTAAAGAAGCTCCTCACCACTAATGCTAAAGTTAGTCGGCCGCTAAGAATAACCCCGCTGCCAAGGGAGACAACTTTTCGACTTGCTAAATTCTTTACACGTTAACTCTTTTCACACGTGTGGAGGCAACGATACCGGGGAACTGACCTATTCGCTCAAATTTTAACTGATTTGACACAATTTTGTCCCCCTTAAAAAAATATCCCTTCTTTTTTTTTAAAATTCCCCCTTTTTTTAAAAACTTTAATTACAAAAAAAAAAAGAATAATAACACCCCGTGATAATAAACTCGTATATTATACATTCTTATTTTGTTAATTTTTGAAGCAAAAGTGGCTGAAAAGTTGTCTTCCTTGAACAGCGGGGCTTTATTTTTTGGTGGGGAGCTTCTTAAAAAGATCCCAAATGTTTATGCTTTTAATGGTAGAAAACCGACATGAACGACTTTTCAATTTTCTTTTCAATTGATTTTTTCTGCGTTTAATTTAAAATTAAGTGATGAAAGTTAATTTTACTTTGGTGTTACTGACAACTTTAGTCTTTTGTTTTATTTTTAAATACATTAAAATATTAAAGCCAACATAACAAAATGATGAATTACGTTTTAAAACAGGGTGTGTCAGCTTCTTCAAAAATGTGTGAACAATGCTAGTATTGCTAAATCACCAAGGAATTTTTTTTGAAGAATTACAATGCTTAGTGAATATTCAAAACTGGGTCTTTTGTAGAAAAACAAACAAACCCTTCCAGTAATGTGCAGCGTGCGCAAACGCCCTTGGTTCATTTTTGTGAGTTTTGTTAAGACATGCGTCGTTCCTGGGTTAGGGTTAAATCAGGTTAGGTCGGGTTAGGGTTAGGGTTAGGGTTAGGGTTAGGGTTAAATCAGGTTAGGGTTAGGGTTAGGGTTAAATCAGGTTAGGGTTAGGGTTAGGGTTAAATCAGGTTAGGGTTAGGGTTAGGGTTAAATCAGGTTAGGGTTAGGGTTAAATCAGGTTAGGGTTAGGGTTAGGGTTAGGGTTAGGGTTAAATCAGGTTAGGGTTAGGGTTAGGGTTAGGGTTAGGGTTAAATCAGGTTAGGTCGCATTTTATTGAAGATGACGAAGAGAAATGAAAGATTTAAAGAAAAAGAAGTAGAATTGAGACCATTTTGCATACTACTACTACTACTACTACTACTTATACTGCTACTACTACTGCTACTCCTGTTCCTCCCTCTTCTACTACTACTACTACTACTACTACTACTACTACTACTACTGATGATGCTGATGATGCTGCTGCTGATGATGCTGATAATAATAATAATAATAATAATAATAATAATAATAATAAGAAGAAGAAGAAGAAGAAGAAGAAAATGAAGAAGAAGAAGAAGAAGATAAAAACTAAAGGTTCTTAGAAGAATCGGAAACCAAACGAGAAATACAAGGACGTTGAAAATGATAAGGGATTTGAGGGAAAAAAAGAAAGAAAAAAAGTTACAGCAAAAAAAAGAAGGAAAAGGATTAAGGAAACTCTTAGACGTCGGAATTTGGAAAGTAGTTGTGGAAATAAATAAAAGTAAAGTAAAAAAAAAAAGAAAACAATAACATAAAAAAGTAAGACCTATCCATCCCGAAGATGCGCCCATTCAATATGCACTGTCAGCGATCGAAATGCTATTTCAAACTTAAGCCTGACCGACAATCGACGGACAGAGCATCTCATACAGATGCGTGGTCGCATCTCGAACAAAAAAACAACAACAACAACAACAACAACAACAACAACAACAACAACAACAACAACAACAACAACAACAACAACAACAACAACAACAGCAACAGCAGCAGCAGCAGCAGCAGCAGCAGCAGCAGCAGCAAATGAACAGCAGTAGCAACCACCGACTTAAAAGTCTAATTTATTTGAAAGGAACTCATTAAATTGCTGTCTGCGAAGTAATCGGACACCTTGAAATCGTGCGATCTCAGATTGGAGGGAGTAAAGACAGAAGAACTCCGCACCTAATACCCGTAATCGGGTAGGGTTGTGTATGTAGATTCGAGTGATTTCTTCAAAGGAAAGCCACTCCATCCCACCCTTAACACGCTCTTACTAGCAAGGAGGGTCGTAGATGATAAGACGTACTTCCTGTTCGTTCCTAACGATATTCTTACCTTCGGCGGCAGAGTTATTGCTTTCCTCGTGTTTGTTCGTTAGGCTTAAGATACGCCCAAGAATCAATAAAAGAGCTACTGTCCGTTGGTCGGTCTGTCATTTGAAATAGCATTTTCATCGATTAACGCGAGAATCTTAGTTTAGATGCCTTCAAGAATCTCTAAAAAAGACACTGTCCTACCGTTGGTCTGTCACACTTAAGTTTGAAATAATATTTTCTTTGGTCCGTCACGCTTATGTTTGAATGAATCATTTTATTTGGTCTGTCACAGTTAAGTTTGAACTAGTATTTTCTTTGAAATACCATTTTATTTGGTCTGTCACAGTTAAGTTTTAACTATCATTTTCCTTTGTCTGACACACTTAAGTTTGAAATACCATCTTTTTGGTCTGTCACAGTTAAGTTTGAAATAATATTTTCTTTGGTCCGTCACGCTTATGTTTGAATGAATCATTTTATTTGGTCTGTCACAGTTAAGTTTGAAATAATATTTTATTTGGTCTGTCACAGTTAAGTTTGAACTATCATTTTATTTGGTTTGTCACCGTTAAGTTTGAACTATCATTTTATTTGGTCTGTCACAGTTAAGTTTGAACTATCATTTTATTTGGTCTGTCACAGTTAAGTTTGAACTATCATTTTATTTGGTCTGTTACAGTTAAGTTTGAACTATCATTTTATTTGGTCTGTCACAGTTAAGTTTTAACTATCATTTTATTTGGTCTGTCACAGTTAAGTTTGAACTATCATTTTATTTGGTCTGTCACAGTTAAGTTTGAACTATCATTTTATTTGGTCTGTCACAGTTAAGTTTGAAATAATATTTTCTTTGGTTTGTCACAGTTAAGTTTGAACTATCATTTTATTTGGTTTGTCACAGTTAAGTTTGAACTATCATTTTATTTGGTCTGTCACAGTTAGGTTTGAACTATCATTTTATTTGGTCTGTCACAGTTAAGTTTGAAATAATATTTTATTTGGTCTGTCACAGTTAAGTTTGAACTATCATTTTATTTGGTTTGTCACCGTTAAGTTTGAACTATCATTTTATTTGGTCTGTCACAGTTAAGTTTGAACTATCATTTTATTTGGTCTGTCACAGTTAAGTTTGAACTATCATTTTATTTGGTCTGTCACAGTTAGGTTTAAACTATCATTTTATTTGGTCTGTCACAGTTAAGTTTGAAATAATATTTTATTTGGTCTGTCACAGTTAAGTTTGAACTATCATTTTATTTGGTCTGTCACAGTTAAGTTTGAACTATCATTTTATTTGGTCTGTCACAGTTAAGTTTGAACTATCATTTTATTTGGTCTGTCACAGTTAAGTTTGAACTATCATTTTATTTGGTCTGTCACAGTTAGGTTTGAACTATCATTTTATTTGGTCTGTCACAGTTAAGTTTGAAATAATATTTTATTTGGTCTGTCACAGTTAAGTTTGAACTATCATTTTATTTGGTTTGTCACCGTTAAGTTTGAACTATCATTTTATTTGGTCTGTCACAGTTAAGTTTGAACTATCATTTTATTTGGTCTGTCACAGTAAAGTTTGAACTATCATTTTATTTGGTCTGTCACAGTTAAGTTTGAACTATCATTTTATTTGGTCTGTCACAGTTAAGTTTGAACTATCATTTTATTTGGTCTGTCACAGTTAAGTTTTAACTATCATTTTATTTGGTCTGTCACAGTTAAGTTTGAAATAATATTTTCTTTGGTCCGTCACGCTTATGTTTGAACTATCATTTTATTTTGTTTGTCACAGTTAAGTTTAAACTATCATTTTATTTGTTCTGTCACAGTTAAGTTTGAACTATCATTTTATTTGGTTTGTCACAGTTAAGTTTGAACTATCATTTTATTTGGTCTGTCACAGTTAAGTTTGAACTATTATTTTATTTGTTCTGTCACAGTTAAGTTTGAGCTATCATTTTATTTGGTTTGTCACACTTAAGTTTGAACTATCATTTTATTTGGTCTGTCACAGTTAAGTTTGAGCTATTATTTTATTTGGTCTTTCACAGTTAAGTTTGAACTATCATTTTATTTGGTCTGTCACAGTTAAGTTTGAACTATCATTTTATTTGGTCTGTCACAGTTAAGTTGGAAATAATATTTTATTTGTTCTGTCACAGTTAAGTTTGAGCTATCATTTTATTTGGTCTGTCACAGTTAAGTTTGAACTATCATTTTATTTGGTCTGTCACAGTAAAGTTTGAACTATCATTTCATTTTGTTTGTCACACTTAAGTTTGAACTATCATTTTATTTGGTCTGTCACAGTTAAGTTTGAACTATCATTTTATTTGGTCTGTCACAGTTAAGTTTGAAATAATATTTTATTTGTTCTGTCACAGTTAAGTTTGAGCTATCATTTTATTTGGTTTGTCACACTTAAGTTTGAACTATCATTTTATTTGGTCTGTCACAGTTAAGTTTGAGCTATCATTTTATTTGGTTTGTCACACTTAAGTTTGAACTATCATTTTATTTGGTCTGTCACAGTTAAGTTTGAGCTATCATTTTATTTGGTTTGTCACACTTAAGTTTGAACTATCATTTTATTTGGTCTGTCACAGTTAAGTTTGAACTATCATTTTATTTGGTCTGTCACAGTTAAGTTTGAAATAATATTTTATTTGTTCTGTCACAGTTAAGTTTTAACTATCATTTTATTTGGTTTGTCACACTTAAGTTTGAACTATCATTTTATTTGTTCTGTCACAGTTAAGTTTGAAATAATATTTTCTTTGGTCCGTCACGCTTATGTTTGAACTATCATTTTAGTTGGTTTGTCACAGTTAAGTTTGAACTGTCATTTTATTTGGTTTGTCACATTTAAGTTTGAACTATCATTTTATTTGGTTTGTCACAGTTAAGTTTGAACTATCATTTTATTTGGTTTGTCACAGTTAAGTTTGAACTATCATTTTATTTGGTTTGTCACAGTTAAGTTTGAAATATCATTTTATTTTGTTTGTCACAGTTAAGTTTGAAATATCATTTTATTTGGTCTGTCACAGTTAAGTTTGAACTATCATTTTATTTGGTTTGTCACAGTTAAGTTTAAAATATCATTTTATTTTGTTTGTCACATTTAAGTTTGAACTATCATTTTATTTGGTTTGTCACAGTTAAGTTTGAACTATCATTTTATTTGGTTTGTCACAGTTAAGTTTGAACTATCATTTTATTTTGTTTGTCACATTTTAGTTTAAACTATCATTTTATTTGGTTTGTCACAGTTAAGTTTGAAATATCATTTTATTTGGTTTGTCACAGTTAAGTTTAGAACTATCATTTTATTTGGTTTGTCACAGTTAAGTTTGAACTATCATTTTATTTGGTTTGTCACAGTTAAGTTTGAACTATCATTTTATTTGGTTTGTCACAGTTTAGTTTGAAATATAATTTTATTTGGTTTGTCACAGTTAAGTTTGAACTATCATTTTATTTGGTTTGTCACAGTTAAGTTTGAAATATCATTTTATTTGGGTTGTCACAGTTAAGTCTGAACTATCATTTTATTTGGTTTGTCACATTTAAGTTTGAACTATCATTTTATTTGGTTTGTCACAGTTAAGTTTGAACTATCATTTTATTTGGTTTGTCACATTTAAGTTTGAACTATCATTTTATTTGGTTTGTCACATTTAAGTTTGAACTATCATTTTATTTGGTTTGTCACAGTTAAGTTTTAACTATCATTTTATTTGGTTTGTCACATTTAAGTTTTAACTATCATTTTATTTGGTTTGTCACATTTAAGTTTGAACTATCATTTTCTTTGGTTTGTCACAGTTTAGTTTGAAATATCATTTTATTTGGGTTGTCACAGTTAAGTTTGAACTATCATTTTATTTGGTTTGTCACATTTAAGTTTGAACTATCATTTTATTTGGTTTGTCACAGTTAAGTTTGAACTATCATTTTATTTGGTTTGTCACATTTAAGTTTGAACTATCATTTTATTTGGTTTGTCACAGTTAAGTTTGAACTATCATTTTATTTGGTTTGTCACAGTTAAGTTTGAACTATCATTTTATTTGGTTTGTCACAGTTTAGTTTGAAATATCATTTTATTTGGTTTGTCACAGTTAAGTTTGAACTATCATTTTATTTGGTTTGTCACAGTTAAGTTTGAAATATCATTTTATTTGGGTTGTCACAGTTAAGTTTGAACTATCATTTTATTTGGTTTGTCACATTTAAGTTTGAACTATCATTTTATTTGGTTTGTCACAGTTAAGTTTGAACTATCATTTTATTTGGTTTGTCACATTTAAGTTTGAACTATCATTTTATTTGGTTTGTCTCATTTAAGTTTGAACTATCATTTTATTTGGTTTGTCACAGTTAAGTTTGAACTATCATTTTATTTGGTCTGTCACAGTTAAGTTTGAACTATCATTTTATTTGGGTTGGTCACAGTTAAGTTTGAACTATCATTTTATTTGGTTTGTCACAGTTAAGTTTTAATTACCATTTTATTTGGTTTGTTACAGTTAAGTTTGAAATAGCATTTTCTTTTTTATAGCACGCATTAGTTTGAAATAGCATCTACATCGATTAGCGCGTGGATCTGTTTTAGTTGCGACCAAGTATCTTTAGAAAAGACTTTGTCCGCAGGTCTATTTATCATGTTTTTTGATTTGTCACTCTAATTTTGAAAAATATCTTTCCATGCGTCCATACATCTTCATAAGAAGTTCTGCACGATCGTTGGTCTGTCCACTGAAGTTTGAAATATAATTTTGCTCGTTAAACTCGCAAGTTGAATGGACGCATCTTACAAATACCCGTTTTTCTCATGTATATTTGTTTGTTTTATTTTAATTACAAGGATTGCGCAAAAATTACTAAACCAATTTAAAGCCGAAAACGGCGGGAAAGTTAAACATGAGCCACTACATTATATAAAGTACATTAAATTTTTATATAAGCTCGGATAAAGTTTTTTTTAATGCATTCATCTATACTAAAGAAAACGCCTTTTTAGTCTGTCTGATTGTGTACTCGTTAAATACATTTAGGCTACACAACGTACGAACCTGGAAATTTATAGAACTAATACTTTTTTAATGTACATAATTGCAAAAGAGTTGTGTTACCCTGTGTACGCATCTAAATGAATAACTGCGAAGGTTGTTTTCATTTATCACTCCTATTTTACTAACAAAACGGGTTATTGTTATTTAAATCAATAGTACAACATATTTATTTACTCCTCTGCAGGAGTTAGGCACAAGGCCAGTTTTATCTTACTCCCACAAGTAAGATGTGACCATAGCTTGGGTCGAGTAAGTGGGGTTAAAAGCCAGCGCTCGAGAGGTGAGCACTCTGGCCATTTAAAAATTGCCTGGGCAGCCCCGTCGGCATTCCCCGGTAGGGGCGCCTCAAGCAGTAAGCAATAAACTTACTCCTCCCCAAAGAGGGGAGGCGAAGCCTGGGAGGGTGGACCTCCTAGAACTGCACAGGACAAACCCACAGACAGGTGGAATCAAGTCCCGAAGGACAAGACGACATCCGTCTATAGGGTGCAGTATCCATCGGAACAGATACTACACTTACTTCCTAGCGTGTGCCAGGTTTTGAAATATTTTGTATATAGTATAGACTAAAGACCCAAAGACAACTATCGCAATGCCTAATTTGCATAACTATTTTTAAAGAGTTCATAATAAATTAATGTGTGGTGTTATTTATTTGTAATTTTATTGTTATATTTTTGTAACATATATGCAATAGTTTTGTCAATATTAACAGTAATTAATTAATGTGATTTGATAAAAACGTATACATTACTGAAGCCTTCTTAACATATTTGTTTATTAATTTCCAAGGTGATGGTTTAAATTAAACTGACATCGCTGGGTAGAAAGAAAGATATACCGATGAGACATACACAAGAACAGTTCATATTGAGGGGTGAGCGTGATTGTTTGATTACCTATGCCCAAAATAACACTGATTCTCAACTTTCTATCATTTCAAAAACCTCTAATGAAGTTTTGTCTATGTTCTATTTTCATGCAATGTTCCCCATGGCCGTATTTTTGTAATTTCAAAGATTCTTTTAAAGTATTTTGAGGTTCGAAATCATACACTTATTCAAGGATCCAAAAGTTTCCCATTATTATAAACCCACATCGCAGCCAGTTTTTGATATATTATATTTTTATTTTTTGAAAAGGTAGACATATGTTTAGATGAAAATTGATAATTTGGATTACTCTGACGACTATTCTCATCTTGGTTGTTATTTTCGCAACGTTTCGGCCGATGTAAGCACTGACCTTCTTAGGCGCCTCTTTCCGAACTTGGGAATCTTTATGTCCAACTCGGGTATATATATATATATATATATATATATATATATATATATATATATATATATATATATATATGTACGTATATATTATATATTATCTATGTACGTATACGTTTCGTCCTTAATAATCGGGACTCATCAGCATAGAGATATGACTATTCACTACCAGCCATGCGATTCGAAATCCTGGACTACGAGAATTTTGCAACTCAAATCCGACGCCTTAACCACTCGGCCAATTTTGAACAGCGAATAAACTGTGATAATTTTAACACTTTATACGGCGGCTTAACGTCTAGAGCGTTCTACATTTTTTAATGAAAGGAACGATGTATTTAAAGCTAGTGACGTCATGCTGTGTTAATACTACACTTACAGTGCTCTACTTTTTCTAGGAGCTACAAATAATAAATATTTGTTATTGTTTATTATCAATGTACGTATACGTTTCGTCCTTAATAATCGGGACTCATACAGTTCGAAATTCTGGATAGGTTCCAGAGTTCGACATGAAGATTCTCAAGTTTGAAAAGATGCAGCTAAAGAAAATGAAAAACCCCCAAGACGAGAATAAAAAGTACATGGGGTACTCATTAATGTCCGGGCAACACCGATGCATGCCGGCTAGTAATTTATAATTTTAGGGTCAAAAAGTGTTACGATTTATTAGTATTCTGGGAATTTTAATAAGGAATCTTGTTTCGAATCGAAAAAAATAAATTATACCTATTTCCATGAAACAAACCCAGAAAAACCTGATTATGAAAATTATCTACTAGTTGACAGTAAAGAGGTTACATTTTGTTAAGTAAAAAAAAAAAAAAATGCGACTTCGAACTTGTCTTATTTAATTGAAGGAGTATTATAATAGTTGTTAATTCCATTTTTATTTTCTAATTAGATTTTATTTTGTCGTGTCTTGGTTGAGATATGAACGTTACTGTGTACCATTCCAGTTGGGATTGGTTTTAATGCTCAATGCATGGCAGCAGCGGTTCATATTCTTTGTAATATATATATATATATATATATATATATATATATATATATATATATATATATATATGTTTATATATATATATATATAATATTTATAAATAAATATTAAATTATTTATACCTACAGACGCTAGCGTTTCAAGCTTATTGCTCGCAACAGTTCAGGGAAGTAACAATTTCAGACGGTCGGGAGGCGCGAACCCGGTACACAGAGTCAGCCATATCCACTCGGCCCACGGAAACTGTCACGTAATTTAGGGAAATTAAGATCTATATGTACCTAGAAGCGGGCACAGATAGAAGACTAGTCGAGAGTGTTCGACGAACGTATTCGGAACTTTGCATTAGAGCTTTTTGACAGTCTATTTTTAACTTCCCCGAGAGTGCTCAACTTTAATTTCTTAAAGGGGCTTAGTATAATATTTAGAAATAAATATTAAATTATTTATACCTACAGACGCTAGCGTTTCAAGCTTATTGCTCTCATCAGTGCAGGGAAGTAACAATTTCATATATATATATATATATATATATATATATTATATATATATATATATATATATATATATATATATATATATATATATATATATATATATATATATATATATATTGTTAGAGTGAAATAAATTCCAGAAGGAAATCCCGGTATGAGAGCTCAATGTAATAAACAGAGCAAGAATAAAATAACACAGAATCACATAATCACCGGTGCAATAATTTATTTCGACCTTATGATCTTATCAAGCATCCAAGCGAGGTGATTTCACTTTTGAAAATGACAAAAAGAAAAATTCACACTCACCATTTCAATATACATATATAGAGAGAGCGACAACATATTTAATACATATCTTGAGAGAGGCGGAAATGAACTATTTATGAATTAACTATTTTTACGTCTTAAATAGATTGGAATATAATTCTAAATGCGCTTTTGGAAGTCATGTATTATTTTGACACATCGTGAGTTAAGAATTGAATTGAAAAATAAACATCTGTCATTTGTTGTTTAAAGAAGGAATGCGTGAAAACAAAACAATTTTCATAAATATTATCAGCGATCGAAAAACGGGATATCAAAGTTTGTCATCGAATCGCTATGATGTCATACGCTTGCTCCTCTGGTGGGGCCCAGCACGACACCCACGATACACAGATAAATGAATGTGAGAATAAATTAACGTCGAAATACACAAAAAATAAAAGTAAGCAACTGTGTGTTTCGAGTCTTCATTTGTGATTAAACCTGCGGGAGATAGCATTTCTCTAAATGCTAGACGAATCCTCGACTGATGAAAAACACGTAGCTGCTCTTTTTCAGGTTTGTATAAGGTGGAATCCTCAACGAAGATATTAGCTTTGTGGCACATAATTATCAGAAGCAACGTCACGCACAATAATTTGAGGGATTTTCAGACGTGCTTCCTGTACAAACGTTAGGGGCCATTACATTGAATATGTTCGGCTTTCTCCCCCATTAAACAGCATGCCAGAGAAGATCGTGACGTTGCTTTCCATATCCACGTTAAAATGGGGTACTTCTGCAGTTTGCGGACCGTCTTGAAATAATAACGTTATTATTTAGAAATCCATTCTTAAAATTGAAAAATGGGGGGGGGGGGGTTGTTAACTATTTTGTACTTTCACCTAACAATTTAATAAACAAAAGATACCGTAAAAATTGAATTAAACTTGAATAACCTATCTAAAAAATAGCACGGTCTGTAAACTGCAGAAGTACCAAAAATGGCATTGGACACACATTCCAACTGTATATAGATGTAAATATTTTCTGTTTTCTTTTACATGACTTGTTTCACTTTGCTATTTTTTTTCCAATTGATTTGATTTTAAATTCACAATGAATAGTAGTATGGCTCACATTGAAGTCTGTGGTTACTTTCTGAACTATATCAGTCGAGTCTGCATCGACAGTGACTTCCGAATTGCAACACTTTTGAGTGCCCTTATCCTGATTTATCTGACAGGTTGCAGTCTCCATTTCTGAACTGCGAAACACACCTCCCCTGAATGTGAGAAGAGCACACTTACACGTCTTTCTTCGTTCAAGTCTCGCCAGCTAAGAGAGAGAAAGAGAGCTTTACTCGGATATCACGTTTTTTGCATAACTTCCGCCCGGTGTCCCCCTCTGACTTTGACCTCTAAACCGTTCCACTCCAACACTACTACTACTACTACTACTACTACTACTACTACTACTACTATGTAATCCTATTTCGTTTCTAAAATTTATAAAGGCTAACATAATGAATGTGTTTTTTGCTTGGAATGAACATGCAGCCGATACAACAGCTTCAATTAGAATGAAACCTGAAAGCTCATGAAATAGATCAGTAATCTAAGCATATTTTAAATATATTTGAAACCCTCGACGCTTTTCAATCTAACTGAAGTTTTACTTTAAGTGAAACAGCAAAAACTTTCGTTCTGAACTGATGTATAGCGAGAGGCAGTAAAAAAAAGTTGTTAAAAATTCGTAAATTAATAATAAAGAATAAAAATACGTTTTTCAGAACCAATAAACTGAAAAGATACTTACGTCTTTACAAATCAACCGTTTTTCTGCGCGATGAAGTTTAAAAAGACTATTAAATCGAATAAGTCATAATTCCGCGAAAATTTCCGTTTTTTATTTTCCCGTTTTTTGTTTGTTTCATTTCTTTTGTTTTCCATAATTTCCGGCGAACATATAACGTTACTCTTAACCGTAAGCCCCACTTAAGGAGCGCTAATTTTAAGTCATTGGAGAAGGGTTATTTTATTTTTAATCTTATCGCCATCATTGCCTGGATCAACCTTTTGATGCCCCCGTCATGTCTTCTCTTTTTCTCTCTCCATTAACTGGCTGTCATTGACTTCAAGGTGAACGGCTAAATGTACCTCAAGATATGAAGAGCTGATATACTTTGTAAAATGGAGTGTAGATATCCGTATAGAATACAACCCCATGCACACACACACACACACACACACACACACACACGCACGCACGAACCCACACCAACATATAATAATATAAGGGACACTTTCACTGTGTGTCTGTCCGGAAGTCACCATTTTTGAAAGAAATATCTTAACTTCTTTTAAAAATAGCAAATAATGCAGTAATCGTGAAATGCATTATTCAGATGCCTCAATGAAGATCGTCAGCTATTTAGATTTTCTCATAAATAGATCTTAAAACATTAACAAAATAATTATAGTTTTACGTGGCGTCATAGATTTATTATTTACGTCATGTTTCGATCATAAAAATAAATAAATGGATGGTTAGACATTATTGATGGAAAAACTTTTAATAAACGATACGTATCATTTTCTGACAAAGAGCAGAGGACTGCTCGAAATATTAAAAAAAAAAATTACAAAAACAACATAGTTTTATGCTACATACACATCACCAATCATCCTTAAAACACTACTTTATCGCGATAGATCACTTTACGATACTTCACTTTATCGTTAATTCTATTATCATTATATATATATATATATATATATATATATATATATATATATATATATATATATATATATATATATATATATAGTAATCCACATACACAATGTTTCCATGTATTGCAGTTATTCAGTGTGGCTAGACTAAGCCAGAGATCGAACCTTCAACCATTTAGTTAATAATCGGCAGCTCTCACCACTAAGCCACAGGACAGTCGCTGGTTGTAAATAATATCTACAAGTTTTTTTTTTTAATGTAAGCATTGATTTTTACTTGACAGTATTCTAGTTTCTATTTAAAAAGATCTTGGCATTACGCTAAGTACTAGCAGGCGATATCATTTAACAACAGTGTTCAACCTGAGAAAGGGTTGGGGCTTAAATAGTCATCCACAGACAGACCGTTTCACTTTATAACACACATATATATATATATATATATATATATATATATATATATATATATATATATATATATATATATATATATATATATATAGTCTAAAGAAGCTTTGAGTCATTAAAAAAAAAAGAAGTAAAATGCAGTTTAAATTCCCAGAGAAACTAACTAAATCCAAAATATTGCAGACTTAACATTCGTTGAAAAATTAATAAATAAAAAAATAAGTAAATAAAAAAATAAAAAATAAAAAGAGGGGTAAGTATCTAAGAGTTAAACAAAAACAGGAGACCTTAAGCGTCTAATATTAACACGGGGATCATCAGCTGTTTACCATGTAACTGTTTCGGAGATTTAAAAACAGGACAGTTATAATATTCATGGCTCTTCAATGGTACTGAATAAACTACCATTTCCCCAATAATCAAGTGTCGAAATAATTCAGCTTAAAATTTCGCTAATACATACATAAATAAATAAATAAATAAATAAATTATAATAATAATAATAATAATAATAATAATAAAAAAATAATAATAATAATATATTACGCTTAAGACTACCGTATGATATGATAATTTGCATATCAAATATATATATATATATATATTTGATATGCATATATATATATATATATATATATATTTGATATATATATATAAAGAAAAAAGAAAGATGGATCCTTTTCGGAATCCCCTTCAAAGAGATCAGAGACACAAGAGAATCAATAAAAAACAGACTCGAGACGGAATAATTTTAATATTAAAATTTATTTTTAAGACCTGGTATGCAAACAATAAAACAAAATTATGACTTAACTGGCGAGGAAGGGGTTTCTGGATATAAAATGCAAAGAAATATGTACTTTTTCCACAGCAGGTATTAACATGACATAGGAATTCGAGGATAGTAAAGTTCATATCATATAATGATTCTTCGACGATAGCTTTCGACAATGTTCTTATCTAGATTATAGGTTTTCGAGTTACGGCGGGATTAAATTCTGTAGTGTTACCTTCCCGTCCGTCGAGACATGTTGTAACATCATTTTCTAGTTGAGTTTTACTCACCGGTGGGTCTTGTTCTGTCTTCTTCTTGTCCACTGAAGCATATTGAAATATCAATATCTTTGATAAATAAAGATTCACCATAGTTTCTCAGCGACTTTAAAAAAATCTCAGTGGGAATTATATATCAGTCATCAGGACGTTTTCTTTTAAAGACGATCCTTTCTAGCGGTGTTTGTAAAAACTAAAGAATTAATTTCTTCACACGTATTTTCCCACTCTTCCCTCTCTTCCGCTCTCCGACGGTCGTTATATAGATGCGTTGAGGAAGGAGGCAAGGTCTTTAAAAGACAAAATTCTAACAGAAACAAAAAACACCAAAATCCTCCTTATCACTTCGTTATGGTTCGTTACACATGATATATGAGCTCTATTAGACTTAAAGTCTTAATGGTTGAGCTACATTTTTAAATATTTATATGATTTGTTTCTTTTTGCTTCTATGTAATTTACATATCATTATTTGTATTTAATCCATTTACTTTATTTTATTTATAGCTTTAAAATTGACATATTTTTATTTAAAAAGCGTACATATCAACATACATATATGTTTCATCTCAAAATTAAAAAAATTGAGTGAATTAAAACAATGTTTTGAGAGATATTTAAAATTGTTACTAAAATAAAAATATTTTAGTGATTTTTAAAAAAGATTTTTTAATGTTATTTTTTGCGTTTTAGTTAAGTTCTTTTCTCAGTTTTTAATTAGTTTTAAAATTGTTACTAAAATAAAAATATTTTTGGGGGTTATTTTAAAAAAAAGATTTTTTTAGGTTATTTTTTATTTATTTAGTTAAGTTACTTTCTTATCTTTTTTAATTAGTTTTAAATTTGTTAGTAAAATAAAAATATTTTAGTGATTTTTTAAAAATGATTTTTTTAGGTAAGTTTTTATTTTTTTAGTTAAGTTACTTTCTCATTTTTTTAATTAGTTTTAAAATTGTTAGTAAAATAAAAATATTTTAGTGATTTTTAAAAAAATGATTTTTTAGGTTATTTTTTATCTTTTGGTCAAGTTACTTTTTCATTTTTTAAAATTAGTTTTAAATTTGTTAGTAAAATAAAAATATTTTAGTGATTTTTTAAAAATATTTTTTTAGGTTAGTTTTTATTTTTTAGTCAAGTAACTTTTTCATTTTTTAAAATTAGTTTTAAAATTGTTAGTAAAATAAAAATATTTTAGTGATTTTTAAAAAGATTTTTTTAGGTTATTTTTTAATTTTTTTAGTTAAGTTACTTTCTCATTTTTTTAAATTAGTTTTAAAATTGTTAATAAAATGAAAATATTTTAGTGATTTAAAAAAAAATGATTTTTTAGGTTATTTGTTATTTTTTAGTCAAGTTACTTTTTCATTTTTTTAATTAGTTTTAAATTTGTCAGTAAAATGAAAATATTTTAGTGATTAAAAAAAAATGATTTTTTAGGTTATTTGTTATTTTTTAGTCAAGTTACTTTTTCATTTTTTTAATTAGTTTTAAATTTGTTAGTAAAATAAAAATATTTTAGTGATTTTTTTAAAAAGATTTTTTTCGGTTATTTTTTTAGTTAAGTTACTTTCTCATTTTTTAATTAGTTTTAAATATTATTTTATTCTTTTTAATTTTATTAGTGACCTTATACAAGTAATTTGATTTTTTTGGCAACGTTTTCATTTTTAGATGATTTATTTTCGTTATTTTTTCCATTTTATCCGCTTTTGAGAACTTTAAAACTTTTTGAAATATTTAATGTTTTCCACAAACGAATAAACAGGAATGCAATTTTTAGGAATATAATAATACTCTCGCCTTGCTTCAACCAGTAAATAGAAATAAAAGGACGAAAGTTCAAATGCGGTAATTGAAACAATTCTTTTTTGTTATTGTTGTTGTCGTTTCAAATATAAACTTCCTTCGTCAAGAACCGGAATAAAAGTGTTAGGGGAGGGGTATCAGGTAAACGAATGTGTTATTTCGGTCAGGGAGTTTGGGGGTCGGGTTGGAACGCTTAGGGGTCGGGCTGATTCGTTTTTTGCGATGTCGACGTGAGGATCCGTGTTGGTGGCAGTGGGTAAGGGGAAAGTAAATGACAAGGCGGAAGATTTGGGGTGAGGGTCAGGGAGGGGGAAGACATAAGTGATCAACCTATCTTGGCGGGGGATCAGATTCGGTAATTCAAGGATGGGTTTGTCATTAAGCAGTTTTTGGCAGATTGTACCTCACCCTGTTTGCCACCGGTTTTCCCAAACCCAAAACAAAAAAAATAAAATCCGAATAAAAATAGACGAGTGGCTTTTTCGAGATTTGAGGGGAAAAACAGATGTACTCTGAATAGAAGGATTCAGTACAAGTGGTTAACGCATTCTACATAACTTGGCTATGGACATTGTTCATTGTCTAAAAATATTTTATTTATTTGTTATGCCGCTTTGGACATTTCCCCGCTCCTTTTTACTTATTTTTACCCCAAACAAGGCACATTGCAACTTAGACGTAAGGGGCTACGGCGAATTAGAGGTCAGATTTATAAAGGCAGCTTAAGTGGGGAGTTGTGCAGCGATATGCTTGTTCGCATTTGTTCATATTACATTTAAATGTTTTTATGTCAGTACTGTCGGGGAAACAGGAAACAGGGAACAGGGAGGGAAGCAGTTCGAAGAAAATTAACTATTACAGTAGAAAGCTTTCTGACCTCTGGTGACCTCTCTAGTGGAAGGGTGGGAATCTAGCTGATTGTTGAGTTGGTCAAGGTATTTTCCTTGAAGAGGGGGGGGGGCATACGTGCAACGAGTTTGTTGGAACACACCCCATTGAAGTACTTGTCAAATAAGCACAGGGATGTAATATTGCGGCGATGGGACAGGGGCTGGAGCTTGGTAGGCAGTGTGAGATCTATTAGATTAGAAGCTCTTTTTTAGATCCTGTCTAAGAGAGAGAGAGAGAGAGAGAGAGAGAGAGAGAGAGAGAGAGAGAGAGAATTAAATTTAGGGGTCTGCCCATCTAAACAAGCCTCAACAAAACTTAAAAAATAAGTTAGATAATAAAAAAAAAATGAGTACAAAAAAGAGTTGATCTACATCGGTGCGCGTATGAGAGTCAATGAGATGTATGTGTTTGGTAAAATCTTAAACTATTAAACTTATTATATATTATATATTCTAGGAAACACGGTGAGTAACACGGGCACATATTTTTGTAAACTTTACAATTTAGGGGGTGCACCCACTTAAACTCACACCCGCCTTAAAAAACTTTAAAAATAAATTAGATACAAAACATTTAATAGTGAAAAGAATTGCTCTACATCAAATTCTGAGTTATATTAAGTTATATTATTATAATATGTACGTGTTTGGTAAAATTTTTAACTATTGAACTTATCATTATGAAGTATGATATATTTATGAAGTATGAAATGTGTATTTTAGGCAAAAGGATGAGTAACGTGGGCAAATTCTCTTTTTTATAAACGATACAATTTTTGGATATGCAACCGAAACCGTTACATAGAAAGAAAAGGAACAAAAACAATAAAATTTAGAAGTAATTTATTGTATATACTCGTTTTAGTACGGGTATACTACTAGTATGTTTATATATTTATATTTGGTCTGTAGCATATCCGTAATAATTTATTCGTTTTTTTATTTGCAGTAATAATTTAAGTAAAACGTTTATTATTCTTTACTTTACTACAAGTAATAACTTGTCCTATACTTTTGCAAGTGTAATAACTTGTCCTATACTTTTGCAAGTGTAATAACTTGTCCTATACTTTTGCAAGTGTAATAACTTGTCCTATACTTTTGCAAGTGTAATAACTTGTCCTATACTTTTGCAAGTGTAATAACTTGTCCTATACTTTTGCAAGTGTAATAACTTGTCCTATACTTTTGCAAGTGTAATAACTTGTCATGTAACTTTTTCCAGGTTTATAATATTAAGGATATAATTTTCCCTGCTCGTATTTTTAATAACATGTCCGTAATAAAATATAAGAACATAATAAAAATTAGATTTTTTAATTTTTTGTTTTTGAGATGAGGAATGATATTTATTATTTGGAATGTTCAGACTATTTCTCTCATCTAAAATTAAAAAAAAAAACCAAATCAGTACGGACCCGGATGAATACAGAAATGGACACTACTCAACGCTCTTTCCGTTTTCGTAAGTATATCACATATTTTGAAATTTTAACGACGATGTTGCGTGCGAAATTCCCCCCCCCCATTATTCATGAATAACAGCCATTGTCAAAATACACCTGAAGAAGGTCGGCGGTGAAATCGACCGAAACGTTGTGAGAACAACACTCAAGATGAGAGCAATAGCCCGAACATTCCAAATAATAATAAAAAAATTCGGGTATCTTTTACAATAATCCGCAGAGTCGCCAACGGGGTCCAAAAAACGAACGAGAACAGGGTAAAAACAATAAATATGCAACAAGTGACGGTGACCTACGTCGAGAATAGATATTTTCCTACTTACCTATGAAATTTGTTTGTATTTTTACGTACTATAAATGGGTTTTTATTAGATGTAAAAAAAAATATTGTTTTTTTTGGCACGTATTTTTACTAAAACAAAATGGCCGCGCGCCTTACCTCGTTACGACCTCCCCATCGCTTGTCCAATGTTCATGTGACAAAAATATTGATTTCTAATAAATAGCAGTTGAAACGGCTTAAAAATACAAACAAATGTCACAGATAAGTTGGAAAATAACTTTTATCGGCTACAGTTATTTTTATTTGTTATATATTTGTTTTTTGAGCATTTTCACTATGCGGATTATTGTAAAAGATACCCCAAAATTCTATTTCTTTTTTTCTAGAACAGCGACATGAAAATTCACGCATGCAAATTGCAATAAAAATATTCATCTCTTTAATTCACAAATAACGTTTACCGTTTCTATGCATTGGTCTAACGTTTTCAGATAATTTGGTCAGCTTTTATTGGCATGTAATATGAGATTTATTTTGTAACGATCAGTGATGTTTTCATCGCTCAACTTTATGGCATTCCTCTCAAGCATTTTGTGTTCCTTCTGAGAATTTCGGACGGCATACTTCTTTTTTATGACGGTTGTCCCAACTTAGCTTTTCGAATTTCTAAGGCTGTTTTTTTTTTACTAAAAAGGTAATTACTTATCAAGGCTAGAATATACTCAAGGAATAAATGTGGAAGTTTACATAGATAGGTAAACAAAGAACGTTTGTTCATAGTTTGAGAGCCCATGCAAAACAAGGAGGGTTTATATGCTGAGATAATTAGGAGGTCTGAGTCGATTATTAAAGGGCTGTGAATTATCCATATGGCTGTTTTTATATGGAAGCTGCTCCGGACAAAGCATGAAGCTACTTGATGTAAAGAGCTAAATAAACGAACGATGATTATCGCAAAGACAGGAGATACGTAGTGACCCTCGTCTTTAAAAGACCAAGGCTATAGGTAGGAAGAAAACAGTCAGCAGGAAGAGAGTTCCACAAGCCTGCAATTCTTAGAAAGAAGCGACTGGAACGGGAATTTGCATTATAACGAGGTATCAAAACAGCGAATTGATGAAGACCCCTAGACCAACGAGTCAAACGAGCTGGAACAAAGGAAGCAGGGAATAAATCAGACAATTCTCAAATATTAGACGTTTTTTCGGGTCATGTACGAGACATTTTTCCTGTAAAAGTTTAACAGGTTTTTATTGCTCAAATCTTGAACCTTTGTAAAGTTGACACATTCAGTGTTATTTTGGGACAGACCGACCAAGAGTTTCCCTCTTTTGTTTTAACGTTTTGATATTTTTTTCGCTTAACTCTTCAACTTTCTCAAGGTTTCCTGAGACATTCGGACCGAACCTATTTTTTATGTGACCCCCCGTGGCCAATCTAATACTCGTGTTTCTGGCTTTCGCATCCAGTGTCGTCAATATAGGTTACTGTAGACAATTGAGGAAGGTCGGACGGTACAGCGAGAGTAACATTAATTGACTTCCACTGACCCGATTGTAGTGTTTATACCAAAACAAGATTAATAGTTTTCGTCCATTTTGTTTTGTCTCTGCATTATTTCGGCTGGTGCCAGGATGTGAAAACAAATTAATCTACCAAAGAAAAAAAAAAGTCCCTCTCTGTACTCCATAACCTTTCGATCTGAAAATATATTCGAATATACCAATGACCCTCAGACAGTTTAACTTCAACGTCCAATATATTTCAAGTTTTGTATACTTGGAGAACGTGGCTTTGTTGCTGTGTGTCTGAGGTATGGTTTTGTTCAGTCTTCGGAGGTCTACCCTCCCAGGCGTTATCTCGTCTCTTAGAAAGTGGTTAGTTTATTATTAATCGCCTGAGGCGTCCCTACCGTGGAATTTCAACAGGGCTGCTCAGGCATTTTTGTAAGCCAGAGTGCGCTTATCCCCGTGCGTCGGCTTCTCAAAATCACACTTGACCTCTACCCTATACAAGCTATTATTTATAAAACAACTATATATATAATTGCATTAGTTGTTTGACTTAAATTCCCTTCTTGAATGTGGTAATGTCTCGTGGCTTAATGGTTACGGCGCCTGCTTGCGGAGTCTAGGTTGCGACCGTCTGAAATTATCATACCTACACTGATGAGAGCGAAAGCTCGAAATGCTGGCGTATGTAGGTAAAATAATTTAATATTATTTACTTTAAATTAATATGTATATATATATATATATATATATATATATATATATATATATTGGTACAGAAAAATTCGTACAACATTCGTACCGTCGGTTTCAAGCACAGAAGGACTTAGCCCTCCGGCTCTCTTCAGCTTCTGTTGTCATCTGTTTCGGAAATGTGAAGTCACGTGTCACTCTCGTTTGAACGCGTTATTTGCTTAGAGTATTATGTATGTTTGTTTAAATTTAGTGTAAGGAAGGTTTAATAAGGTTTGAAAAAAAAGGGAGGGGTTGAAAAGTAACAGTTGAGATTTAAACTGGAGAAGATTTAAAGAGATATAAGAAAATAAAAAAATATTTCTGTATAAATCCCGTGAGCCAGTATCGTATATTTGGCCGTTACTGTTTTGGGGTTTAATGATGTGTCTTCTAAAGGAATTAGAGAGAGAAAATGGGTTTAAGGATTATACTTATGAAGAGATAAAAAAAAAAGGTTAAAGGAACAACATTAAATTCAAATTTAAATCCTGCATTAAAGGACTTTAAATCTGTACTATTACTCTCAAATTAATAACTCTCTTATCCTCGGACTTGATAAGAGGTGACTTGTTTATATATATATATATATATATATATATATATATATATATATATATATATATATATATATATATATATATAGTCTAAAGAAGCTTTAAGTCATTTTAACAAAAAAAAAAAAAGAAAAAAAGTAAAATGCAGTTTAAATTTCCAGAGAAACTAACTAAATCCAACATATTGCAGACTTAACATTTGTTGGAAAATTCATAAAAACAAATATAAGTAAATAAAAAAAAGGGAGGGGGTTTAAGTATCTAACAGTGAAACAAAAACAAGAGACCTTAAGCGTCTAATATTAACACGGGGATCATCAGCTGTTTACCATGTAACTGTTTCGGAGATTTAAAAACAGGACAGTTATAATATTCATGGCTCTCCAATGGTACTGATTAAACTACCATTTCCCCGATAATCTATATATATATATATATATATATATATATATATATATATATATATATATATATATATATATAAGCCAACGGCAATGTTATAATCAGCTGGGAAGCAGCCCCATGGTACAGCGTTCCACAGTCGGGCAGTTCTAGTAAATACACTTTACTCATGGAAATTCCGTTTAGTTTTAGGTACACAGAGGGAGATAGGAAATTTATTGGTAGTTGTTGTAGCTAGACGAGTTTTCGTTATGAATGTTTTACAGGAAGCCTACCATAGATTGAAGTTCAGTCGAGCACCTGCCAAGAAAATAACGATAGAGTAGAAAAGGACTAGCACCGTGTCTTCTGTGAGAATAAAGATGCGGGGAGGAGAAGAGAACATTCTCTAATATATTTCGAAGTCGGTTTTGTACTCTGTCGAGAAGAGAAAGGATGTTCTGGGCAACAATACTCCATCACATGACGTATTTGACTCTTATATAGATAAAGAATTGCGTCATGAGTTTGATACTTTTTGGAGCGGTAGAATGATCCAACCAACGATGGTAAGTTTTCGATTTCAGGTATGAAGTGAAGGTCAGTCCCAGAAGCTTATCAAAGCAGAGGGCTAACTCAAGGTGAGAACCATTTATTTTAGTTGGCGTAAAGTGGGGATCAGAGCGTTGGTGGTGAAAAGAGA
This sequence comes from Sepiola atlantica, assembly GCA_963556195.1. NCBI lineage: Eukaryota > Metazoa > Mollusca > Cephalopoda > Sepiida > Sepiolidae > Sepiola > Sepiola atlantica. Next base: position 117,489,778 of record OY744528.1, on the reverse strand, counting down.
GAAGCTTTGTTTTAGACGAATTAAAAGTAAGAAGCCACCTTTTTGTCCATTGCCTGACGTGCTTCGGGTCGAAAGAGAGAGCATCAGAAAGATCTTGATCATTAATGCTCTTCGAAGTGTTGCCATAGATGGTTGTGTCATTTGCATAAATGTCGACGAATTATCTTAGAATGTGATTTGATTGATCATTGATGAGGATCAGGAAGACGGTTGAGTCCAGAATGGATCCTTTCGGCACGCCAGCGTTGATAATATAAGCTTCAGGCTTCTGTCTATCATCGACTACTTTTATGAACCTATCAGAGATAAATGTGGTTGAGAGAACATTTCCAGATATTCCCTAGCTAGAAATCTTGTGAAGTAGATATTTATGCTAAACCCTATCAAAGGCCTTTGATATGTCGAGAGCTATTGCCCTAAAGACGTACTCCTACCACTATTAATTTCACTTTGATTTTACTCAAATTATTTATAAACTGTGACAGCGTATCGTCTAAATCTTCCTTTCATGTGTCCTCCAGTTCAATTTGGGTTCCTAATCCATCCTTCTATGTATAATTGACAACAAATGTGTTTGTCGAGTAGTTTAACATTTTCTCTTCAGAGAATTGGAAAAAAAAATGTCTAACCCTGGCGCTCTACGCGAAAAGCAACCTTTTTTCTTCCTCGAACTGGTCAAGTTGAACAAAGTTTTTCATCATGAGGAGACTTTTTATACTTCCTTGTCGCATCTGGCAGCATTTCTTTTTGTTTAAATACAAAAAAAAACAACCGAAATATCGAATCTAAACGATCAACGTTTAAGATTGCATTTCTACTTGAATAGAAATTGTGAGTCATTTGACCCTCGTTTTTGAAAATCGTTTTACCAAAGTGTCTTTTTGGAGTTTTGTATTAACAGAATAAGTAATAAAAAAGGAACAGTCCCGTTTTTTGTTTGTAGATTGTATCTTTTTGGAAAACTGTTCTGGATTTCTATACATCTGGAAAAAATCAAGATAATGTGTATGCCTATATATAATTTCGCTTACTGCGTAGCAAGGGTAATAATGTCGGAATAATCAGTCAGGTTTCGAATCTCAGCGTTAAACACTTGTCACGTCTGAAGTGCCGTAATTTCACATAATTTCACAAAAATCTGTTTTTATTTCCAGCATACAATTGTTTCGGCTTACTACCAAGATATTTATAAAATGCTCCTATATCATATACACTTATTTCCTGGTATGCATATCCTCACTGCTCATATATAAAACAAAGAAAAAGAAATAAAGCAAGGCAAGCAAAGCCTAGATTACAATCCGTACTCATCACACGCACCCCCCCCCCACACACATATATATATATATATATATATATGTTATTGTTTATTATCTATATACGTATACGTTTCGTCCTTTATAATCGGGACTCATCAGCATAGAGATGTGACCCTGGGTTACGAGTATTTTACAACTCAAATCCCGACGCCTCAACCACTCGGCCATGTTGAACAGCGAATAAACGGTGATAATTTTAACACTTTATGTGGCGGCTTGACGTCATAAGAGCGTTATACTTAATGAAAGGAACGATGCATTTTATAGCTAGCGACGTCATGCTGAGTTACTACTACACTTACAGTGCTTTTCTAGACGGGGTCTTCTAGGAGCTACATATATATATATATATATATATATATATATATATATATATATATATATATATATATATATATATAGTCTAAAGGCAAGTCATGAAGCCACTTGATGTAAGGAGCTAAACAATACTACTTCAAGGTCAAAAACTAGCCAACGATAAGTGTTAGATGGATAGATTCCGATCCGGAAAATAGCACTTATTCCCCCTTTGTCAGAAACATAGCTCATCGAATGTGAGGACTGAAGGACAACATAAGAGAAAGGAAGCTTATGAGGCTGCCAGAAGTAAACCACAAAGGTCCACTTTCTACTCTCCTTACTTGAATAGAATATTCGAATATCTAGGTATCTCATATAGAGATCAAGTGTTAGCCATAAGAAAGGGGACCCTTTGATTTCTGAGAATTTCGAGTGAAGTAAAATGAAACACAAAATGCAAATAGTCGTGCAATACTATCTAATTACGGTTTTAATGATGTTCTATTACAAGGTGCGTGAAGCAAGAGCATCGAAATTAACGTTATTTGTTTTTTTTTTTAAAGACGTTTGCTTTACAATTCGATTATTATAGTATTATTTCAGATTAACACTTTCCACCACCTCACCCAAAGTAAGATTCTACTTTGTATAGGCGATTACGTATAAACACTCTAAAAAATGTCAAGAACAAAAAACTATTACTTAGAATTTAGAGAGGGTAATCAGTTTCCCCAAAGTAAGATTCTACTTTGTATAGGCGATTACGTATAAACACTGTAAAAAATGTCAAGAACAAAAAACTATCACTTAGAATTTAGATAGGGTAATCAGTTTCCCCAAATTAAGATTCTACTTTGTATAGGCGATTACGTATAAACACTGTAAAAAATGTCAAGAACAAAAAACTATCACTTAGAATTTAGAGAGGGCAATCAGTTTCCCCAAATTAAGATTCTACTTTGTATAGGCGATTACGTATAAACACTGTAAAAAATGTCAAGAACAAAAAACTATCACTTAGAATTTAGAGAGGGTAATCAGTTTCCCCAAATTAAGATTCTACTTTGTATAGGCGATTACGTATAAACACTCTAAAAAATGTCAAGAACAAAAAACTATCACTTAGAATTTAGAGAGGGTAATCAGTTTCCCCAAATTAAGATTCTACTTTGTATAGGCGATTACGTATAAACACTGTAAAAAATGTCAAGAACAAAAAACTATCACTTAGAATTTAGAGAGGGTAATCAGTTTCCCCAAATTAAGATTCTACTTTGTATAGGCGATTACGTATAAACACTGTAAAAAATGTCAAGAACAAAAAACTATCACTTAGAATTTAGATAGGGTAATCAGTTTCCCCAAATTAAGATTCTACTTTGTATAGGCGATTACGTATAAACACTCTAAAAAATGTCAAGAACAAAAAACTATCACTTAGAATTTAGAGAGGGTAATCAGTTTCCCCAAATTAAGATTCTACTTTGTATAGGCGATTACGTATAAACACTCTAAAAAATGTCAAGAACAAAAAACTATCACTTAGAATTTAGAGAGGGTAATCAGTTTCCCCAAATTAAGATTCTACTTTGTATAGGCGATTACGTATAAACACTCTAAAAAATGTCAAGAACAAAAAACTATCAATTAGAATTTAGATAGGGTAATCAGTTTCCCCAAATTAAGATTCTACGGTGCAAGCTTAGAATTGGGACGTCATGAAAAAAAACAAAATTAAGAAATATATTTATGATGTACGTCCCCGTGACGGAACGCATATATCGTCTACCAAAAATCATGTAAATTGATCAAATAGTTTTTTTAACAAAAGAAAATCAAACTACATCGATAAAATTCCAGACTCTATTTATATTGTTCGCAAAAGTTTGACATACCTCCCTTGACTATGTCCAATATGGCGAAGATATATATTCACGAGACTCGTATACCGATAAAATTTTATTTTATTTTATAAAATCAAATATACTTGATCAATTTACGTGATTTTTTTTTGTATACGATGTATACATTCCGTCACAGGTACGTACATCACACAGATATTTCTTATTAGAAAAAAACTTTTCGATGAGGTCCCAATTTTAAACTTGCGCCCAAAAAATAATTCGATTTTTCGTTTATTCTCTGAATTATTATTTGAAGGGTCGCACCAAATGGTGCTTGTATAATAAAAAGCCGAAAAAAAGTTTTTTGTCTTTTAGTGTTGGAGAGGTAAATAATGGACAGGTAACTCTTACAACGAATTTTAAACACGATTATCCAGTAATCAAAACTGATGGCTTTAATTGGCGTTGCACATGTGGCTACTGTGCAAGGAGAACGTCGATTAGACATAAAGGGTTTAGGGGTTAAGGTTAGGGTTAGGGTTAGAAAAATATTGTTCGAAAGCTAGAGCTGTTCTGAAGAGTTTCCTGCCCCTTATTTACCTCTCCAACACTAAAAGACAAAAAAAACTTTTTTTCGGCTTTTTATTATACAAGCACTCACCAAATCAACCGATGTGGGATTTTTATTCGTCCCCTATTAAATTGTAGGTCGCGATTAAATCGCTTCTTTATTTATCAGACGTGCACATTAAATTAAGACGCAGACATAAACGTTTATAATTCGTGTTTCTTTATGACAACGTTTGAGTAATTTAAATAAACCATTAGTTATTTAATACAGCGGTATAGTATTTTATATTCTCCCCTATTAAATTGTAGTCAGGAAATAAATCCATTGTTTTTTTTAAATTATAGTACTTACATATTTAATACAAACGCATATACAGACGTTGATAATTATCGCTTCAATTCCATTAATATTTTTCTGTGGTATTTAAAAAAAAACAATTATAAAACACAACAGGAGTCGCTTACAAAACACACATTTGAATTTTTGTACTGAAATCTGACGTTTCTTTTCATAAAACTTCTGTACGTAATATTATAAGGCGCTGATAAAGACGTTTTGGTATCATAAAAAATGACAAAAAATAAGGAACAATAAAATATTTCCAAAAATCTTGGAAACAATCGCACGTCGAATGCTCGTTAGTTTTTATTCTTGGAACAATTTGTAGAATTTGGTATATTCAGACTACTGTTCTCATCTTGGGTGTTTTTATCACAACGTTTCGGCCTATGTAACCTCCGACCTTCTTCAGGTGTACTTTGTCGAACTCGGGAATCTTTATGTCAAACTCGGGAATTTGGACGGAATTTCGAACGGAACTTTTTATTAAATCCACGGGGGTAGCATGCTATCGTTCCATCTGCCTGATTGAGAAGAAATCTTCAGTAATTCGCAATTCTTCATATCGCCCGCACTGAGGATTGAACCTTCAATCTTCAGATGACTGTCACACCCGAAAAACACCCAAGATGAAAACAGTAACCCGAATATACCAAATTCTACAAATTATTAACCCTCACCTAAAAAATTCCGAAACATCTTTGAACAATGCTCAAATTATATTGATCTCTATTGATCTCAACTAACAATATATTTATATTTATATATTGACAACATGAAGCAATATTTTTTCAAAAGTGCTAAATAGCAAGTATAGCTTTTATGACATTAAATAAACACTGATTAATCTGCATTTCGATGAGCTTATATCTTACCAAGACTGTGGAGAAACCAAAAAGTAGAAAATACGCATTCAAACTGTCATCAGAAAATCGTTTGTTCACCTCCTTATTTTAATGCGACTTTCACTTTTGGTTTCTCCACAGTCTTGGTAAGATGTAAGATCATCGAAACGCGAATGAATTCGCGTCGACTGTACCAGAGCCTCTGTGTAGTTTAATTGCCATAAATATATTTTCATAGCTTACTACCTAGCTCTACTTACGTATCTAGCACTGTTGAAGTAAATACTGAAAATTGATACATAAAAAATTATATCTCTCATAAAATTTTATGTGGATTCATGAAATACTAATATATATATATATATATATATATATATATATATATATATATATATATATATATATATATGTATATATATATATATATATATGTGTGTGTGTATATTCAAAAATCAAATTATTTTCAAAGTATATTATAAATAAAAAGTAGAGACAATGATATCTAAGTAGTTTGCAGCTGTTTCCAGACCATGTTTATTTTCACTTATACAAAAACACAAAATTTATTGGCAACAGCGCCTTTCGTCAAAACGTGATTTGAGAGCAGTTTCATTTGTACACAGGACAATACAATGAAAATATTACAAAATTTACAAAGAAAAAAAAATAGAACACAAAAACTTCAAGTGTAAATCAAATGTTCAATACCTCGGTAAAATAGTAAATTATATCTACACATCATAATGCATCTTGTATAATTCGGAAAAATCGATATAGTGTGTAAATGGTCTGTATGCCAGTTTAGCAAATCGTTATTATGCGCAAGGGAGGTCACTCTATCTCACTCATGCTTTAGCAAGGGAAATAATTAAGTTGTTAAAACTTGATACCATTGTGTGTACACTTTATTTGGAATATGATTAGAAAATAATTTAAATCTTTATATATATATATGATGATGAGATATCGAGCGTTTATGGATTTTGCAAGTTGATGATAAGTCTTTGTAGTTAACTGGAAAATAATATAATTATCAGACATTTTCTCATATATATATATATATATATATATATATATATTTATATATATATATATATATATATATATATATATAAATCTCTATTAACAGCTCTACTTGTTATTGAGCACTTTTTATAAGAACTGGAGTTTAAACGGATTTCCATCTACAGAAACTAATACAATACGTGTACCACACACACACATATATATATATATATATATATATATATATATATATATATATATATATATATATATATATACTAACTAAATGGGTGACCATTTGGGAATACCAGGTGCTGTATATGCTCTCTGCTTATCTCGGCATTGTTTCCAGTCGTATTTTATTACTACTTGCCATTGGAATCAAGCAATGCCGACTCAGGAGAGCGGTTGTTAGAGATTGCGCAACCTTTGCAATTACAAATTCACGCGCGGGCAGCCCTTGGCGGGGCACTCATACGTCGAAATCGACGGGAGAGTCCATCATATATATATATACAGGGCGAGCCAAAAGTAGGTGGACAGTAAAAAACATTTATTTAGAAATCACTTATACGTACAATTACATGTAATAAAACAATTATATTAATGAAACTTAAATGTTATTTATCAACGCAAGTGTTCAAACTGTTTGCCTTCTTGATTTACACAGCTTTGAAGTCTGCCTTATACGCTTCGACAAAAAAATGTTTTTTACTGTCCACCTACTTTTGGCTCACCCTGTATTTGTGTGTTTGTGTGGGGTTTCTGCGCACATCTGTGTGTGTAAAAATCTGTTCGTGTCTCTTGACAGCTGTATATGTGTCTGTATTTTTTGCGATTCTGTATCTTTTTATGAAACAGGACGTTGATGGAAGCACTACGGTGTCACTTAAAAAGAAAGAATTAGTAAACCAAAACAAGAAAACAAAACAAAATGCATTCTACAAAAACACAGTTTCGGATTTTAAGGTTGTCTCATCCATCTTCCACTCCCACCACTCACACCGCCTTAAACATTGTATTTTCACTTCTCGTGACAAGGCCGCTCTGTCCTCATTCGCCTGCTTCTATCATCACCGGTTGATGACAAACGACGAAACAGTGCACTTAAAAACATTTCCGAAAGAAACAACTACTAAAATAAAATAAAAATAAAATACTAAATTAGGCGAACAATGCAGTTGCAATGAGTGATATTAAAAGGATAGACATCTAACATATAACGTTATCGTGCCGGATTTTCAAAATAGCAATCCATCTCACATATCGATGCTTGATTCGAAATAGCCTATCTTTTAAATTTCGTTTTAGTTTTTTTCTAAAAATACTTATTCCGGAAAAGAAAACCTTTACAGTGTCTATTAAACCGATATTACATTAGTCCGTTATTCCGTTAGTCTGCTCTGATTTTCTGAAAATTACTCAATTAGGAACTAGTTACATAATTATGAACACAGAAAACTGACTTGTCCTGATCTGTCGAGAAATCGCATGTTTGTCTTCCACAGGGGATAAAAATGCACCCCAATAGCCAAAATTCCCATCATTAGGTTTTGCTCAAAATCTACAAAGTTAGTACAAATTGCTATTTACATAAAACACGTCACATCAGAAATCTCTCCTAAAAAACTGAAAAATGCCACCCAAATTGCAAAAAATGCACTTTTTCACAAATATCTAAAAATAATTCCATCAATTTTGTACCCAAATCCCTTAAAATTTAAGATGAATAATCATTTACACGAATCACCAAACTTATAACTAATTCTGGGTTTCCACACCCACCAGATTTTAAATATGACCCCCAAATGTTTAATGTTTATCGAATATCTAAAAGTAGTTTTATTATTTTTTGCACAAAGTCAGCAGAAATGTGTTACCATTGTTCAAATTGTAGTTTTCACAGGTATCATTTTTTAAACATTTTTATTATATTCATTCATTAGAGACTCGCGATCAATGCGTTGACTGTGTAAAACCACACCAACAAATGTGAATGCGGATGTTAATGTTTATATAATATATATTCGCTCCCCGAGGAACTTTGATGGAAGAAAAACACGATTTCTACCTAAGCTAATATGTGAGATTCTTCACTGAATCATCTACAGAAACCGATTACCGTATTAAATGCTGTATATTTCTCTTACATTTATTTTCTGGAAATCGCTTCGGACAACGTATGAAGCCGCTTGATGTAAGGAGTTAAAACATACGACTACAAGGTAAAAAAAATAGGCAATGATTAGTGTTAGATGGATAGATTCCGATTCAGAAAACAGCAATTCTCCCCCCTTTGTCAGAAACATCGCTCATGGAATGTGAGGACTAAAAGACAAAATAAAGGGAAGCTACAGTTATGAGACTGACGAAAGTAAACCCAAGTTAGTCACTTTCTACTCTACATTATAAAAACTTGCAAGTCGGTCGAGACAACTCAGACGTTGGACTTTCATAGTCAGTTGTGACTGAAGAGATGAGGTTCGAGCCTCGACATCATGCGTTAATTGGTAAAATCCGCACTGACGAGTGTTAAAAAGATCAAACAAGTGTCTGAAATGTTTATATATATATATATATATATATATATATATATATATCCAGTAAGTTATGGAAATATATTGATTGTAATTTAGCTACACAGAGGCTTCCGCATTTTATCTCCGTAGGAAATCGTCAACCTGATGATTCCCTACGGGGATGAAACGCGGAGGCCTCTGTGTAGCTTAATTGCCATAAATATATTTTCATAACTTACTGGATATATATATATATATATATATATATATATATATATATATAAACATTTCAGACACTTGTTTGATCTTTTTAACACTTATTTAGCTCTACTCACGTAGTGAGGACTGTTAAAGTAAATAATAAAAATCGACACATAAAATATTATATCTTCTTATTACATTTTATGTGAATACATGGAATAATAATAATAATAATATTGATAATATATATATATGATGTATTTCTATGTAATTATTTTCATAGGTGATTGCAGCGTTGGTTGTTATTAGCTTACTTATTATTTCAATTGTTTCACTTCCTAAGTGATTAAGATGCAGAAAACTGCACTACTAGTCGCCCTCAAATTATAGGACGTAAAAAAACCATTTCACCGGACTTTTTTCAACGGAAATTTACCACCCGGACATTTTTGCTTATCTTTTTCACGGAACTTTTTCTTTTCATTCAATACGTTTTTAATAACAATTCTCATATTTTTCAAATATTTGAACTTTGGTTTTTTCGAAAGCCAACTTATCCATCTGTATTTCTCCTCTGATGATAAGATTTCGATCTTTGAAAAGCCTTGGCTTAAGGAAAGAAAAATAAACACTAGTTTATTACTGATTACACCTTGCATTGAACAATTGAAATTTGAAATAAATTTAGACAATCGTCGCATATTTTATCACTCTTTTTTCTTCTCTCTCTCTCTATCTCTCTCTCTCTCTCTCTCTCTCTCTCTCTCTCTCTCTCTATATATATATATATATATATATATATATAGGAGATATAATATTTTATGTGTCGATTTTCAGTATTTACTTCAGCAGTGAGTAGAGCTAATATATATATATATATATATATATATATATATATATATATATATATATATATACAATTGGATTATTATATTAAAAAAAATATATGTCGCTTTCCATATGGGAGCATCACATTGATAAAGAGGATAATTATTCCTATCTAGCATTTAGGTAAAATTCATTTGCACACATACAAGCACACACGCAGATATTTACATATAGTAGCATAACTTACACTCTGCTCACCACTCCTGAACACTAAACTAGCATTAACAATAGGGCTATATTCGTAGAATATATATCATGAATTTAAATACATTACTCTTAGAGAGAAAATAACAAGTGTTGAGGTGAAGCCAACAGGCCTCTGGAACTCCCTCCCTGCCCCCTGTTTCCCCGACAGTACTGACATGCAGAAATTTAAAACTAATGTAAACAGACATCTCGCTGCTCAGATCCCAATTTAAGCTGAACCACCAATCCTTCCCCCCTTTTCCTTTTTCTCAGTAGCCCCTTACGTTTACAGTGGCGTCCTGCCTTGTTTGGGGTGAACCATGTAAAAAAAAAAAAAAAAAAAAAAAAAACAGAAGGAGAAGGAGAAGAAAAAGAAAAAAAAAAGGAAAAAAAGAACAAGTTCGAAAAGGAACGGGTGAAAAAGACCAACATAGGTAATTGAGAGTATATGTATATTTATTGTCATTATGTGCTTAGTATTGTTGGATGGAGGGGGGAGTATTTAGGAGATTTGTAGAACATCAAAGGGTATAGGTTATTATGGCTATCCGTAACTTAAAATATCTGATTTGCATAAATATACATTTCTACGATAAACATACTGCGTCAAGTGAAAAAACCTTTTCGTATTTCCTAAAACTCAAAGTATATCTCAATGGTAACAGATTTCAAGCGTGGAGAGCATTCAAAGAAAACACACAGCTTGACAGCGAATGGAAGGGATTGCAACGATTCATGTATTATTGAGTTTAGTGCCAGGGGGATTAGTGTGAGGATACATTACATTCATAGTTCATTTCTGTTTGAATGATTATAATTTCAATTTCAATATTTGTTACACACACTAGCTATGAAAAGTGCACACATACATCTAAAAAATAAAATTAAACACACCGGATTCCCGAAGTTCGACATAAATAGCATTGTCCCTAACAAGTCAGCATTTTTATTCCTTGCATATTGTTTATGGCATGAATATTACACATTTCGCTACAGTTTCTTTTAAAATACTTAGTCCGTCCTAGAAAATTGGTAAAATGGAGACATTTTGCGATAATGCGCTAAAAATTAGCTTACATCACTAATAAAAAATATCATTGCTATTATATCTATCATATGAATAATTATATTTGTTTTAACTAAATATTAGCCTATATATTTTTTTAGAATTAGTTGTATATCATAATAATACGTTGAAATTCTTCTTTATTGTTTTAATGAAATGATCTAAGCTGCAGTAGTAATTTCAATGTAATTCACCGGATTGTAACCTTTTATTTTCTCGTAATCGTAATTAAAAAAAATGAGAATACTACTATTACTATGAACATAATTTTCATTAACAATTTAAAACTAATTTCATTACATTAAAATACACTAAAGAAACTTATGAATATTTGACTACTAACTGATTATACTTGGAAGACCAAAAATGCTCAAAAAATATTTAACAGCACTTCACTTTAAACTCTTAATAGTTAAAAAACAAAACTCCGAAATTTCTTTTCAATCGCACGCGTACAAACACATACACGTGATTTGATAAATTAAAATAATTAATAGGGCTTCATTTTATTTGCAAACCATTTCTACATTTCGTAGAACCAGTGAACAAATAAGAAATGTCCCATACGAAAATAATTTACTTGCAAAATAACCACGTACTGATGTTGAGTGTTGAATAATGCGGTTGTGTTTTTATTACTTTCAACTTCTAAAACGTAGGCAAAAAAAGCGGAAGTGGCTAATCGATTATTGAAAACAGAAAAACGACCGGGTTGCTCATCCAATTCCAAGCAACGTATATTAGAATATATAAATATGATGATAAATGACATAAAATAAAACTGTCAATATGGGCACTGAGCGTAATGACAGAGTTAGGGTTAGGGTTAGGATTAGGGCTAGGGTTAAGGTTAGGGTTAGAGTTTAAGATTAGGGTCAGAGTTTAGGGTTAGGTTTAGAGTTTGGGTTAGGGTTAGAGTTTAGGGTTTAGGGTTTAGGGTTTAGGGTTTAGGGTTTAGGTTAAGTGTTGGGATTAGGGGTGTGTTAGTGTTAGGGTTTAGGGTTAGGGTTAGTGTTAGGGTTTAGAGTAAGGATTTAGGGTTATATATATGAAAAGGAGTAAGGCTACCAACATTTGTAAAATGTTTTTTTCAACATTTATTTATTATTTTGTTATTTTATCATTTTATAATTTTATTTTATAGATGTTTCTCTTTTGAGCTACTGCTCCATTTCTCGAACATGGTAGCAGTGCAGTAATATCCTATTTTGTGCAACTGACCACTTTTGGGATTTTAGGCCCCTTGTATTCCTTGTTTTGGTCGTTGCTTGTGGTGGAGTCTGGGGGCCAGGGTCTTCTTCATCTAGGCCTGGTGACTGTCCCTGTGTTGCCTCTGACATGTCCATAGTAAAATTTTCTGGTGCATAAACGAGTTGAGGGGCCCTTTTTATCCTCGGTGCCGGCCTGCCAGTTTGTAGGTTTTGATTTATTCATCTTTTCATGTTTTCTTCCTCTTTGTTCACGGCTTCTTCATCTCTGTCCACGGCTTCTTCCTCTTTGTCCACGGCTAAAAGTAGTTTACGTTACAGTATGTCATATATAATGCAAATTAATAACCGATGAAAGAAAGAGAAGATGTAATGCGCAAGTCATGTAGCATGTTAAAATAAAATTGAACAGTCAATATAAAATTAGGTCATTCGGTTGAACGAGGAAAGGTGGAAAAATTAATTAATTTATTTTTAAATAAATTGCGTAGGACGTGTTTATCTATACGCCTTTTTCTTTGTTGACGATAAAAAATAAATGGGGAAAAAAAGAGACCAAGTTTGCTTGCATATTGATGAATAGAAAATTTATTAAAAATAAAGAAAAAAAATACAAGAAAAAGGTTGACATGAATATTTGTTCATATGTCATACAAAAAGAAAAATATTAACAAATTAAAGTAGTCACAGTTAACACACGTTTATAATATATTTTTTATAGATGTGGAAATTTTATTGTGTATTATTCTTTAGTTCGCTCATCAGTGGGCGATCAAATTTCATTTGAAAATACGTTCTTTCATTTTTCCAACAGAAAAACATTCTAGGCAGACGACACATTTTCATTGAAAAACAGAACTCTCGAGAATTATCAAAATCTTGAAACCGGCATTCTTTTCTCTTTTTTTTTTTAAGTAATAAATCATTAAATATTACTTGTGTCTCTAAAAATTAAATAATTATTATTTTCTAAGTTAATTAATTCCAATATAAATTTAAAAATAATTATTACTCCTTTTTTCTATATTAAAATATGAATTTCTGGACTGCAACCCTCAAATCAAATAAAAAATACGATTACTTCAAATTCTTCTATATTTATGTATCCTTCGGATAAACAAATATTAACTTCAATAAATCTTTTAAATAATTTAGTCGTCTTGACTAAATAGAAAATATTCTTGATCCTTGTGTCCGATATTTTAAACAAACCCTTCAAAACAATTAGTCTTTCTTGACTAAACAGAAAATATTATGG
>OY744528.1:117451229-117466229 GCA_963556195.1 Sepiola atlantica | reverse complement strand
CCATTTTCAGTTTAATAAATTCGTGCCCTTTCCAAAACACTGTCTATGATGGGTTGCAGGATTACGATTTAATTCCCGACTTAATTTCTTCATTAATATATATATATATATATATATATATATATATATATATATATATATATATATATATATATATATATATATTCACTTCTTCATTCATATATATATATATATATATATATATATATATATATATATATATATATTCACTTCTTCATTCATATATATATATATATATATATATATATATATATATTCACTTCTTCATTCATATATATATATATATATATATATTCACTTCTTCATTCATATATATATATATATATATATATATATATATATATATATATATATATATATATATATATTCACTTCTTCATTCATATATATATATATATATTCACTTCTTCATTCATATATATATATATATATATATATATATATATATATATTTTTTATAATTATTGATTATTTTACATAGAAACACTAGTTTTTCATACTATATGCAATCATCGGTGTAGAAAATGTTTACCGTCGACTCCACAGGCTGAGCCCTTACCCACAGGCCACCATTAAGCAGCACGGAAAGAAGGGAAAATTAAGTCTATAATGTCAAATTAGCGGACACGTATAGCAATCAGTCAGAGAGTGTTCAACTTTCCGGGTCAAGGAACGGTGTCTAACGCATTAGTGTGACTGCCTGTTTATAAATTTATCGAGAGGCCGATCCTTGTATTTAATGGAGCGATAACAATATCTTTTAGAAATATTAATTATTTTTATCTACAGACACTAGTGTTTCATGCTATATGCAATCATCAGTGTAGGAAATGTTTATTACTGCTGGTCTAAGGATTCGAACCACATCACAAAGTCACCTTCGACTCCCCAGGCCACCTTTAATCAACGCAGAAAGAAGGGAATTTGAAGGTCTATAATGTCAAATCAGCGGACACGTATAACAAGCAGTCCGAGAGTGTTCAACTTGTTGGGGCAAGGAACGTTGCTAACGCCTTAATGTACATTCCTGTTTATAAATTCACCTAGACGCCCATTCTTGTATTTAATAGAGCGATAACAATATTTTCATAAATATTGCCTATATTTACCTACAGACATTAGTGTTTCATGTCATATGAAATAATATATATATATATAGACTGTTAAAAAGCTCTATTGCAAAGTTCCGAATACGTTCGTCGAACACTCTCGACTAGTCTTCTATCTGTGCCCGCTTCTAGGTACATATAAATCTTAATTTCCCTTAATTACGTGACCGTTTCGGTTGGCCGAGTGGATATGGCGACTGCTTGCAGATTCTAGGCTGACTCTGTGAACCGGCTTCGCGCCTCCCGAAATTGTTACTTTCCTGCACTGATGAGAGCAATAAGCTTGAAACGCTAGCGTCTGTAGATATTACTAATTTAATATTTATTTATAACTATTTATTTATAAATATTATATATATATATATATATATATATATATATATATATATAAATTTCGCTAATAGTAATATTATATGTTATGTTAGAAAAGTTATAGCTCAATAGTGCACGACTAGCTCTTAATTTAATGTTATAGGAAACCATTGTAAAATCAGGTAACAATTTTCCATACATTCATACAAAAACTGCTTGTATGAGTATACACTTCATTTTGCTCTCCGTAACCCTTAAATTCTTTATATTGGTTTGAAAAAAAATTATCATCGAAGATGCTGATTACCTATTTAGCAATTGTGCTAATGCAACATAATACTAAGACCTATTCACACTTTCTAAGAGGCTCGTTGCAGATGTGAAACAAGTTGCAGTTTGACAGATTTTACTTGAATATTATATGAAATAGGCATTTTGTCGGAATGTGTCATATTTGCAACAAAAACATTTAAGGGTTAATAACATACATTATCATTATATACTAAATATGAACCATTTTATCTTAAGGGTGTGGGTTAGGGTTATCATTATATACAAAATAGCAACCATTTCGTTATGATGGTTAGGGTTAGGGTTAGGGTTATCATTATATACAAAATAGCAATTATTTCGTTATAAGGGTTAGGGTTAGGGTTAGGGTTATCATTATATACAAAATAGCAATTATTTCGTTATAAGGGTTAGGGTTAGGGTTATCATTATATACAAAATAGCAATTATTTCGTTATAAGGGTTAGGGTTAGGGTTAGGGTTATCATTATATACAAAATAGCAATTATTTCGTTATAAGGGTTAGGGTTAGGGTTAGGGTTATCATTATATACAAAATAGCAACCATTTCGTCTTAAGGGTTAGTGCTAGGGTTAGGGTTAGCGTTATCATTATATACAAAATAGCAACCATTTCGTTATGAGGGTTAGGGTTAGGGTTAGGGTTATCATTATATACAAAATAGCAATTATTTCGTTATAAGGGTTAGGGTTAGGGTTAGGGTTATCATTATATACAAAATAGCAATTATTTCGTTATAAGGGTTAGGGTTAGGGTTAGGGTTATCATTATATACAAAATAGCAATTATTTCGTTATAAGGGTTAGGGTTAGGGTTAGGGTTATCATTATATACAAAATAGCAATTATTTCGTTATAAGGGTAAGGGTTAGGGTTAGGGTTATCATTATATACAAAATAGCAACCATTTCGTCTTAAGGGTTAGTGCTAGGGTTAGGGTTAGCGTTATCATTATATACAAAATAGCAACCATTTCGTTATGAGGGTTAGGGTTAGGGTTAGGGTTATCATTATATACAAAATAGCAATTATTTCGTTATAAGGGTTAGGGTTAGGGTTAGGGTTATCATTATATACAAAATAGCAATTATTTCGTTATAAGGGTTAGGGTTAGGGTTAGGGTTATCATTATATACAAAATAGCAACCATTTTGTCTTAAGGGTTAGGGTTAGGGTTAGGGTTATCATTATATACAAAATAGCAACCATTTCGTCTTAAGGGTTAGTGCTAGGGTTAGGGTTAGCGTTATCATTATATACAAAATAGCAACCATTTCGTTATGAGGGTTAGGGTTAGGGTTAGGGTTATCATTATATACAAAATAGCAATTATTTCGTTATAAGGGTTAGGGTTAGGGTTATCATTATATACAAAATAGCAATTATTTCGTTATAAGGGTTAGGGTTAGGGTTAGGGTTATCATTATATACAAAATAGCAATTATTTCGTTATAAGGGTTAGGGTTAGGGTTAGGGTTATCATTATATACAAAATAGCAACCATTTAGTCTTAAGGGTTAGTGCTAGGGTTAGGGTTAGCGTTATCATTATATACAAAATAGCAACCATTTCGTTATAAGGGTTAGGCCTAAGGTTAGGGTTAGGGTTATCATTATATACAAAATAGCAACCATTTCGTTATAAGGTTTAGGGATAGTGTTAGGGTTAGTGTTATCATTATATACAAAATAGCAACCATTTCGTTATAAGGGTTAAGGCTAGGGTTAGGGTTAGGGTTATCATTATATACAAAATAGCAACCATTTCGTCTTAAGGGTTAGGGCTAGGGTTAGGGTTAGGGCTATCATTATATACAAAATAGCAACCATTTCGTCTTAAAGGTTAGGGATAGGGTAAGGGTTATCATTATATACCAAATAGCAAACATTTCGTCTCAAGGTTTAGTGCTAGGGTTAGGGTTAGGGTTATCATTATATACAAAATAGCAATTATTTCGTTATAAGGGTTAGGGGTAAGGTAAGGGTTAGGGTTATCATTATATACAAAATAGCAACCATTTCGTTATAAGGGTTAGGGATAGGGTTAGGGTTATCATTATATACAAAATAGCAACCATTTCGTTATAAGTTTTAGGGATAGAGTTAGGGTTAGGGTTATCATTATATACAAAATAGCAACCATTTCGTTATAAGGTTTAGGGATAGGGTTAGGGTTATCATTATATACAAAATAGCAACCATTTCGTTATAAGGGTTAGGGCTAGGTGTAAGGGGTAGGGTTATCATTATATACAAAATAGCAACCATTTCGTTATAACGGTTGGGGTTAAGGTTTGGGTTAGGGTTATCATTATATACAAAATAGCAACCATTTCGTCTTAAGGGTTAGGGCTAGGGTAAGGGTTAGAGTTATCATTATATACAAAATAGCAACCATTTCGTCTTAAGGGTTAGGGCTAGGGTTAGGGTTAGGGTTATCATTATATACAAAATAGCAACCATTTCGTCTTAAGGGTTAGTGCTAGGGTTAGGGTTAGCGTTATCATTATATACAAAATAGCAACCATTTCGTTATGAGGGTTAGGGTTAGGGTTAGGGTTATCATTATATACAAAATAGCAATTATTTCGTTATAAGGGTTAGGGTTAGGGTTAGGGTTATCATTATATACAAAATAGCAATTATTTCGTTATAAGGGTTAGGGTTAGGGTTAGGGTTATCATTATATACAAAATAGCAATTATTTCGTTATAAGGGTTAGGGTTAGGGTTAGGGTTATCATTATATACAAAATAGCAATTATTTCGTTATAAGGGTAAGGGTTAGGGTTAGGGTTATCATTATATACAAAATAGCAACCATTTCGTCTTAAGGGTTAGTGCTAGGGTTAGGGTTAGCGTTATCATTATATACAAAATAGCAACCATTTCGTTATGAGGGTTAGGGTTAGGGTTAGGGTTATCATTATATACAAAATAGCAATTATTTCGTTATAAGGGTTAGGGTTAGGGTTAGGGTTATCATTATATACAAAATAGCAATTATTTCGTTATAAGGGTTAGGGTTAGGGTTAGGGTTATCATTATATACAAAATAGCAACCATTTCGTCTTAAGGGTTAGGGTTAGGGTTAGGGTTATCATTATATACAAAATAGCAACCATTTCGTCTTAAGGGTTAGTGCTAGGGTTAGGGTTAGCGTTATCATTATATACAAAATAGCAACCATTTCGTTATGAGGGTTAGGGTTAGGGTTAGGGTTATCATTATATACAAAATAGCAATTATTTCGTTATAAGGGTTAGGGTTAGGGTTATCATTATATACAAAATAGCAATTATTTCGTTATAAGGGTTAGGGTTAGGGTTAGGGTTATCATTATATACAAAATAGCAATTATTTCGTTATAAGGGTTAGGGTTAGGGTTAGGGTTATCATTATATACAAAATAGCAACCATTTAGTCTTAAGGGTTAGTGCTAGGGTTAGGGTTAGCGTTATCATTATATACAAAATAGCAACCATTTCGTTATAAGGGTTAGGGCTAAGGTTAGGGTTAGGGTTATCATTATATACAAAATAGCAACCATTTCGTTATAAGGTTTAGGGATAGTGTTAGGGTTAGTGTTATCATTATATACAAAATAGCAACCATTTCGTTATAAGGGTTAAGGCTAGGGTTAGGGTTAGGGTTATCATTATATACAAAATAGCAACCATTTCGTCTTAAGGGTTAGGGCTAGGGTTAGGGTTAGGGCTATCATTATATACAAAATAGCAACCATTTCGTCTTAAAGGTTAGGGATAGGGTAAGGGTTATCATTATATACCAAATAGCAAACATTTCGTCTCAAGGTTTAGTGCTAGGGTTAGGGTTAGGGTTATCATTATATACAAAATAGCAATTATTTCGTTATAAGGGTTAGGGGTAAGGTAAGGGTTAGGGTTATCATTATATACAAAATAGCAACCATTTCGTTATAAGGGTTAGGGATAGGGTTAGGGTTATCATTATATACAAAATAGCAACCATTTCGTTATAAGTTTTAGGGATAGAGTTAGGGTTAGGGTTATCATTATATACAAAATAGCAACCATTTCGTTATAAGGTTTAGGGATAGGGTTAGGGTTATCATTATATACAAAATAGCAACCATTTCGTTATAAGGGTTAGGGCTAGGTGTAAGGGGTAGGGTTATCATTATATACAAAATAGCAACCATTTCGTTATAACGGTTGGGGTTAAGGTTTGGGTTAGGGTTATCATTATATACAAAATAGCAACCATTTCGTCTTAAGGGTTAGGGCTAGGGTAAGGGTTAGAGTTATCATTATATACAAAATAGCAACCATTTCGTCTTAAGGGTTAGGGCTAGGGTTAGGGTTAGGGTTATCATTATATACAAAATAGCAACCATTTCGTCTTAAGGGTTAGGGCTAGGGTAAGGGTTAGGGTTATCATTATATACAAAATAGCAACCATTTCGTCTTAAGGGTTAGGGCTAGGGTTAGGGTTAGGGTTATCATTATATACAAAATAGCAACCATTTTGTCTTAAGGAGGCTTCATCAGTAAATAAAAGTCCACCCATCCAGCTTAAAAAAATGAAGTGCATTAAATATTCATTTATTTATTTATATATTTTATTTTTTCTGACAATATACTTCCAAGGTAAAACCTGCTTAATCCTAGTTTTGCATCTGAATGTTCATATCGTGATATGTCCATACCATGTGCGTTTCACTTTTTTCTAGTTCTGTTCTTAAATACAGCCACTTTATAAGGATACATTAATCATATTATATATATACAAGTAGTATATATATATATATATATATATATATATATATATATATATATATATATATTTTTATGCAATTATTTTTTATTGGTTGCGTTGCGTTCGTTGTTTTTTTTTGCTTACTACTATTTCGATTGTTTCACTTCCTAAGATGGAGAAAATTGCATTATTAGTCGCCCTTAACTTTATAGGACGTATTTTTCGTTAATATATTTATATATTCTTATTAATTTTTATACTTAGATAAAAGTAAAAGTATATATATATATATAGCCTTGTGTTAAGAAACTGCCTTACTCTAAGACTCCAGTGTGGTGGTGCACCATCTTGTTGAAAAATGAAGTCATCAGATTCTGCTTGTTCCAACTGAGCCATTAACCAGTCTTCCAGCATGTTGAGATAGGATTCACCAGTGATAGTTGCCTCTTCAAAGAAGAACGGTCCATAGACACCTTTCTTGGAAATTGCACAAAACACGTTCACTTTTGGTGAATCTCGCTCGTGCTCAAGAAGTTCATGAGGATTCTCAGTACCCCATATGCGAGTGTTATGCTTGTTAACTTTGCCATTCAGATGGAAGGTCGCCTCATCGCTGAAAACAAGCCGGTCATCAAAGCCGTTATCTTCCTACTTCTCTTGCATTGCAATGCAAAAGTCACGGCGAAGTGGCTTATCAGTGTCCTTCAACTTTTGACCAACTTGAGCTTGTAAGGTACCATTTGCAGTCGTTTCCTTAAGACACGCCAGACAGTTGCTGGAGCAAGCTGAAGTTCCACGCTGGCTCTTCTCACTGATTTACGGGGGCTCCGCTAAAAGGCTGTCCGAACTTGCTCAACTGCATCTTCTGAAGTTGAAGGGCGACCTGTTCGCTTACTTGGGCACAAACACCCATCTTTCACAAATTTAGCATGCCATCTGACAATGGATTTCCTTTCAGGGGCTTCTTTTTTAAATTTCCTGCGAAATGCACGCTGAACACATGTCCACGATTCAGTCTTTGCAAATTGGAGGACGCAAAATGCCTTGTCTTGTTTAGAGAACGCCATTACTGCACCTGGAAAGATAACACGAAAATCATTAGTATGACCAAAAACTTGATTAAGCAAGCTTTAAAATGGCACCAGTTTCATTTTTCTACCTGGAATAGTTCATGAGATATACGCATTTGTAATGTTCCCAAGACTTTTGAAACACCCTGTATATTTGGCAGTGATTTTTATCATGGGATCTGAATCCCTACATTTTCCATAAAGGAACTTTTTTATTACTCAAATTTCTGGAAGACTCTCTGCGATATTGGCTGAGCATTCATAATATTCTGGATGTACCTTTTTTGTGACGTTTTTCCATCAAAGTTGATTCCTTTTGCGCAAAAACTTTTTATATTTTTGTATTTCTGTATATTTTTTATATTTTCAAATATGTTCTAACAGCAATATAATTTTACCGTTTCATCCCTATGATCCCCTCTGATGATAAAACCTTTAATTTTTGAAAATCCATGGGTTAAGGAAAATAAAAAAGTTTATTTATATATACCTTGTTTAAACATCGTGATGATTCAACAAATATTGTTCTTTTTCCAATTTTTATTCTCAGCACTCATTTAGGAGAATCTTTATTGTACTTATATAATACTAATATTTTATGGCGATCGAGGTGGAAATTTAAATATTATTTCACAGTGAGTAAGAGCGAAACATTTTTAATCGCATGGGCTTTACGAATAGAAGTTTCTTCATTCCACAAAATGGCTTGAGGATGTCAGACTTATAAAGCTGTGACTAAAATAATGTTTGTATAAATAAAACTTTTTATTACATTATATGTACAGAACTCAACATTGCGACTATAGGACATGGTCTGGAGCTTGGTAGATAGTTCGGGATCAATTCGATTAGACATTCGTTTTTGAAACTTATCCAAGAGGGAGAGACTAGTGGTTGGTGCACCAGCCCAAACGTGGCAACAAAATTCCATACATGGGCGATTGGAGGCGTTATAAAGATATAGGATACTGGCAGGTGTGAGAAGTTTTCTTGCCTGGTAGAATGCAGCAGATTTGGCAGTATCTTCTATGTATTTATTACAATCCATGTAACCCGTGAATGTTAAGCCGGCGAGTTTAAACGTTGGACGCTCGGGAAGGGTGCTACCAGCCATCGCAATCGGTGGTTAAATCAGTTTCTTATAATTTTTAAAGAAAAAAAGGATTGTACTGGTAGCATTAAATGTAACCATCCATTGCACTACAGACTTGAGGTCAATTTCTAAGGATTCAGCAATTACCTTGGATGTGTGTGCTTGGATTTGCCCACATGTCGAGAATAGAGTGTGGTGTCATCAGCAAATATACCCATCTCAGACTCGATTGCATCAGGGAAGTCGAATAAAAATGAGGAATAATAAAGGTCTAAGTATCGACCCTAGGGCACACTCGCATTAATGTGATGTTTGGGTGTATCGCCATCAAGGGCGACCTGGATCTTTCTTTTAGCTAAGTTGGATCTGATTATATAAAATAATTGTCCACTAATACCGTACGAATGTATTTTCCTGAGAAGACCTTCATGCCAGACCTCGCAAAAGGCTTTCGATATATCAAGCGTTACCTCCATAGCTTCACCTGCCTTATACAGTGTATGGTATATGCGTTCGATATATCCGAAGTAGAACAGGATTGTCTAAATCCATACTGTTGGTCAGAAACAAGTTTAGCCTTTTTTTAAGGTGGTGGACTATTGCTAGATTGATGAATGATTCTAATATTTTAGCGAAAGGTGGGAGTAGACTGATGAGGCGATAATTTTGCGGGTCTGTTCTTTGCCTACAGTTCTTTAAAACTGGTACCATAGAGGTAATTTTCCAGCTATCAGAGAAGCAAGATTATGCAAGGCATTTGATGTAAAGTTTGGAGAGGACAGGGTTCAACTTATAATAGCATTTCTTTATTACTATAAGGAATAAGAACAGGTCTACATACTTAGGAGATGTCAAGGGGTTTTATGATATCCAGGAACTGTGAAAGGGTGATGATCAGATAATTAAGTGCGGTTTCCGTACGTAGTTGGAAATTAGGGAGGGAGTAGTTTGTGAAATCCAAGGTAATTAAAGTTTCTTTCATATCTTCAAAAAGACTAACTCGGCACAAAACTAATGGAAGTTAGCGAGATTCCAAACCACTGACAAGTGGTTGAGAGTGACAGAAAGACAGATCAAAATCACTAATTAATTATATCTTGTTAGCCCATGTCATTACACATTTGACGCCAACCCATGCTTCCAAACAAACTGTCTTTTCTATCATCCTATCTCTTTTAGCTATATAACGTCATATTCGGATCGCTGGGCAAGCATTTCAGCCTTATCCGTTGCCGTGCAAGCGACAAAATGGTGGTTGGATAGTGAAGGGATTGTTGATTTCCCATTATTTTCCACACTATAATAGATTTTCCAAAAATCGTGAGTTCTTTATTCCTACGACTCAAAGCGTTTTCTGGTCATTCCGATATACCTACTCTTAGCTGCAGCTATTACACTCTTAAAATGGTTTCTTAATACTAAAAATATTTGTCTATCTGCATCTAACTTCGAAGCAGCGGAACCCCTACTATCTATGCGCAATAGCAGCTGCGCAAGTTGAAGTGAACCATTGGGGAGAGTGGGGCTTGTTATAGAATTTTCGCGTGGAGACAAATGCTTCTATGCCTGCTTAGACCCATTCGGTTATCGCATGTTCCCACTGTTCAGCAGTGAAAAAAAATACTCCAGGGAACATCTCTGATGAGATCTCTGAGGGATTCCTTATCAGCTCATCGTCTATAATTGTGTGTATTTTTAAGCCTAATACAATTGAATACTGAAATTATAAATTTAGGGAAACAAACAAATTAAAAACAAATGATAAATAATAAAAAATTAAAACAAAAAATACTTAAAAACTAATTAAATAATGAATTTTGTAAGTGTTATAAAACTTGCTAATATAAAAATTAAAAACTATTTGACAATAAATATATAAATAAAGTCATTATATTGTCGATTTTACATGGTTTAAATTGTATTTCTTGCCTTAAAATGAAATTATTTTCAAAGTGTTCAAGATGAAACTTTAGTTCAATGTTTTAATCGCTGGCGGCCATTGTCTTTTTATTCGCATCAAACATATTTGAACTGTTTTAGAATTTTATTACACACGAATACTTTTTGACACAAAAATAAACTTTGAACAATCTTTTTATACAAAACGAAACCAGTTTTAACGAATATGTAAATGAAAAAAATAAAGACGTTTCTAGTCGGTATTATTTTATTTAAATTGTCAAAAAATTGTGTCGAAGGGTAAAAAATTGGCATCAAAGTTTCAAATAATAAAGTTTTATATCAGGACAAACAAAACGTTTGATGTTATACAGATTTGTTATTGTGTAAAACACATGTCAAACTTATGGGGAAACAAGCAAGCATTTGTTTTGTATTTAATATTTTCCTATCAAGACAGGTTTGTCATCCACCTTTAATTTTAGTCTAAACGAGTTTTTATTTAGTTTTACCTTAACATTACTATCAAAATTCCGCCTTCAAAATGAGATGAATAAAACCATCAGCATCTTTTCTTAAATACCAGACAATTACTAGATCAAAGATGAAATAATTTAATAGATAAATTACCACCGTCATATGTCTACATATAGTGTGTAACCGTTCCCTTCGAAGTGTCTTTTTTATCTACTTAATACCAACCACTGTGACGTCAGTAGAAAAAAACGAGACTCAGTGAAATGGCCCACTCTTTACGATGACAACGGTTAAACGCTCTGGACCTTCGCATATCCTTCTAGATTGGCTCCTTATCGTAAACTAGATGGGAGAGGGGGTCATGTGCCCCTAGCAACAAACGGACATTTTTTTTATAAAAAAGTGTTTTTAGCGGAATCAAACAAGTAGTTTGTTTTTTATTCAAGATTTTCAAATTTTCGAGATGATTGTATCAAGACAGTTTTGAACTTTAGTCTAAATGAGTTCCTTTAAAATAGTTTCCCCTTCAAATCACAATTAGACATCCACCTTGTAAATGACATGAACAAAACCATCACTATCTTCAAAGTTAGAAAGGTGTTCGGACAAAAATGACCGGAGATCAGTTGTTAACATCATTATGTTAACCAGATTAACGAGTATGCAGTCATGAGGAGTTCCCCGACGGTTTCGAATGACACAAGTACATGATATCTGGAATTTAAAAATCCCCAAACAATTACTAGATCAAATATAAAATAATTTCAGACAGAAATGACCACCGTCAAATGCCCACCACCAAATCAAATGTAGCCTGTAACCGTACCTTTCGAGGCGTGGACTTTACGAAGTCTTGTTTATTTACTACCACTGTTATGTCAGCAGATAAACGAGACCTAATAAACAAGGTTTTACTTTACGAACACTTATCCCTATTTAACAGTACACAGCGCACCCCGCCCCATTATATTTCAGAAGGTTGTATCATTTATGGAAACCTTCATATTATCACACTTTCTATATAACACATTTCCCTACTATCAATTCTTGTTTTTCATATTTATTGCTGAAATAAGTAAACAAAACCCCGAAAGTATTATTAAAATTAGGAGTAACACAAGTTTAAATAAGGAAAAGTAATAACCCGCTATGACCTTTCTTATCACTTATATAAAGTAAAATCAAAATTGCCGCTATTTCGTTGACCAATATACCTCTACAAACAAAAGCTATGTATAGAATTCTGCTTCGTATGCGTTTTAGTTATTTATTGATACGTGCTTTCAAAAAAAAATTTTTTGTTCGAATTCACCGATTTTAATATTTAATCCGCTCAATCGCTTACGCTTTGTTTAGTAATTTTAGCGCGGGAATAGGAATTACTAATAATCCCCCACGGTAATAAGTCATCATCATTAGACCCAGAACATCGTAACAGCAGTACCATAGAAATCTAATTATGGTCAAATTAGAACGGTGTCTAAGTGGTTAACGACGCCAACTGACCTAGAGAGGGGGTAAATAAAATACCGTATGTCCGACCACTTGATATTACGTGGCTAATAAAAATGCTTTCCAAAGTTACGCTATTAGATTACAAACTAGCAGAGCTACCCGGTGTTGCCCAGGTTAAACTGTAGAATAGCATCATATGCAACATCATGGTAGGGATAGTTTACTTTAACAGCAACTTTCATGCTGTCAGCTAGATATCTTACTCACCGAGCTATTCAGATATATGTTAATACTCTTAAACTAACGCTAATAAATAGATTTATTTCATTGTGTAACATGTTTGAAAATTGTCATTCGTTTCTTTAAGGGGTAGCCAGAGACGCAAAAATACTTCCATTATGTTCACATGCAAATTGTGCATGTGAATACAATTATATTGAAAGTACACTTCCTAGTATGTCTTCGTTTTTAGGGACAGACATGCACAGACAGAGAGGTGTTCTCCTTGATTATATATATATATATATATATATATATATATATATATATATATATATATATATATCACTTGAATCAAAAGGAAAATAGCTTTCAGTGGAGGGATTGTGCCCCCGGGGACCCTCTTAATATTATCAAAATTTGCTGAAACTTTGGGAATAGACATAATATTTGGTCATTTACGTATCGTTTAAATTTCATTTGAATCAAAGGAGAACAGTTTTAAGTGAGGAGGGTGCCCCCGGGGACCCTCTTAATATTATAAAGATTTGCTGAAATGTTTGGAATTGACATAATTTTTGCCCATTTACCTATGGTTTAAATTTCATTTGAATTTAAGGGAAAACAGTTTTCAGTAGGGAGAGGGTGGTGGTTGTTCTGAACACCCCCGGGAATTTCCAGCGTTGAAGTGATATATTTCTTATAAAGCCTATGACTTTCAATGAGAAGTCAGTAGTCCACATGCAATTCTGTCCAGCGGTTTGGGTGAACATAAGACATAAAGATCAGGCAGAGACACACACAGACAGAGTTGCTATTTTATATAAATAGAAGATAATACACAAATATACACAATCCCATGACGCTCTTAGAATGTACATAACAAAACATCCCCTACCATTATTTATTTTAAATAAAACTTGATAAACTATCACACATTATTTTTCGGTATCGACTGTTAATAATGCGCGCTTCGGTTCTTGATCTACTTAAAGAAGACATATATGTATATTCATTGTAGTAACAGTTAGCAGCTTCGAACTAGCAAATACCAGTACTTACCAATCAATTACCATAGTTCAGTTTACATAGAAACATACGATAATTCGAAGATATCCGTTCTTAATTATTACATAACTCTGATGTTTCAATGTTCACTTTATTTATACATTAGATTTCTATTTATTTTTCATTCAATTTATAATCAATTATTATTCAAATCCAGAACCGCTTTTTACACAAAATATTCCCTTACTCTTCTTAATTAAACACTTAAAATAATATAGAATAACCTTATTACAAAAACTTTTACTCCAATAAAATAGTACCCCCCCCTTTTCAATGTTTCATGCCCCCACTCAATTTAAAACACAAAATAACTCAGCTATACGTAAGTAGATTGCAGCGAGAATGTTTGGTATTAGTTATGAACTATTACGAACGTTTAAACATCCATCCTTATTCATAAATTTACTTATTAAAGAATTAATACTTAAAAAAAATTAAATAAGGTTCATAGGGGAGAGCAGGAGTTTCTTGGGCTCTTCACTTTTCCTGGGCAACGCCAGTGCACGGGTTCCGTTAGTTATTAATAAAATTGTCGCCTTTAGGATGTATGGTTAAGGAATCATTCATACCGAAGTTGACCTTTTTAGTAGTTAACAGACATATACATGGATAGCGTTATATATATATATATATATATATATATATATATATATATATATATATATATATATATATATATATATATATATATATATATATATTCTGGTACAGAAAAATTAGTACAACATTCGTACCGTCGGTTTCAAGCACGGAAGGTCTTACCCATCCGGCTCTCTTCAGCTTCTGTTGTCATCTGAAGAGAGCCGGATGGGTAAGACCTTCCGTGCTTGAAACCGACGGTACGAATGTTGTACTAATTTTTCTGTACCAGAATAAATAAATATTATGCTCTTAATTTTTAACTTTAATTCTTAATTAATCGAGCACTCTGCTGGGATTTTTCCTACCATTTTACAAAGAAGTTATATATATATATATATATATATATATATATATATATATATATATATATATATATATATATATATATAATATTTATAAATAGATATTAAATTATATTTACCTACAGACGACGTCGTTTTAAGCTTGAAGTTATGCTCTCATCAGTGTAGGAAAGTGATCATTTCAGACGGTCATAAGACACAAACCCGTTTACAGAGCCATTTTGACTCCGCACGCTTTTACTCTATCCTCACCACAATAGAAAATTATCACGCGATATGGAGAA
>OY744528.1:117433729-117441229 GCA_963556195.1 Sepiola atlantica | reverse complement strand
TTTTTTCAATTTTTCTGATGGTCTTTTTTTGTATTAAAATAAAAAATAAATAAATGTTCCATAGGTGTTACAAGTTTCACGAACGTTTTCGATTTCTCGTCGAATCATCCTCAGGTGTCAAAAGGAAATGAACATAAAAGCTGGAGAAAGAAAAGACTTTTAAAAAGACGGCGGAGAAACGCGAAGAGAACGTTTCGCATTGTTCCAGGAAGTCGTTGACGATTTAAATTCAGCAACGCTGGATGGCATCACAGAACAAAATCGCATTACGTTAAGCATTTTAAAATGTTATCACTAGTTTATATGTATATAGGCAACATTTTCTCTGTAATACAAGTGTTGTTGAATATGACATACAACTTATGTCTGGATATTCTTGTGTGAATCTTTTCCATTTGCCGAATCAGGATCTTGTTTCGGTGGGGAATTGGCCGATGAATCTGCTATAACTGTAGGTGTCCCGAGTACTTTCAAGCCCATCTGTATCCATCTTCAGGGGAATCAGATAAATACCATGGTGTTAATGTCAATATTAATAGGTAGTTTTGGCGGGAATTATATTATTAATACGGAATTAAAGTTAGAACTAAAATCATTTAAGAATTATATCAATGAGGTTAACAATGCATTTATCCGCTACCGGCGCCATAGCCCAGCACCTTACTAATCAGGATTCCATAATATGTAAAGATGCAGGGTTTAAAAAATGAGTGACTGATTAGAAAATAAATATTCCTGCGTGTAATGTTGAAGGGCGCAGAAGCGACAGTTGAAATAATAACATGATTAAAACAGGAGTGATGTCGTCAGTAATTAAGTTAAGACAGCTGCGCCTAATGTTTTATGATAACAAAGAATACATCAAGTCTCGTTAATTTTTGCACATACACTGATGCCCCCCTCCCCCCTCCCCTCTAAAAAATGGGGTAGGATTTTGCTACTTTAAATAAATGCTATTTTATTGTATCAAATTAGGATTTTTTTTAATGGATTTCTCCTTTCTGTTTTTAGAATAGTACTAAAGTAGTTGGGGTTTCAATTGAAAACGAAATGCCCCCAAAGTTGATTGAAAAACAAGAATATAAAAAAAATAGATATACTTATCTTAATAATACAGAATGTGATGCAATGTAAACACGGTTTTTGATATCTTAAATAGTGAACACGTGCAGATATTCTTGCTCATTGCGAAATGAATTTGTTTACATTTTTCGAAAATCGGTAACGCCCCCTCCCAAGAATTAAAAAAAAAATATATATATAAAACAGAAACCACCACTTTATCATGGCCGAGGTCACCCGTGGACAAGTGTTAATGTGATTTCTATTTTATCCCCTCTTCAGCAGATTAGACACAAGTGTCATGTGGGTTTGATGGAAGCGTTTTCAGTGGAATGACTTGGATTTGAACCCGGCACACCCAGGTTCTCAGTCCGCGTCGATACCAACTAAGACACTGTATCATCCCCACAAGAAAATGAATCGAGTTTGTACAACAAAACTATCATGAAAAGAGTACAGTCAACGAATAAAGTTACTGCACTCTGAAACACAAAGGAAGAAAAAAACCTTACAAATTTGGCTAAAGAATTTAAAACTATTGACGGGAAAACTACATCTCAAGATGGATTAAACAATGTCAATGAATACGACTTCATTTTATGTTTCGAAATTTTTGAGAAATTCTTTAGATAATTGATAATTTGTATTATTTTGATTACTCGGACTACTGTTTTCATCTTGTATGTGATTCCCATAACGTTTAGGCCGATGTAAACTCCGACCTTCTTCACGTGCGTCTGGTCAAACTCGGGTCTCTTTATATAGAACTCGGCGCAACGGATATAAGTGCTAAGTGATAATCAGTTATAAGTGACAGTTTTCTTGAAGGTTCAATACCCAGTGCAGGCAATGCTAAGAATACAATTGCGAATTACTTAGGATTTCTATTCAGCCATGGCTGACAGAACGAGAACAAACTACCCTCGTGGATTAAATAAAGGATTCCATTCAAAATTCCGTACAGATTCCCGAGTTTGACAAGACGCATCCGAAGTAGGTCGGCGGTTACATCGATTGAAACATTGTGAGAATAACATCCAAGATGAGAACAGTAGTCCGAATAATCCCAAATAATATAGATTGTATTTCGCATCAGAATAATGTAATTTTGATACAAAGTTATTTGAACGCCTAATATTGGCAGATGAGTGTAGATTTTGGATTTATAGAATGTTGTAGATAATCAGGTGCACAATTTTGGCCGGACTGTTTATAAACTAGGGTTATAAATAGAAATGTCAGAATCATTGTCCAGATATATTTCTTGTCTTCTAGAGTTGACGAACTAATTGGATAATCATATCAATATTGATATGATTATAAATAATAATGATAAATACATTAAAAAAACGATCTCATTAATTTAATAAAATGTCAATCATCGTCCAGATATATTTCCCGTTTTCTAGAGTTGATGAACTAATTGGATAATTATATCGATATTTTTATGATTATAAATAATAATGATAAATACATTAAAAAAAAATAATTAAAAGGACGTAGTACAAGGATCTGAAACACGCGGTTTGTGAATTGTCTCAATTTCGTTACAAATATTTTTCTCAAATTTGATTATGTCTAATAAATGTGTCACCCTTAAACATTTTTTTTATCATAGTTCACCCCAAACAAGGCAGGCCGCCACTGTAGATGTAAGGGGCTACTGAGAAAAAAGGGGGGGGGGTCAACCTAAATTAGGAGCTGCGTAGTGAGATGTCTGTTTACATTAGTTTTAAATTTCTGCATGTCAATAGAGCTGGGGAAACAGTAAGCAGGGAGGGAGTTCCAGAGTCTATCAGCATGAGGAAAGGAGCTTTTGGAGTAGAAAGCTCTACGGCATCTGGGGACATCCACAGTGTACCTTTTCATAATACTTATCTGACACAGCTGGAGTAGGTGTTCGTACAAGTCGGAGATACAATCAGCCCGACAGTGGTTTTGTTGCTGTCGAACTGAGGTATGGTTCTATTGAGTCTCAGGTGGTCCACCTTCCAAGGCGTTACCTTCTCTTTGAGAAGGTGTTACTTTATTGCAAATCGCGGGGCTGCTCAGGCAGTTTTGTAGGTCAGAGTGCGTTTATCCTAGTACGCTGTCTTTTCAGAACCCCACCTGACCTTGTGTCTAACATCCTGGAGAGGAGGTAAATAAAATCCTTTTGCATGATCAATATTGAACACGATCGTCTCAAAAGTCGATAAATTTGAAGATCAGCTGATATTGTGCTAGCACTTCGTCAGTGAAGGGAAGACAACTCTACAGCCCACGACGCGGGGTTCTTCATTACTTACCTGCCGGGAGGATACAAATATCTCTTTCTCTTTTGAGTGTATAAGATATAGATTTCACAATCCATGTTAAGGAAAGTGGAAATAAGTCTCCACTTTTTACATGCAGTCTTGACACACGCATTAGTGAACTGTGACGCGATTACGACTTGTTTCGGATAGGACGTATTGAATGTATTGAATGACAAGTACGATGCAATTAACCGGTTAGAATTGAAATAGAAAGATTTTGTTTTCCTAATGGAACAATGGAGAAATGTGGAAACATATACTAATGAGTCACTATTTACCAAGGCCAAAGCCACTGGGAGATAAGGGTTAATGAGATGGATACATTGTCAGTTGAATGATGAAGAATATTATGAGAGGATTGGAGTGATTAATGGAATGAACAAAATGTTATTACTTATGAGGACGGTTTATGACAAGTATTGGTTGACATTGAATTTGAAGACGACCATGTTGTAGTCTACAGAGAAGCAGTCACGTGGTAATATGTTCCACAGATGGAGATTTCTTGGAAAGAAACTCTGTTCATGGAAATTGTGGTAGAATGGCGGATTCTAGATGAGTCATACCAAGGATGATGTGACTTAAATTTCATGCGAGAAGATGAGCCCTTATGGAATTTTCCCCTCACATAAGTTGATGCCATCTTGATTCGTAATGATTCACGTTCTGCCCAACGC
Source organism: Sepiola atlantica (assembly GCA_963556195.1). Classification (NCBI taxonomy): domain Eukaryota; kingdom Metazoa; phylum Mollusca; class Cephalopoda; order Sepiida; family Sepiolidae; genus Sepiola; species Sepiola atlantica. The sequence continues at coordinate 117,437,193 of OY744528.1, read as the reverse complement.
CCCTTTGTCTCATTACGAAACTTCTGCATGTCGGTACAGTCGAGGAAACAGTAAGCAGGGAGGGAGTTCCAGAGAACGGCAAGACGAGGAAAAAACCTATTGAAGTAGAAGGCTCTCCGGCATCTGGGGACCTCCACAGTGAATGCATGGGATTTATCAGATTGTCGAGTTGCTTTAGTGAATTTACGTCGAGGGGGCACTAAAGCAGCTAGTTCATCGGAGCACAATCCATTGCGGTGATGGGATAGGAGTTTTGACCTTGTCTAAGAGAAAGAGACTAGTGGCAACAATACCCCATGTATGGGCGGATGGTTACTTTGTAGAGATACAGGATACTGTCAGCTGTGAGAAGTTTTCTAGCACTGTAGAGGGAGCCAATTTTATTTGCAGCAGCCTTGGCAATGTCTTCAATGTATTTGTTCCAATTCATGTTAGCTGTGAATTTCGTATTTTCTTGCTTACCTTTCATTTTACTATTGTCACCACTTATCAAGGTTAAAAACACTAAAGAATAGGGTTAATAAGATAGACAGATTGGCAGTTGAATGATGACGAATACTGAGGATTGAAAATTCCAACATACTACTCACTCAAAATAACAGGCGACTCAGAAAACAGCAATTATTCCTCCTTTGTCAGACACATCGCTTATATAGTGTGAACTAAAGGGCAAACTATAGGGACAACGAGAGTTGTGAGGCTGTTGAAAGTTAACCTAAGGTCCACTGTTTATTTCACATCCACTGTACTAAGTGTAAAGCCTTATGATAATAAGTTTATTATGATTGGAATTATTTTTATAACAAACATTAATCCCACAATGCAATTTAACATGTGTGATCAAGTCTATAATCTTCCAACAAGAAGTCTAAAGGGATTTATACAATTACCAAAATACACAAGAATTACTTTATAATTTCCTGTTTTTGGATTCCGTTTCTTTACTTAATTTACTTGTATACCTGATACTAATATTTCATTTTAGCCTGCTCTTGCCGTGTTCGTATCTGCTGATTTTTCAATAAAACTATACATCGGGCCAGGTTTATTTTTGCCCACCAGTAGACTAGCAATGTTGAATAGCCTTTCTTTAATGATATATTCTTACGAACTTTATTCGCAAGATAGTGGCTTATATAGGTAAAAATTAACAAAATAATACGATGAAAATAATATTGGAAATAGTGAACGATCATTTATTACACGTTGCGTTGTAAAAACCATAAGGTAAATAAAATATTAAGTTAAACAGCTGCACTAGGATACTTTACAACAGCAATTAATACACGCTTTCTCACTAACCTTTGAAGATATACGCAAATGTATACGCCCTTGACGTAAACATTGAGTAGTTTTGCGAGATAACCACGTTGTATTTTGATTAGAGTATATTGAGGAGTGGATGATGGACGAGATCTGATATCCATATGTTGCTGTGACATAACATTTCAAAAGAGTATTGTTCTCCTATCCGACTAACAAGACCTAACGTCACGAAATGACGATTAATACCATGGTTCACGGCATGTCTTCTCTGATCAGAATAACAATAACAAATTCAGAACCACATGACAGTGTTTGCGTGACGGACATTTTGCAAATCTTCTGATCTTTTTCTGATAACTTGTCCTGAACAGTGCTCATCCACTGTTCTATCCTCGCTGGAATCTTCAAATCACTCGGTTGTCTCAATTAAGATCAAAACAAAATTCAGTAAGACCTCTGATGCCCCTTTCCATCGCAGAGTGTATCGATACTCGAGGACTGACTGAGACAGCCTCAGATCTTTCATATAAGAAATTCCTCTGCATTCTATTTGTGAACAGTATGTGTCCTGTAATGCATCCGATTTAACTGGTTAGTTAATCGTTGGTATTGAGAGATTCATACCCTTAAAAATATTCCAACAGAAACCAAACAGCCAGCCGTGATAAAACCCCGGATGTGCCGTCGCCATTACTTACAGAAATCACTATTTCAATTGCTATCAACGAAATAGATGTTCTGAAACTAAAGCCGACTTAACGACTGTACACCATTACTATAAAATGATTATAGAAAACGCGAGAGTGTCCTATGCCCAATCCGTTAAATCTATAATGGCTGAGCAAAGGATTGGTTCCCACGATAGGAAACAGGGCCCTGAGCAGATGTAAGACCTCTATTCCAACCATCAGAGATGACCTTTTCAGCATCCGATAAAGCCAAACATTTTGCGATAATAATCAAATTCTGTACAGTTTCAACTATTGTTACCAATCCTCAATGTGTTGTCTCACCGTCAACCTTGAAAAACTCATTGACTCATATCCTCGAGTGGCCTATGGGCCTTGATAAGCGGTAACTTGTTAGTACATAAAATGCCTCCGAGAATCGAGTCAATATGCGACATTATGACACAACCAATTGCTGCTAGATGCAGTTAATATATTATTATTTTAAATATTCTACGTCATTCGTAGTCGTCAATTCATCAAAATGCAGGTTCCAGTGTTGCATCTTTGTGCATGTTTTACAAGTACTTCCATGGAATATTCTCCATTGAAATTAATGCACTTATACCCTCTCAACGTAAATACCCCCAACCCACCCGGCTAGCATCAAACTCACATCCATTCTCTCAAGAGGTTTCTAGATTCCGGAAGATTTCCTACTCTAATAGTTATTTCCGAGGATCGTTTGCGTTTGGAATTCCATCGCTGCTCCCTATTTCCCTAGCCATACCAACATACAGAAATTAAATATAATGTGAACAAACATTTTGCTGTCCAACTCTTCATACAGGTTGCTCTTATAAATCTGGCCTCTATCACAGTAGTCCCTTACGCTTCAGTGGTAATGTGCCTTGTTTGGGATGAACAAAAGTAAAAGAAAAGCTACCAGATAAAATCCAAGATGGCATATTTCGCACTTCCTGTCCAGCAACTGATACGATTACGAGAAAGAACGTCCTGGTCACGGCACCAAATCATACATGTTGAATACCCACTCTACGTGCATGATGAAAAAATACTCTACGAGCAGTATTATGAAACTAAGCTGATATCTTTTCTTTCCGATTACAAGGTAGATTTGGTGTTGATATCCGTACTTACTTTTGTTTGCCTTAATCCGAATACATATTGATATCATCAGTGTGTGTGCGTATCTACGGTAGCACTGCCCCTAAAGTTCAACCTTTCCTCGTCGTGGTAGGGGGTGGAAACGTGGTAGTGTAAGAGATACCCGACTAACAGGTCTCTGATGAAAATCAAGGAGAAGTCGATATCAGGATCCGGTGTTCTCTGGTTGTCTCTGCCACTGCATGTGAACCGCAAATCAATGGAGTGATAGTGACAATGTTGCTTCTGCGCCATTCCTTTTGTGTGTTCGAGATCAAACCTTCCTCGACTTTGCATGCAATTGCTGAGCTTTGCTGTTCTTGGTGTCGAGTGTAAACACCTGCTATCTTACAAGTCAATGAA
>OY744528.1:117411229-117428729 GCA_963556195.1 Sepiola atlantica | reverse complement strand
TTAAAACCTTATTCCGCATGCTGATGTCTGATTTAAAGGGGGGAAATATTGACCAGAAACAACACAAAGGCAAACAATGAAACAATACAGTTTTAGGCTTCTTTTATGCACTTCAAAAGTCTAAATTGATAAGAACGGTTTTGAGTTTATCTTAAGACTGGTCTTGGGAAATTTTTGCAACTGTCTTTACAAAAGTCTAAATTGAACCCCTAGCAGAAATTGAAGAAATCGATTTAAAAATAAATAAATTCTAATCTGACAATTGGTTCCTAATCGACAGTCGCCCCAAAAATAAAGCAAAAAGTAAATAAATATAAAGCAGTTTGTATAATTTTGATTACTCGGACTATTGTTCTCATCTTGAGTGTTATCATCACAACGTTTCGGCCGCTGTAACCCCCGGCATTCTTCAGGTGTCTCTTTTCAAAGGTCTTAAAAAGCAACTCTGTTCATGGAAATTCTATTTAAAGTTAAACACAAGGAGAAAGGAAGGATAGTTTTTGCAGTTGTGGTAGGAAGACGTATTCTAGCTGTGAAAGCAAATTAGATAGGCTAACAGTAAAAATAGTGTAAGGAATATAAGATATTATTTCCTGATAGGAAAAATAAAAAAATAAAAGTATCTGAATTAAGAAGGAAACACTTAGAGGAATTGTAGTGTATGCATTTTCGGTATACATATAGACATGTAAGACTTACCGGAGGAGACAACGGAAGTGTTCCCGAATCTCTAAGTGCACCCTTTTAAATATATCCTATTTTTATGAAATTTAAATCACATGTATAAAATATTCTGGGGAAGACAATGGAAGTTGTCCAGAATCTCTAAGTGAACCCTTTTAATATATCCTATTTTTATGAAATTTAAATCACATGTATAAAATATTCTGGGGAAGACAATGGAAGTTGTCCAGAATCTCTAAGTGCACCCTTTAAATATATCCTATTTTTATGAAATTTAAATCACATGTATAAAATATTCTGGGGAAGACAATGGAAGTTGTCCAGAATCTCTAAGTGCACCCTTTAAATATATCCTATTTTTATGAAATTTAAATCACATGTATAAAATATTCTGGGGAAGACAATGGAAGTTGTCCAGAATCTCTAAGTGCACCCTTTAAATATATCCTATTTTTATGAAATTTAAATCACATGTATAAAATATTCTGGGGAAGACAATCGAAGTTGTACAAATCTGTAAGTGCCCTGCTAACGGGAGGGATCTATTGGGGCCTCAACCTGGCTTTAAAACTTTAAATAAATCCTATTTTGCTGAAATAAATATCATATGTATAAAATTCCCGAGGGAAGACGATGGAAGTGGTTCCGAATGTATACGTTACCCTCTATGTGCCTAGTATGTATGTTCCATTCACTTCTAAGTGACCCATGGGGAGAGAACCCCCTTTAAAACTTCGAATACGTATATCCGATTTTAATGAAACTTAATCCATATGTATAAGGCATTTATTCAAGAAGTTTTTCCAGCATTTCGGCTTATTTTGACTATATTCGGGGGCTAAACGAGGGGGGGAGGTCAGTAAAAACTAAAAAAATAAGATGCTGTTATAGAATTGTGAAAAAGTACATAGTAGTGATCCTCGGATCTTATTACTAGTATATATACATACATATATATATATATATATATATATATATATATATATATATATTTTCCAAATTGCGTTCTTTGTATGAAATTGAAAACTTTTCTGTTTTTAATTAAATAATTCTGCTTCCGATCGATGATGATTGTATTTTAACAATCGAAATATTTTGGTAGAACTATTCAATATGTGTTTTTGAGTTTATTTTTGCTAGTTGTTAATTCGATTATTCTTTATTCCATTTTTATTTTTACACACACACACACACACACACACACACACACACACATATATATATATATATATATATATATATATATATATATATATATATATATTAATATTTCATGTATCCAAATAAAATTTTATAAGGAGATATAATTTTTTATGTATTAATTTTCAGTATTTACTTCAACAATGCTCGATACGTAAGTAGAGCTAGGTAGTAAGCTATAAAAATATATTTATGGCAATTAAGCTACACAGAGGCTCCCGCGTTTCATCCCCTGGGGGGGAAGAATCTTCAGACAAAAATGCCTTTTTGCCTGAAGATTTCCCCGGTGATGAAACGCGGGAGCCTCAATGTAGCTTAATTGCCATGAATATATTTTCATAGCTTACTATATATATATATATATATATATATATATATATATATATATATATATATATATATATATATATATATATATATATATATATATATATATATATATATATATATATGCATAAATCTATCATCTGCTGTTATAATTGATAAAATATTTATACATGTATATATGAATGTAATACGTATGTTTGTTCTGTGGCTTGCGCGTCTGGCATTCGGATAGATTTACAGAGACACCATGTGGCATAGATTATGTCGCTTGAGTGCGAACTTGTTTTCATCGACTTTTAGTGGTTGGTTTTGATTAAGGCAACAAATTATTAAGAAAAAAAAAGAGACAGTAAGTTAACGGGCCCGGGAGGTCGTCGGACAGAGCAGGGGTCTTATGTGAGAGATTCCTCCATAAGAAAACAAAGGCGTGGTAGACTTTCCCCAATCCCCCTCTCATTCTGTCTCTCTCATTTTCTCCATCTATCTCTATCTCTCATATTCTATTTATCTTTGGAATAGAAAAGGAATCACGGGCAAAGTAATCGTTACCACTAATGCCAATGTAAAGGTATTATGGGCAAAGCTATCGGTAACACTAATGCTAATGTAAATGTATCATGGCAAAGTAATCGTTAGCACTAATGCCAATGTAAAGGTATTATGGGCAAAGCTATCGGTAACACTAATGCGAATGTAAAGGTATCATGGCAAAGTAATCGTTAGCACTAATGCCAATGTAAAGATATCATGGGCAAACTAATCGTAAACACTAATGCCAATGTAAAGGTATCATGGCAAAGTAATCGTTAGCACTAATGTCAATGTAAAGGTATCATGGGTAAAGTAATCGTTAACACAAATACCAATGTAAAAGTATCATGGGCAATGTGATCGTTAACACTAATGCCAATGTAAAATTATCATGGGCAAAGTAATCGTTAGCACTAATGCCAATGTAAAGGTATTATGGGCAAAGCGATCGGTAACACTACTGCCAATGTAAAGGTATCATGGCAAAGTAATCGTTAACACTAATGCCAATGTAAAGGAATCATGGGCAAAGTACCCGTTAACACTAATGTCAATGTAAAGGTATCATGGGTAAAGTAATCGTTAACACAAATACCAATGTAAAAGTATCATGGGCAAAGTATTCGTTAACACTAATGTCAATGTAAAATTATCATGCGAAATGTGATCGTTTACATGATGCCAATGTAAAAGTATCATGGGCAAAGTAATCGTTAGCACTAATGCCAATGTAAAGGTATCATGCGCAAAATAATCATTAACACTTATGCCAATATAAATGTATCATGTGAAAAGTAATCGTTAACACTTATACCAATGTAAATGTATCATAGACTAAGTACTCGTTAACACTAATAGGAATGTAAAGGTATGATAGACAAACTAATCGTTAACACCAATGTAAATGTACCATAGGCAAAGTTACTGTAAACAATAATGCAAGTGTAAACCTATCATCGGCAAAGTAATGCCAATGTAAGGGTATAATACCTAAAGTAATCGATTACACTAATGCCAACGTAAAGGTATCATGGGAAACGTAATCTTTAACACTAATACTAATGTAAAGGTATCATGGGCAAAATACCCATTAACACTAATGCTAATGCAAAGGTTACATAGGCGTAGTAATCGATAACACTAATGCCAATGGAATGTTATAATGGGCAAATTAATCGTTTACACTAATGCCAATATAAATGTATCACCAGGTAAAGAAATCGTTAACACTAATACCAATCTAAAGGTATCATGGGCAAAATAATCATTAACACTAATGCCAATGTAAATGTATCATGTTTAAAGTAATCGTTAACACTTATACTAATGTAAAAGTATCATAGTCAAAGTGCTCGTTAACACTAATTCCAATGTAAAGGTTTGATAGAGAAAGTAATCAGTCACACCAATTTAAAGGTATCATAGGCAAAGTTATCGTTAAGACTAGCGCCAGTGTAAACATATCATGGGATAAGTAATCGTTAACACTATTGTCAATGTAAAGGCTAATAGGAAAAGTATTCGTTTACATGATGCCAATGTAAAAGTATCATAGGCAAAGTAATCGTTAATGCCAATGTATAGGTATCCTGGGCAAAATAATTGTTTACGCTTATGGCAATGTAAAGGTATCATTGGGAAAGTAATCGTTAACACTAATGCACTTATAAAGGTTTAATAAGCAAAATAATCGGTTACACTAATGCACATGTAAAGGTATCATGAACAAAGTAATCGTAAACACTAATGCCAATGTAAATGTATCATGTGAAACATAATCAGTAACACTGATTCCAACGTAAAGGTATCATGAGCCAAGAAACCGGGTACACAAATGCTAATGTAAAAGTATCATGGCCAAATGGAATTGTTAATACTAATTCCAAGGTATCATGAGCAAAGTAATCGTTAACAGTAGTGCCAATGTAAAGATATTAGGGGCCAAATAAGCGTTAACACCAATGCGAATGTACAGGTATCATAAGCAAAGTAATCGTTAACAGTAATGCCAATGTAAACGTATCATGTGAAAAGAAATCGAAAACACTAATGCCAATGTAAAGTTATCATCGGCAAAGCAATCGTTTACACTAATGCCAATGCAAAGGTATCATAAGCAAAGTAATTGTAAACACCAATGTCAATGTAAATGTATCATGCGGAAAGTACTCGTTAACACTATTGCCAATGTAAACGTAATCAGTAACAGCAATGTAAAGGTATCATAGGAAAATTAATCGTTAACACTAATGGCAATGTAAAATTATCATGGGCAAAGTAATCGTTAAAAATAATGCCAATGTATAGGCTAAGTAATCGTATCATGCGCAAAGTAATCGTTAACACTGATACCAATGTAAATGTATCATCTGAACAGTAATCGTTAACACCGATGCCAATGTAAAGGTATCATAGGCAAAGTAATTGTTTACATGATGCGTATGTAAATATATCATCGGAAAAGTAATCGTTAACACTAATGCCAATGTAAAGGTATCATGCACAAAATAACCGTTAAAACAAATACCAATGTAAATGTATCATGGGCAAAGTAATCGTTAACACGAATGACAATCTACAGGTATCATGGGCAAAGTATTCGTTAACACTAATGCCAATTTAAAAGTTATCATCGGCAAAATAATCGTTAACACTAATACCAATGTAAATGTATCATAGACAAAGTTACATTTAACACTAATGCGCATGTAAAGGTATCATAGGCTAAGTAATCGTTTACACTATTGCCAATAAAGGTATCATAAGCAAAGTAATCGTAAATACTATTGCGAATATAAATGTATCATGTTAAAAGTAATCGTAAACACTTATACCAATGTAAAGGTATCATGGGCTTAGTACTCATCTACACCAATAGGAATGTAAAGGTATGATCTACAAAAGAAATCGGTAACACCAATCTAAAGGTATCATAAGCGAAGTAGTCGTTTACATGATGCGTATGTAAAGGTATCATCGGCAAAGTAGTCGGTAACACTAATGGCAATGTAAAGGTATCATGAGCAAAGTAATCTGTAACAGTAGTGCCAATGTAAAGATATCAGGGGCCAAATAAGCGTTAACACTAATGCCAATGTACAAGTATCATGAGCAAAGTAATCGTTAACAGTAATTCCAATGTAAACGTATCATGAACAAAGTAATCGAAAAAAATCATGCTAATGTAAAACTATGATTGACAAAGTAATCCTTAACACCAATGTAAAGGTATCATGGGAAAAGTAATCGTTAACACCGATGCCAATGTAAATGTATCATAGGCAAATTAACCGTTAACACTAATGCCAATGTAAAGGTATAATGAGCCAAGTAATCATGAACTATTATTCCAATGTAAAGGTATCATGGAAAAAGTAACAGTTTACACTAATTACAATGTAAAGGTATGATAAACAAAGTATTCGTTAACAGTAATGCCAATGTAAAAGTATCATGTGAAAAGTAATGGTTAACACTAATACTAATGTAAAGGTATCATGTGAACAGTAATCGTTAACACCAATGCAAATATAAGAGTATCATGCGCAAGGTATGCGTTAACACTAATACCAATGTAAAGGTATAATTGAAAAAGTAATTGTAAACACTGATGCCAATGTAAAGGTATCATGGGCAATATAATCGTTAACACTAATGCCAATGTAAAGGTATCAGTGGAAAAGTAATTGTAAACACTGATGCCAATGTAAAAGCATCATGGGAAAAGTAATCGTTAACACTAATTCCAATGTAAAAGTATGATGTGAAAAGTAATCGTTAACACTTATACCAATGTAAAAGTATATTGAGCTAAGTACTCGTTAACACTAATAGGAATGTAAAGGTATGATAGACAAAGTTAACACCGATGTAAAGGTATCATAGGCACAGTTATCGTTAATACTAATGCCAGTGTAAACATATCATGCGTAAAGTATTCATGAACACTAATGCCAATGTAAGGTATAATAGGGAAACTAATCGTTAACACTTAATGGTTAATAAGAAAAGCAATTGTTTACATGAGGCCAATGTAAAAGTAATATAGGCAAAGTAATTGTTAATGCACATGTATAGGTATCATCGGTCGAATATTTGTTGGCACTAATGCAAATGTAAAGGTATCATGGGCAAAGTAATCGTTAACATTAATTCAAATGTAAAGATATCATGGGCAAAATAATCGTCAACCCTAATGCCAAGGTAAAGGTATCATGGGCAAAATAATCATTAATGGCAATATAAATTTATCATGTGAAAAGTAATCGTTAACACTTATACCTATGTAAATGGTATACTGGGCTACGTACTCGTTAACACTAATGTAAGTGTACACATATCGTGGGCAAAGAAATAGTTAACACTAATGCCAATCTAAGGGTATAATAAGCAAAGTAATCGTAAGCACTAATGTCAATGTAAAAGTATCATGGGAAAAGTAATCGTTAACACTAATGCCAATGTAAATGTATCATGTGAAAAGTAATCGGTAACACTTATACTAATGTAAAGGTATCATGGACAAAGTACTCGTTAATACTTATGCCAATGTAAACGTATGATAAACAATGTAATCGTAAACACCAATGTAAAGGTAACATAAGCAAAATAATCGTTAACACTAATGCCAATGTGAAGTATCATGGGCAAAGTATTCGTTAACACTAATGAAAATGTAAAGATATCATTGGCAAAATAATCGTTAACACTAATGCAAATGTAAAGCTATCGTTAGCAAAGTAATTGCTAACAATAATTACAATGTAAAAGTATCATGGGAAAAGTTATCGTTAACACTAATGCCAATATAAATGTATCATATAGAAAAAAATCGTAAACAATAATTCGAACGTAAAGGTATTATGGGCAAAGTAATCGTTAACGCTGATGCCAATGTAAAGGTACAATAGGCAAAGTAATCGTCAGCACTAATGCCAATGTAAATATATCATGGGCAAACTAATCGTAAAAACTAATACCAATATAAAGGTACCATGTTAAAAGTAATCGCTAAAACTTATACCAATGTAAATGTATCATGATAAAAGTACTTGTTAGCACCAATGTCAACGTAAAGGTATGATAGACAAAGTTATCGGTAACACCAATGTAAAGGTATCAGATGCAAAGTAATGGTTTACACTAATGCCAATGTAAAGGTATCATAGGTGAAGTAATCGTTTACATGATGCGTATGTAAATGTATCATCGGCAGAGTAATGGTTTACACTAATGCCAATGTAAAGGTATCATAGGTGAAGTAATCGTTTACATGATGCGTATGTAAATGTATCATCGGCAAAGTAATCGTTTACACTAATGCCAATGTAAAGGTATCATGGGTGAAGTAATCGTTTACATGATGCGTATGTAAATGTATCATCGGCAAAGTAATCGTTTACACTAATGCCAATGTAAAGGTATCATGGGTGAAGTAATCGTTTACATGATGCGTATGTAAATGTATCATCGGCAAAGTAATCGTTTACACTAATGCCAATGTAAAGGTATCATAGGTGAAGTAATCGTTTACATGATGCGTATGTAAATGTATCATCGGCAAAGTAATCGTTTACACTAATGCCAATGTAAAGGTATCATAGGTGAAGTAATCGTTTACATGATGCGTATGTAAATGTATCATCGGCAAAGTAATCGTTTACACTAATGCCAATGTAAAGGTATCATGGGTGAAGTAATCGTTTACATGATGCGTATGTAAATGTATCATCGGCAAAGTAATCGTTTACACTAATGGCAATGTAAAGGTATCATAGGTGAATTAATCGTTTACATGATGCGTATGTAAATGTATCATCGGCAAAGTAATCGTTTACACTAATGCCAATGTAAAGGTATCATAGGTGAAGTAATCGTTTACATGATGCGTATGTAAATGTATCATCGGCAAAGTAATCGTTTACACTAATGCCAATGTAAAGGTATCATAGGTGAAGTAATCGTTTACATGATGCGTATGTAAATGTATCATCGGCAAAGTAATCGTTTACACTAATGCCAATGTAAAGGTATCATAGGTGAAGTAATCGTTTACATGATGCGTATGTAAATGTATCATCGGCAAAGTAATCGTTTACACTAATGCCAATGTAAAGGTATCATGGGTGAAGTAATCGTTTACATGATGCGTATGTAAATGTATCATCGGCAAAGTAATCGTTTACACTAATGCCAATGTAAAGGTATCATAGGTGAAGTAATCGTTTACATGATGCGTATGTAAATGTATCATCGGCAAAGTAATCGTTTACACTAATGGCAATGTAAAGGTATCATAGGTGAAGTAATCGTTTACATGATGCGTATGTAAATGTATCATCGGCAAAGTAATCGTTTACACTAATGCCAATGTAAATGTATCATGGGTGAAGTAATCGTTTACATGATGCGTATGTAAATGTATCATCGGCAAAGTAATCGTTTACACTAATGCCAATGTAAAGGTATCATAGGTGAAGTAATCGTTTACATGATGCGTATGTAAATGTATCATCGGCAAAGTAATCGTTTACACTAATGCCAATGTAAAGGTATCATGGGTGAAGTAATCGTTTACATGATGCGTATGTAAATGTATCATCGGCAAAGTAATCGTTTACACTAATGCTAATGTAAAGGTATCATAGGTGAAGTAATCGTTTACATGATGCGTATGTAAATGTATCATCGGCAAAGTAATCGTTTACACTAATGCCAATGTAAAGGTATCATAGGTGAAGTAATCGTTTACATGATGCGTATGTAAATGTATCATCGGCAAAGTAATCGTTTACACTAATGCCAATGTAAAGGTATCATGGGTGAAGTAATCGTTTACATGATGCGTATGTAAATGTATCATCGGCAAAGTAATCGTTTACACTAATGCTAATGTAAAGGTATCATAGGTGAAGTAATCGTTTACATGATGCGTATGTAAATGTATCATCGGCAAAGTAATCGTTTACACTAATGCCAATGTAAAGGTATCATAGGTGAAGTAATCGTTTACATGATGCGTATGTAAATGTATCATCAGCAAAGTAATCGTTTACACTAATGGCAATGTAAAGGTATCATAGGTGAAGTAATCGTTTACATGATGCGTATGTCAATGTATCATCGGCAAAGTAATCGTTTACACTAATGCTAATGTAAAGATATTATGGGTGAAGTAATCGTTTACATGATGCGTATGTAAATGTATCATCGGCAAAGTAATCGTTTACACTAATGCCAATGTAAAGGTATCATAGGTGAAGTAATCGTTTACATGATGCGTATGTAAATGTATCATCGGCAAAGTAATCGTTTACACTAATGCCAATGTAAAGGTATCATAGGTGAAGTAATCGTTTACATGATGCGTATGTAAATGTATCATCGGCAAAGTAATCGTTTACACTAATGTCAATGTAAAGGTATCATAGGTGAAGTAATCGTTTACATGATGCGTATGTAAATGTATCATCGGCAAAGTAATCGTTTACACTAATGCCAATATAAAAGTATCATAGGTGTAGTAATCGTTTACATGATGCGTATGTAAATGTATCATCGGCAAAGTAATCGTTTACACTAATGCCAATGTAAAGGTATCATGGGTGAAGTAATCGTTTACATGATGCGTATGTAAATGTATCATCGGCAAAGTAATCGTTTACACTAATGGCAATGTAAAGGTATCATAGGTGAAGTAATCGTTTACATGATGCGTATGTAAATGTATCATCGGCAAAGTAATCGTTTACACTAATGCCAATGTAAAGGTATCATAGGTGAAGTAATCGTTTACATGATGCGTATGTAAATGTATCATCGGCAAAGTAATCGTTTACACTAATGCCAATGTAAAGGTATCATGGGTGAAGTAATCGTTTACATGATGCGTATGTAAATGTATCATCGGCAAAGTAATCGTTTACACTAATGCCAATGTAAAGGTATCATAGGTGAAGTAATCGTTTACATGATGCGTATGTAAATGTATCATCGGCAAAGTAATCGTTTACACTAATGGCAATGTAAAGGTATCATAGGTGAAGTAATCGTTTACATGATGCGTATGTAAATGTATCATCGGCAAAGTAATCGTTTACACTAATGCCAATGTAAAAGTTATCATAGGTGAAGTAATCGTTTACATGATGCGTATGTAAATGTATCATCGGCAAAGTAACCGTTTACACTAATGCCAATGTAAAGGTATCATAGGTGAAGTAATCGATTACATGATGCGTATGTAAATGTATCATCGGCAAAGTAATCGTTTACACTAATGCCAATGTAAAGGTATCATAGGTGAAGTAATCTTTTACATGATGCGTATGTAAATGTATCATCGGCAAAGTAATCGTTTACACTAATGTCAATATAAATGTATCACCAGGCAAAGAAATCGTTATCACTAATACCAATCTAAAGGTATCATGGACAAAATAATCATTAACACTAATACCAATGTAAATGTATCATGTTAAAAATAATCGTTAACACTTATACAAATGTAAAAGTATCATAGTCAAAGTGCTCGTTAACACTAATTCCAATGTAAAAGTTTGATAGAGAAAGTAATCAGTCACATCAATTTAAAGGTATCATAGGCAAAGTTATCATTAACACTAATGCCAGTGTAAACATATCATGGGATAAGTAATCGTTAAAACTATTGTCAATGTAAAGGCTAATAGGAAAAGTATTCGTTTACATGATGCCAATGTAAAAGTATCATAGGCAAAGTAATCGTTAATGCCAATGTATAGGTATCCTGTGCAAAATAATTGTTTACGCTGATGGCAATGTAAAGGTATTATTGGGAAAGTAATCGTTTACACTAATGCACTTATAAAGGTTTAATAAGCAAAATAATCGGTTACACTAATGTACATGTAAAGGCATCATAAGCAAAGTAATCGTTAACAGTATTGCCAATGTAAATGTATCATGAGCAAAGTAATAAAAAAAACTCATGCCAATGTAAAAGTATCGTGAAAAGAAATCGAAAACACTAATGCAAATGTAAAGTTATCATAAGCAAAGTAATCGTTTACACTAATGCCAATGCAAAGGTATCATGGGCAAAGTAATTGTAAACACCAATGTAAATGCAAATGTATCATGCGATAAGTACTCGTTAACACTATTGCCAATGTAAACGTATGATGGACAACGTAATCGGTAACACCAATTTAAAGGTATCATGAGAAAAGTAATCGTATACACTAATCGCAATGTAAAATTATCAGGGGCAAAGTAATCGTAAAAATAATGCCAATGTATAGGCTAAGTAATCGTATCATGCGCAAAGTTATCGTTAACACTGACACCACTGTAAAGGTATCACATGAACAGTAATCGTTAACACTAATGCCAATGTAAAGGTATCATAGGCAAAGTAAGTGTTTACATGATGCGTATGTAAATATATCATCGGAAAAGTAATCGTTAACACTAATTCCAATGTAACCGTTAAAAGAAATACCAATGTAAATGTATCATGGCAAAGTAATTGTTAACACGAATGACAATCTACAGGTATCATGGGCAAGGTATTCGTTAACATTAATGCCAATTTAAAAGTTATCATCGGAAAAATAATCGTTAACACTAATACCAATGTAAATGTATCATAGACAAAGTTATATTTAACACTAATGCGCATGTAAAGGTATCATAGGCTAAGTAATCGTTTACACTAATGCCAATAAAGGTATCATAAGCAAATTAATCGTAAATACTATTGCGAATATAAATGTATCATGTGAAAAGTAATCGTAAACACTTATACCAATGTAAAGGTATCATGGGCTTAGTACTCATCAACACCAATAGGAATGTAAAGGTATGATCTACAAAAGAAATCGGTAACACCAATCTAAAGGTATCATAAGCGAAGTAGTCGTTTACATGATGCGTATGTAAAGGTATCATCGGCAAAGTAGTCGGTAACACTAATGGCAATGTAAAGGTATCATGAGCAAAGTAATCTGTAACAGTAGTGCCAATGTAAAGATATCAGGGGCCAAATAAGCGTTAACACTAATGCCAATGTACAAGTATCATGAGCAAAGTAATCGTTAACAGTAATTCCAATGTAAACGAATCATGAACCAAGTAATCGAAAAAAATCATGCCAATGTAAAACTATGATTGACAAAGTAATCCTTAACACCAATGTAAAGGTATCATGGGAAAAGTAATCGTTAACACCGATGCCAATGTAAATGTATCATAGGCAAATTAACCGTTAACACTAATGCCAATGTAAAGGTATCATGAGCCAAGTAATCATGAACAATAATTCCAATGTAAAGGTATCATGGAAAAAGTAACCGTTTACACTAATTACAATGTACAGGTATCATAAACAAAGTATTCGTTAACAGTAAAGCCAATGTAAAAGTATCATGTGAAAAGTAATGGTTAACACTAATACCAATGTAAAGGTATCATGTGAACAGTAATCGTTAACACCAATGCAAATGTAAGAGTATCATGCGCAACGTATGCGTTAACACTATTATCAATGTAAAGGTATAATGGGAAAAGTAATTGTAAACACTAATGCCAATGTAAAGGTATCATGGGCAATATAATCGTTAACACTAATGCGAATGTAAAAGTATCATTGGAAAAATAATTGGTTACATGATGCCAATGTAAACGCACCATAGGCAAAGTAATCGTTAACACTAATGCCAATGTAAAAGTATCATGTGAAAAGTAATCGTTAACACTTATACCAATGTAAATGTATCATGAGCAAAGTACTCGTTAACACCAATGTCAATGTAAAGGTATTATGTACAAAGTAATCGGTAACACAAATATAAATGTATCACAGGTAAAGTAATCGTTTACGCTAATGCCAATATAAATGTATCATAGGCGAAGTAATCGTTTACATGATGCGTATGTAAATGTATCATCGGCAAAGTAATCGTTTACACTAATGCCAATGTAAAGGTATCATGAGCAAAGTAATCGTTAACAGTAATTCCGATGTAAAGGTATCAGAGGCAAAATAATCGTTAACACTAATGCCAATGTACAGGTATCATGAGCAAAGTAATAGGTAACTGTAATGCCTAATGTAAAGGTATCAGGGGCAAAATAATCGTTAACAGTAATGTTAATGTAAAGGTATCATGAGAAAAGTAAGCGAAAACACTTATGCAAATGTAAGGTATCGTCAGCAAAGTAATAGGTAACAGTAATGCCGATGTATAGATATCATGAGCAAAGTAATCGAAAACACTAATGCCAATCTAAAGGTATCATGGTCAAATTAATCGTTAACACTAATGCTAATGTAAAGGTATCATGAGCAAATTAATCGTTAACACTAATCTCAATGTAAAGGTATCATGAACAAAGTAATCGTTAATACTAATGCTAATGTTTGACCAGTATTGCTATCTGCAGGCCGTGGGCCAGATATATTTAATAGTTTTACTGATTATAACGATTTAAACCCTGTACATATAATTACAGTTATTCCCTTTAAATATTCTCCGCAAATCGCTTCTGGACACAAGAGGGCTAATCAAAGGTTATTGTGAATCCGAGCATAGATCCGCGTTGTAAACGTAAGTAAATAAATTATTTCCCTCATGTTGCATGTTTAACATCGATTTTTGGGACACTGATTGAAGCCATTCCACAACACATCAACTCTCATCATGACAATTACCTTGATAGATGGAAGTAAAAGACAATTTTATGATGGAGGAGTGGCGAGTAGGGTGTTGGAGTTGATAACGTCGAGCACTGGTTACATAAGTGTGCCAAGTTTAACTCTCGTCGGTTCTGTAGCCCATTCACTTTCATCCCGACAACAGAATCTAGCCGGTTTGTTTAAGGTTAAAAATTCCCTGAAAATCAACTTTTGTTTCTTTAAAAAGTCTGGAAGCATAGTTATGGCATTAGATCGAGTTGTAAGCAGACACAGAAATAAAAAAAAGTAATTTAGGCAACAAACGTTTATATATTTTGACTGAGTTAGGAATAGAAAATAATGTCATCTTACCCTCGTGCTGATCAGTAGCCACTTTTTGGATCTCCCACTTTGGTGAAAGGCACAACGATATAAGTAGTCAGTTTTTGGATCTCCCACTTTGGTGAAAGGCACAACAATATAAGTAGCCACTTTTTGGATCTCCCACTTTGGTGAAAGGCACAAGGATATAAGTAGTCACTTAGTGAGGGAGATACTGGACAGTTTTTTTATTAAGAAAATAAGGGTGTTACTGAGAGGTGACGGTGGCTAAGTAGTTAACGACACGGACTGACAAATTCAAGTTTGTCCCCCAAAAAACAACACTTTCACTAAGGATGTTGGCAACCTTCACGTGACCCCTCCTGTAAGTATTCGATGTCTTTTTATAAAGTAGTAGTAAGATATCGGGGAAACCAATGCCAACAATAGAACCATCTGATTCATACGAAATGAATGAATGAGGATGTTACTTTGGATTGATATCTACAAGAGATAGATTACTGAGACTTCAGTGACTTCTCGTTGAATAATTGTCTAACGTGTCTCACGGTCTTTTCCTTGAACGCTAATGTTCGGGGTTATGATTCGGGTTAACGAGTTAGGGTTAGGGTTCGGGTTCCAGGATCTTTAACTACACATTTTTTCGAAATCAATTAGGAGAAGTGTTGTACCGTGTTGATGGCCATATGAGATGTACATCGCACAACAAAGTAAATTCATGAAATGTAGATTTAAAAAAAATGGAAATCGCCCCAGACAATGTATGAAACCACTTGATGTAAGGAACTAAACAAATAGCTAACTAGATCAAAAACTAGCCAACGAAAAGTGTTAGATGGATAGATTCCAACTTAGAAAACAGCAATTCTTCCTCCTTTGTCAGAAACATCGTTCATGGAATGTGAGGACTAAAGGACAAAATAAGGGAAGCGTGCGTTACGAGGCTATCGAAAGTAATCCCAAAGTCCACTTTCTACTCTCCTTAAATTGCAATGTACCAAAATAGATTCATATGAATTTACATTTTACGGAGTCACTCTACAGTTCTCGTGGAACAAGACTAGATCACAACAGATCCGATATTTTTTTTGTGAGTTATGTTGGATTTTGCAATAAAAGTAAATGCACACTTCAGGTGGGGAGACGAACTTTGTAGACAATACGTTCCACAAAAGATATCCTAATCTGTGACAATACGTTCCACAAAAGACATCCTAATTTGTGGCAATACGTTCCACAAAAGACATCCTAATTTGGGGCAATACGTTCCACAAAAGATATCCTAATTTGTGGCAATACGTTCCACAAAAGACATCCTAATTTGTGGCAATACGTTCCACAAAAGATATCCTAATCTGTGGCAATATGTTCCACAAAAGATATCCTAATCTGTGGCAATATGTTCCACAAAAGACATCCTAATCTGTGGCAATATGTTCCACAAAAGATATCCTAATCTGTGGCAACCCGGCAAAGAAACGAACAGGATTTACCCCTAGCCTCTCTATACCTTGAATTGTCTAAAAAGTACGTTTACGCATCTGAAGAAGATTCAAGACCGAACAGACATTTGAGCCGACCTGATCTTTCGCTCTATAATAAGGACCGATGTGTTCTTAGTTGTATATCAATATATTAATAAATATATATCGGCACCGTCACACACAATTTAGCGTGTAAAAACTGCCGGACGAAACGGTTTCAAATGTCTAGAAGAATGGAAAAAGAAAATAGCAATGCTTACAATTCCCCGCCGTCTAAAATTAATTCGGAAAGAAATCATTACTCTATTTCTACAATGAGACATTTTGTTTCTTTTTTCTTCTTTCTATACCGATTGATGTTTTTTTAAATTTTCCAGTTCGAGACTTATTTCTTTATTTTTTAATTTCTTTTATTTAACTTCACCGACCGAGACGTTATTTTATTTAAATATGAATATAAATGCTAACACTAGCGAAGCATAATTTTTATCTCTCTCTCTCTCATATATATATATATATATATATATATATATATATATATATATATATATATATATATATATATATATATATATATATATCTTTAGGAAAAGTTTAAGTTACTGAACTAAAACAATTCTCAGGCTTATCCTGGTCGAAATTAATTCATGAAATCAGTTCTTAAAAAATTAGAAGAAAAAAAACGCATGTTTGCAAATCCCCAGGATATAGTTCAAAGCTGCAGTTAAAGTTAAGCTCAATGATCAATAGTTTATATCAAGCAGAGCTGTATATATTAATAGTGTATATTTCAAAGGTTCAAAATATTTACTATGATTCTAAGTATCTGAAACATGCTCCAGGAATCAATGCACAACGTGTTAATTTCTATATACGCACGTTCCTAAAAACGATTCTATTAATAAAATTACATTTAAGTAAAAATACATAATATAAATGATTTTGATCATCAGTATATTTTATCAATTTTCAAACACTGATAACATTATATTGACATAGCATAGCTCTTCACAGAACATGCCGAGTTAAGAGAAAATATCGAATAAAGCACAACTTTCAACTGATTCTTTTAAAAATAATATAGAATTATTTTTTTTATACAAACATTATTGGCTACATATTCTTAAGAGATGTTTCAAAGTTTACCCTTTCTATGTTTGTATTTAATAAACCACGTTTTTGAGTGCTCGACAGTTGTAGAGTGCTCGACAGCTGTAGAGCTATATGCAACACTTGTATGGTTGTTGGTTCATATGTGTTAATCCATGATCCTATA
>OY744528.1:117381229-117401229 GCA_963556195.1 Sepiola atlantica | reverse complement strand
GTCCATAACTCGCATGTCGCCAGATCATAAGCGCGGGCGTGTGGCTATGAAATCCTCCCCCACCCCTTACTCTCCTGACCTTTCACCCTCTGACTTTCATCTCTTCTCAGTCATGAAGTTGTTTTTGAAAGGAAACGTTACCTAGATGATGCAGCCTTGATTTCTGAAGTTACGACGTGGTTGAAGGACCAACCTGGGGTGTTCTACAAAAACGGTGTCCAGAGCTGCATCAAACGATGGGAGAAATGCAAACTCTGGGTGGTTCCTAGTTAGATAAAGACAAATAACTGTGCCAAGTTTCACTAATCTACTGCGTAGTCCTCGGACGATAATTGATATCACCTGCATGGTTTTACAGCGTCTTACAACAAAGGAAAGATAACAATCGGTTTATTCACCCCCCCCCGCATATATATATATATATATATATATATATATGCGGGGGAGGGGGTGAATAAACCAATTGTTATCTTTCCTTTGTTGTAAGACGCTGTAAAATCAAAATGGCTGATTAGTTTGATCGTACACATGTGAGTGTCTGCTCTAAAATTTTTGTTTGTTCTTTTGTTTATTTTCACCTTAAAATGAAACTGATATATGATGTGGGTGTTTTTCAAGACACTCTAATCTAAGAACTCTTATTATTTGTGAACTTTTTCTGATGATTTTGTAGTGTTGCAGAGACGATATTGACATACAAATGTTGTTTGGCACAAAACAAATGAAACGGTCCGTTAAATATATCTCACAGAAATTTGGAATTTTTGGAAATGGGAAAAAAATAAAAACAAAAATAAAAGTAATAAAACAAACCATGGTTATTGGAATAAAATAAAAAACTGTTCTATATTTTGCTCTGTTATCAATAATTGACAAACATTGAGCTGAATCTTCAAAGGAGACTACAAACTAAAAGGATCTGATGATATATGATAATACATATATTGTCTTTAATAATTATATATATATATATATATATATATATATATATATATATATATATATAAAAAGGAGGAGAATAACATTTTTTAAAAATACAATATCTATTCAGCCTGCTTGCTACGAACACTTATGGCGCCGTCAAGGGTAAACTTATCCTATATTTTCAAACTTTTTCGTTTTGCATTGGATATCTTTTATTTTATATTATCTTTATATCTTTTCAAATTATAACTTTTAGTAATTCCCCTTTACAAATATATCTGTTTGAACTCTTCTGACCATAAGATTTCATTCTTTGAAAAGCCATCGCTTAAGGAAAGAAATGATAAAAAATTATATTTGAACCTTCTTGTTTTGAACAACTGATGACTATATAGATATTGCATTTTATAAAAATTTGATTCTCATCCTTTATTAATATATATATATATATATATATATATATATATATATATATATATATATATAATTAAATTCTTATCTACATCATCAGTGTAAAGATAACTGTTCAAACGAGTCACACGATTCGAACCCCGGGACAAGAATTACCTTTAACTCCAAATCCGAACGCTCTCATAAATGAGGCTAATTCCAACCGCTACACGACGCGATGAGAAATACATCCTATTTATGCCAAGCAGGCAGGCAACCATAGTCAGCCGTCATAACAGTGTTCAGCAGAAAAAATTATATATATATATATGAATTACTTTTATTTTGTTTTACCTTTTTAATTAGATTTAAACAAAATGTAAATAACACAGAATTATACATATTCTCAAAATCTGAATAACTTTCGATCATTTTAAAAATCATTAAAAAATAAAAAAATATTTTTAAAAAATTCTCATATTTCAGGTATTATGTAAAACTTTCAAAGTTAAATGTTGCCGATAATATTTACAATTACATTGTCGGCTTTTCCCTATCCTCTGATGAGAAGAGTTTATCTTTGAAAATACATGGATTAAGGATATGAGGCTCATTGCTCTGAACTTTTGATGTTCTAATAAATATTGTATATTTACAATTTTTTATTCTCATTTTTCACCTCTAAAATTGATTGCTCTATTCAATATATTGAGCTTTATATTAACTCGATAGATTATTATTATTAACCGATAATTCAATTATCGTTATTTAATTCAACATTTAAATATATATATATATATATATATATATATATATATATATATATATATATATATATATATATATATATATATATATATATATATATATATATATATATATATATATATATATATATATATATCCCAATGTCTGTGTTAGTGAGATGTTTATGTGTTTTCTATAGAATAAAACGTTAGAAAATCTAAATAAAATCTAACCGCTAATGCTATGTAAAATCTACCGGGGAAGACAATGGAAGTATTCCCGAATCTCTAAGTGCACTCTAAGGAGCCTATGAAGTATGAACCCCCCCTTAAACTTCCAGTATATCCTATTTTTATGAAATTTAAATCATATGTATAAAATTTAGTAAGAGAGAACAATGGAAGAGTCCCGAATCTTCAAGTGCCCTCCTAACCGAAGGGAGCTATGTGAGTCCGAACACCCGTTAAAACTTTAAATATATTCTATCTTGTATAAAATTCTCCGGGGAAGACAATGGAAGTGGTTCCGAATGTCTATGTTATGCTCTATATGCCGCGAATCTACGTGATCCATAGGGACAGAACCCCCTGACATCTTTAAATATGTATATTCGATTTTAATTAACTTTAAACCATATGTAGAGAGTTTTCCAATATATCAGATTCTTCTGACTATATTAGGGACCGGAACAGTAGGAGGGGTCAGGAAAAACAAAGAAATTAATATTGTGTCATGATCAGCGTGGAAAAGTACATGGTAGTGATCTTAATTAAATCACGAGCAATGCCGGTCTTCCTGCTAATAAATATTTGTTTGGGTCAATAATATTAAATATTTTCCGTAAAATTTAATTATCATTGTCAGCGCTATATTCTTTGAATATTCTTTGAATAAATAAACTGAATATGTTAATTCATTTATTTTAAGTTGTAGCAATTTAAAAAACAAAAAAACAATGCCATTTATCTTTTTACCGTAAAAATAATTGTCAGCTAAATATTCTTTAAAATTTATAAAACGAATGTCACCTGTTTGAAATGTATTTATTATAATGTGTTATTCGACGTAATTTGATTTTGGAACAATTTATCGGTAAGTTCGGAATTGGTTACCTGAACAACATCAGATTAATCACCAATTACCATCTTTGCTGACCAGACGATCACATTTTTTAATGTGTGTTAAAGGTGATAACGTACGTACCAAATTGAAATGCTTTTGCGTATAATGATCGTATAAGGAGAGTAGAAAGTGGACCTCAGGTTTACTTTCGGCAGCCTCGTAACTATCGCTTCCTTATTTTGTCCTTTAGTCCTCACATTCCATGAGCGATGTTTCTCACAAAGGGGGAATAACTGTTGGATCTGAATCTATCCATCTCACACTTATCGTTGGTTAGTTATTTTTATCTTGAAGTAGTATTCTTTTAGCTCTTTACATCAAGTGGCTTCATGCTTTGTCTGGATCGACTTCCATAAAAAAGTGATAATACTAATGATCCATCTCTTCAAAGAAAAATAAGAAAGGATTCTCTTCTTTTTTCTTTACTTAGTTCACGGTTGACAGGGTAGACTTAAGATACTACTGAGAATTAGGGTGAACATTTTTAGGGGTCCTCCTAAATTGTCGGTACAGTAGGGGAAACAGTGAGCAGAGAGGGGGTTCCAAAGGATGGCAGTACGAGGAAAGAAACCATTGGAGTAGAAGGCTATCGGGCACCTGGGGACCTCCACAGTGAATGGATGGGATTTATCTGATTGTTGGGCTGGTCTAGTGTATTTACGTCGAAATGTGTGCGTTTCGCGATAAAACTGAAGACTTAAGTATTACAGCATGACGAAATTTTACAGACAGACTGAGATGCCAATTCAAATTTAAGCATGAAAGACCAACCAAAATTATTTTTCAAAATTAAGAGGACAGACAAACGGAAAACGCCATTTCAAAATTAAGCGAGACAGATAAAAAAACATACTATTTAAAAAATAAGCGTGACAGACAAACAAAAAAGCCATTTAAAAATCAAGCTACATAGATCAAAAACATACAATTTCAAAATTGAGCCTGACAGACAGGCCCACATTGAACGCTTCTAAAATAAACTTTGTCTATTCACTGTGTGCGTTTACTGAGGGAATGTTATTTCAAATTGAAGCGTGACCGAGCCACTAGAAAATGGATTCTCATAGTGAGACGAAAACGCATCCGAGAGAAGAAAAAAAAAATTAAGCACACACTGAAACATTTTCTTTTTATTATCATTATATATATAAAAAAAAGAAAACAGAAGTATTTCATAATTTTGGTTGTGCTAATTCATTTGCAGACTGGTCGATCTTAATCCGGTTGGCCAGATGTCAGTGACTTAAAGCAGGTGTCTGAGCAAGAATACTAAGCCACAACTTTTCTAGAAGGCGTCTGCATCTGCGAGCGGTCTGGGTGTGTCCTCCAAGACACTGACTCATGTTACGGAAGACACAGATTTTCAGTGCAGTATTAATGTGATTTACCCGGATGAATGTTACAGCTGAACATAAGTAAGGTGGGGGGTGGGAGGCACTGAAACACCTACTCTCTATATCTGCAGATGACATATGTCATTCACAGACAGCTGTTTCGACGTCGATGACTCACCAGTGTAGCTAAACGTAGCAAATGAATCCAAGTCTAGATTTAAAAACAAAACGGCCGGTCACATGCAAATGCGAGCAGCAGCCAAACATCGTATCCGTTGCACTAACAAACCCGCCACTATAAGTAGAAGAAATTATAGTGCCACGCATGTACTTTGTTTACATATATTTCCCATGCTACCAGCAACCAAGAGAAAGCTATTCTTAACAGAATATTGTGAAAACCATTATTTCATCTACCAGAGAGCTCAACCTATAAATAAGGGCATATATGTATACACTTTAGCATATAAATGGTGGCAAACACCAATTGATATTTTGTAGTTGTTTATCTGTGTGAAGATCAGTACTTTTCATTCACCCCATATATATATATATATATATATATATATATATATATATATATATATATATATATATATATATATATATATATATATATATATATATATGGAGTAAGGTGCACGATAAGTCATGAAAATGAAATGCCGTGGTAGACAAAATGTGTGAAGAAAGACACATGGATAACAGGTTGAAGTGCAGGAGAAAAACAAAAACAAGAGATTTGACCGGTTTCGTTCGTATTTACTTTTTCTGAAGACGTTCGTTAATAAGAACGAAACCGGTCAAATCTCTTGTTTTTGTTTTTCTCCTGCATTTTAACCTGTTTTCCGTTTGTCTTTCTTCACAAACCCCCCGACCCCCCCACACATATATATATATATATATATTAGTAATCCAGGATGTTTGTATTCACAGAGTAAAAAAACATAACATCTCCACTGTGTTATAGAATTGTGCCCAATAATGAATAGAGCTATTTATTTGTAATAATTAATTTATTTGTACACACCTATTTTATTTATACAAATATATGTTTAGATATAAAATAACAATTATTATATATAAATATTATATATAACGATATTTATAAATAAATATTTATAAAAAAAGATTAAATTATTTATTATCTGCAGACGCTAGCGTTTCAAGCCTATTACTTTCATCGGTGTAGGAAGTGACAATTTCATACGGTCAGAAGGCACGAACCCAGTTCGCAGTCAGCCAAGGCTCCGTAACCATGATGTTGGGGGGAGTACAGAATTTTATTAATGCTAATATGAAGGGAAGACATGTTTTATCATTGATGATTAAAAGTAAAAAAAAAAAAATAATAAAAAAAGGCTAGCCGACCGGTTTCGCCCCCACTTCACAGGAGCTGTATTGAGGGACTTTTTTTAAGGGAGAAAAGGAGACAACTTATATTTTAAAAATAAAAACAGCGTTATGATATATATATATATATATATATATATATATATATATATATATATATATATATATATACAATGGTGGATGTGTCTTAGAGACTGATCACGTCTAATCCGATTAGACACTGCTCTTGTCTACAAAGGAAGGGGCGCTTTAAACGAATGTGGATCGTCTCCAAGATTTTCAGGTGATACAGCGAGTGAGCATGACTCAAGATTGTTAATAAGTAAATGCTGCAATTCCTTGTGCACATCGGGTTTTTAATCAAATGGTCCGTGATGGAAGACATGTATGTATTATTTAGAACGTCTGTTGAACAGAAGGTTCCATTCTTAATTTTACTCGGTATATGTTGTTGCACTCAATTGTCCAATCTCAACGCTGTCCGGCACTGCAGCCACATTTAAAATAATCAATCACATTATTCTTATGGTGTGTTTTCGATAGGACGCTAATAAAGGCGTTGTAGAGAACACAACACGCACATTCAAAGCAAAGCAGCAATTTTCAACTGTGGAGATGATTTGCTTGGCAAATTTCTCACTTACTGCACCTAACCAAAGAAAACGAATGGAAATTTGACATGTATCACAGATTTTCAGTGCGGTTAGACAAGCAACTGCCTCACACCGGGATCGAAACTCGACAGTCTAGACGATAATCGGCGCTTATAATCTCTTAGCAATCTGGCTGCTGCTGCGATGAGTGAAATCCCAATGATAAAGATTGACAAATGCCGGAAGCTCTATTTGTTTACACAAAGAGCATTACGTTTATACGCTAGGTCCAGTTTGTTATTTCACTTACCAGAAAGCTCAACCCAAGAAGGGGAACATATTGGAGTTATTCATAGACAGGCTGTATCGCTGTGTATACAAACACGAAAAATATACAGAACGTGTAAAATTAATTCACTAAACAGAATAGTTTTGCACAAATTTGATACCCCCTTACAAAGATTATAAGCAAGATATAATGATACGAAATTTGGTTCCGTTTTACGCGTAAAAAAGTGAAAAACAGTAAAAATGAAGAAAAAAGAGACGAAGGAAGTGAAAAAACGATTTTAAATTCGGGTTGGTGATCAATATTTATTAGTTATATGTAAATTTTGAAGTATCTTTTCATCGATTCTCATCCATTGAATATAAAACTATAAACAAGAGAGAAATGCACATATAAAAATATTACAATATACAGTTTAATATGCAACAATAGTAATTAATTAATAAATCCTTTATTCGTCACTTGGACATTGTTTAGTTCAGTAGCAAGAAATCCCGATTCCTTATATATAATTGTATCACAGTCAATAGTTTTCTTTGAATGTCCGGCTAAATTGACAGGCCGAGAGCAGACTCAAAGTGTTTCTACGAATAATGGCGATAGAGAGGCGCTCGTAAAGCCAAGACAATTCGCGATTGTCTCCGGTGTTGCGCGTCATTAATAGACCAAGGGTGCCGAGGAAGTCGCGTGTGGCGGAGCCAATCACTCCACTCGTCTCCACAGCGATCGGTTGAAATACAAATCTGTCGAGAAGATCGGCATATTTTGACCGCTAGCGGCTCTCTACTAACGCTGCTGCATGTCCAGGGTTTGTTGTCGATTCTAACACTGAAGAGGGCGCAAAAGTGTTGTACACAAGTCGCATTCCATATCAGTGACTTACCGCTTGCAAAGGGAAAAATATGCAACAATATGGTTAAATAAGTATTTCCATCGAAAAATAATGAGTGTAAAAATATATGGATGAGTTAAATAAATGTTGGATGCCTATTAAATTTTTTAATTGATTTTTTTTGATTGGGGAATTTTTATACGCCGATGAAGCTTCCTCATGCAAATGCGTTTTCACCTACAGACGACGTCGTTTCGGGCTCAATTACCCTCATCAGTGTAGGAGTGGCGGTTGCAAGCAGTCGCATGGGCACATACA
This sequence comes from Sepiola atlantica, assembly GCA_963556195.1. Classification (NCBI taxonomy): domain Eukaryota; kingdom Metazoa; phylum Mollusca; class Cephalopoda; order Sepiida; family Sepiolidae; genus Sepiola; species Sepiola atlantica. The sequence continues at coordinate 117,393,327 of OY744528.1, read as the reverse complement.
TTCAGGCTAAAATCACGAGACAAACGCTCAGGACCACGCGGTCGCGAGAAATCGACACAGACAGTAATATACATTATGATACACTTACCCAGGGGGCGGGGGTGTCATTGCTGTCTACAATATTCAACGTTCGAGCGGGAATAGCTTATCGCAGATGACAACAAACTTTTCAATTTCAAACAGTGCTCTACTTTTAAGACTATTACATCTTTTAACTATAAATAGTTTTGTAGATGGGCCACCTCATACAAAAGAGAACAATAGCATAAGAAGTAAAATAAACCGAACCTTTGTTTTTAAGAAGCTCAATGATTGGCTGATAGAACCATTAACGCGTGGGAGGGATTAACAAAGAATCTGATTGGTTAACTAGCTAGACTAAACACCACGTGTATATATAAAAGCACCCGGCAACACAAACTACAGGCATTTTAGCCTGACGATTCCCTACGGAGATTAAACGCAGAAGCCTCTGCGTAGCTTAATTGCCATAAATAATTTTTCATAACTTACTACCTAGCTCTACTCACGTATTGAGCACTGTTGAACTAAATACTGAAAATCGATACATAAAAGATTATATCTTCTCATAATATTTTATGTGTATACATGAAATAATATATATATATATATATATATATATATAATATTAATTCAATGATTTGTTTGAAACAATGTAACATTTCTCTCGACTCTTACACACACACACACACACACACACACATATATATATATATATATATATATATATATATATATATATATATATATATATATATATATATATATATATAGTCGAGAGAAATGTTACATTGTTCCAACCAATCATTGAATTAATCAATTAGCACACCATTGCAAGGACATTATAAAAAAATAGAAAAAAAGTTTGTTCATTCTTATTTCTTGAAAAAAATGACATAATACTGGTCAACTCTGATGATGGAATATTATTCCGAAATTAATAAGATTAAAGTAAAAAAATAAAAAATAAATTAATCCTGCATTAATAAAGGCTTCTATTTTCAATTATATATATATATATATATATACAGATGACAACAGAAGCTGATAGCTAAGACCTTCCCTGCTTGAAACCGACGGTACGAATGTTGTACTAATTTTCTGTACCAAAGTAAATACATATTACGCTCTTAATTTTTAATTTTTAACTTTAATTCTTAATTAATCGAGCACTCTGCTGCGATTTTTCCTACTATATTACAAAGAAGTTATATATATATATATATATATATATATATATATATATATATATATATATATATAATGATCTACCTATTTTTGTGTATATGCTTAACTAGCTACACAAACAAACCCAGATAACCCAAGTCGCTGCGTAGTGGCGTTGCGAAAGAAAGCAAGCATAACATGGGACGCATTTCTCTATTTCATGGGAGACTGACACGAAAATCTAATCATCAAGAGATTGAAAAGGTCGAGTAAATAAGCAACTTTGATAAAAAAAGCTTTCTCTTCCCAGACTCGTCATTGTTCTCTCAATGGTTTGAAATTTACACTGGCATATTTTCATTTTCAATTTAAATCTCTTGATACTCAAATTCAAAATAGATGCTTTCCAAAATAAAAATGAACGAATCTCAAATTAAAAGAGTTGAACAATGATAGAAGAGCAAAGTTATTTGAACTTTATACTCAATGTTACATCTTATAATTGTTTGAATATGACGACTTTACTTCAAATTAGAACAACTGAAACTCAAATAAAAACCACTGAGCTTCAAATTGAAACAAATGAAGTGCACGCACGCACAGAGGGATACATATTTTTTTTGCTATTTCATATATATATATAGTTATATTATAAGATAATATATAATGTATACATTTTTGTTTCAGTATTTTCTTCATAAGCAGAGCCACAAAGGAATATAAACTATGCTTATGGAAAGTAAGCTACACAGTAACGTTGGTGTTTCATTCCCGAAGTAATTAATACGACCAGATGAAGAGATTACCATTCAAAATTCTTTTTTATATGCTTATTCAGCTACAATCAATTAAAGATATTTCTTTTATTACTTATATTCATCTATTCTCACTACACAATGCATCTCCCGATTTCCATTATGATTAAGTCATGCTGTATTTTTTAAATAACTGAACCAAATAAAAGTGAAGTCTAACAACAATAAGTTCAGCTGTGTTAACTTAGTCAGCGCAATTATGCGATTTACTTGTTAACTATAGTCTTGACTTATTTTTTTCCTCGTTTATACACAAAATTAAATTAAATATTAGTACACCTATAAAAGCTTTAATTTTTTTCTTTTTCTATTTCATTTTAACAGCCGATTTACGTTTAAATAAATTTAGATATACTTTATTTTTAAGTAGGTTTCTTTTTTACCCTACTTTTTTAATAGCTATCCCAATTTAAGTTTTTGTCTAAAGATTTTGGCTACTTCACTTATACGGTTTAGTAAATTTTACATCTTAGTTCATCTTACGATTTTCCATTGAGACTGTATGCTAATTTTAAGCTCCTCCAAATAATTATATTATGATGCACAGTATATATATATATATATATATATATATATATATATATATATATATATATATATATATATATATATATATATATTAGGTAAGCTACACGGAAACTTCAGTTTCATTCCCGAAGTGATTTGTCAGGCTAAATGCATAGGTTTAAATTCTACAATTCTGATCATAGTAGAAACAGCGTCCTTTCTAATTTCTAACCAATTTTGAGTGGAGCCTCCTTAACTATAAATAAGATTGTAGAATGTAAATTTATGGATGTAGCCTGACGAATTTCTTTAGCAATTAAATTCACTCGCCATATGGATATTTCCATACTACAGAATAGTATAGAATAGTAGTTCCAAAAATAGAATATTAGTTCCAAAAATAGAATAGTAGTTAAAGAAGTAGAATAGTAGTTTCAAAAATAGAATAGTAGTTATAAAAATAGAATAGTAGTTATAAAAATAGAATAGTAGTTATAAAAATAGAATAGTAGTTAAAAAATAGAATAGTAGTTAAAAAAATAGAATAGTAGTTCCAAAAATAGAATAGTAGTTCTAAAATAGAATAGAAGTTCTAAAAATAGAATAGTAGTTATAAAGATAGAATAGTAGTTCTAAAAATAGAATAGTAGTTATAAAATAGAATAGTAGTTATAAAATAGAATAGTAGTCAAAAAAATAGATTAGTAGTCCTAAAAATTGATAGTAGTTATAAAAATAGAATTGTAGTTCCAAAATAGAATAGTAGATTCACAAATAGAATAGTAGTTCTAAAAATATAATAGTAGTTCTAAAATAGAATAGTAGTTATAAAATAGAATAGTAGTTCTAAAAATAGAATAGTAGTTAAAAAAATAAAATAGTAGTTATAAAAATAGAATAGTAGTTAAAGAAGTAGAATAGTAGTTTCAAAAATAGAATAGTAGTTATAAAAATAGAATAGTAGTTATAAAAATAGATTAGTAGTCCTAAAAATTGATAGTAGTTATAAAAATAGAATTGTAGTTCCAAAATAGAATAGTAGATTCACAAATAGAATAGTAGTTCTAAAAATATAATAGTAGTTCTAAAATAGAATAGTAGTTCCAAAAATAGAATAGTAGTTATAAAAATAGAATAGCAGTTATAAAAATAGAATAGTAGTTCTAAAAATAGAATAGTAGTTATAAAAATAGAATAGTAGTTCCAAAAATAGAATAGTAGTTCTAAAAATAGAATAGTAGTTCTAAAAATAGAATAGTAGTTCTAAAAATAGAATAGTAGTTATACAAATAGAATAGTAGTTCTAAAAATAGAATAGCAGTTATAAAAATAGAATAGTAGTTCTAAAAATAGAATAGTAGTTCTAAAAATAGAATAGTAGTTCTAAAAATAGAATAGTAGTTTTAAAAATAGAATAGCAGTTATAAAAATAGAATAGTAGTTCTAAAAATAGAATAGTAGTTATAAAAATAGAATAGTAGTTCCAGGGCCAAAAACGGGATGATTAATCTAATGCTACCAAGACAAAGATTTTTTCCTTTAACAATTATAAGAAACCTTTCCAAACACCGATTGTCATCGCAGATAGCACTCTTCTGGAGAGTGAAATGTTCAAACTCGTCGGCCTAATATTCACAGGTAACATTAATTGGAACAAATACATAGAATACATTGCCAAGGCTGCTGCAAAAGAAGGTTGGCTTCCTCTACCGGGCTAGACACATTTCTACGCCTGCAAGTATCCTATGTCTCTATAGAAACTATTCGTTCATGCATGAAGTATTGTTGCTATATCTGGGCTGGTGTACCAACAACTAGTCTCTCTCTCTTGAACAGGGTACAAAAGAAAGTCTCTAACCTAATAGACCCCGCAATGTCTGCCAACCTCCGGCCTCTGTCCCATCGTTGCAGTGTTTACTTCCTGTGTTTGTTTTAAGAGTACTTCTACGAAATGTGCTTCAACAAACTTACTGTATTTGTACCCCTCAACGTAAATACCACCGATCAACTCGACAAGCAGCAAAATTCTACCTCTTCACTGTAGGTGCCCCCTGGATCCCGGAAAGCTTTCTATTCTAATAGCTTATTTTTTCAGACCGCTTGATTTTGGAATTCCCTCTCTGCTCTCTGTTTCCCCTACTATACCAATAATGTTCCCTAATCAAAGTAGCCCATTATGTCTCAGTGGCAATATGACTTGTTTAAGGTGAATAAAAGTTAAAAAAAAAAAATGAAATTTATTGTAAATTTCATTTGTCTAAGGATTTCTCATTTTGTAGGGCTTTATAAAAAAAATAGTGCTAGGCTAGAAATATAAAGTTCACAGCTTTAAAATATGAAAAAAAATGTTGTTAACTATAACACTCGTTTGCAAAAGGCAAGTTTAAAATAAACAAAACACAATGGTCACTTTTTCATGTTTCATAAGCACATTGAAAAGATCAGTTGCAGAGAAAATATGCACAAAGATGAATTACATTTTTATAAATATAACATGAAGTATTGTTTTGTGCATATGAAATCTATTTACTCCACAGTACGATTCGGAACGATGTTACTTTCTTAATGGATGTGAAAATTAGCAGATGTTTCGTGATATTAATTCAGAGAAATAGTTTCCGACATCAGAAAACGGACAACTTCTTTAGAACGTGATATGAATTTAATAAACCCTATTTACATATATTGCCGGATATCTTATTTCCGATTTCAGCTATACAGTCAGTGTTGTTAACTATCGCCACACAAAAACGCAGGTTAGAGTAGAAAGTAGAAAGTGAAGCTTGGATTTACTTTCGTCAGCCTCGTAACTCTCGCTTCTCTTATTTTGTCATTTAGTCCTCACATTCCATGAGCGATGTTTCTGATAAAGTGGGAAGAATTGCTGTTTTCTGTGTCGAAATCTATCCATCTAACACTTATCGTTGGCTAGTTTTTGACCTTGAAGTACTATTTTTTAATCTCTTTACTTCAAGTGGCTTCATGCGTTGTCTGGAGCGATTTCCATTAAAAAGAATATTTTGCTCACTTGGAGTTTTCACACAAGTCATTATAAGTGATTGCTCACTGACAATAACAGGTGGCGTTCCATAAGGTCTGAGTTACAATAAGTCTCCCCAAATTTTCAACACTTGCGTTTTCTTTCAATAATATCATTCGGTAACCGTTGTAAATCATTTTGAGTTATCGCAGCGGCCGTTTACCATTGATTGCTAGATGATAACGACTGTCTACTCTCTCTGGAATTTCAGTAGCAATAATTCTCCCTAAAATTCTAGTACTCTTTCGTGCTCGTCAAGTGGAAGTATTTTCACCCTCATTAGTTATTCGCGACCGTTTTGTGTGGTAGCAACTGAGGCTAGTGTCACAACTTCTGGTTAGAAGTGGATTCTCAGATTTTGGGATTTCTGGCAGTTTCCGTTCCTTAGGATTCGTGTAATGATCTTTCTATATTTTTCGTTCTATTTCTATTCCAACTTACCTATGGTTGGTCGGTGTTACCTAGTTATGTGAGGTGGTTTCCGCACTCGAGGGATGTAAAAAAATATTTCAGTTGTTTTAATCAGCGCCGTGCGTTGTATGGTGTCAATCCTCCCATTGATCCCAATTTATCTTCGTGCCCCTACAATTATTGGTATTACAGAAATTTTCTTCATGTTCTATATTCTTTTAAGTTCTCTGGAAAACTCCAATTATTTTATTACTTATGTAGTCTTCTTGATGTTCACACTGTGATATGCTGGGACGGCGAAATCTACGATAGTCTCTACAATTTGTCTGTGAACTATGCAAAAGGCAGACGTTTGCATAGTTCACAATGGACCCACTTTCAAACGGAGTCATGTCTGTTGTATTATTTCGGGCGAATTAGCTGCATTCACTTATGATCTGATTTCCAGTTTCGTCTCTTTATTCACAGAGTTGTCATTTACTATTTTTGGTCTTTTCTACACTGGCTTTTATGTAGTTTATTAATAGTGCATTATTTTGTGCAGTTGTCGATAGCGATTTTGTTTCTCTGTTCTTTTATCCTTTTCGTAGCCTTGTCCATGTGTTTTCGTGCGCTGTTTCTGAAAGGTTCAAGCTAATATAAAAAAGGAAGGCTCTCAACGCCTCTTACAATTACTCTTACCATCATCTGACCTTTCACTCTGTGTACAAAGTCACTCCTTGGTTAGTCTGGTTAACTCGCCTGTTTTCTCCTTCCCAGGTGGTTTTTTTTTTAGATCATCGTCATTTGGAAGTTCTGAGGAGACCCCCTGCAAGATTACCAGTTTATATATACCAGACTCACTTCGGTGCAGGTCACTGGATGGGCCCTCTTCTTCACTCAGGAAACGCTCCGTCACGGTTCTAGGTTTATCTAAGTTCTGCCTACCCCATTTTCAGCAACCATACAGCCAAAACTATCAACATTAATATAACTATAGAGATTATCGGCCAGTATATCCTATGGTATACGTTACTTATCCAGCCAAGATGTTACTTCCGGTTTAGTCCGGCCTTTAAATTTCGACATTTTTAAGTTGGCCGTGATTAAACAACGATACAATACAACCATTTCAAATATTTTCTTCATTAAAATGTTTTAATTTACTTATTTATTTTTATTCATTCTTTTTTCATCTAATTTCATCTGTTTTCATCTAATATTCTATTTATTCATTCATCTTTATTTCATCAAGTTAACTGTTGTGAAGTTGTTCCACAGTAAATAATAAATAAAGGAAGTCAAGTCGAGGGTTGGTTTAACAAGTGTATTAACAAAGTAAGAAAGTGACTAGCCCTTGGCTAGACAGTTACAAGACTGTGTTTTGTCTTCTGGTGTCTCGCACTATTTATAGTGACAACCGGTGTTGTTTCTCCTGTGTAAGAACGGCCGGTGTAACATTAACCTTTATTACTCCCCATCTTTTTGTAGTAGACCCCTGCCAATGTTACTTAGGTTTTGACTTTTGGTTCACATGCCGCTTAATGCAGGAGTACAGTTTCCACAAAGGTTGTATCTGTACAGAGGAGAAAGAGATATGGGCCTCTCAGATATTAACCATTAGATATTAACCATTAACCTTATTCATATCTGTTGGAAACCCAATAACTATGATGGTACATCAATATCAACAGACAAGAGCCATTGAAACAACCTTAATCACGCAACTGACTAAACATTTTCTTCTTCAAAAACCGACTTCGATGTCTATTGAGCGATGTCCTCTTCTCTTCCCTACACCCTCTTTCTCACAGAAGAGACGTTGCTAGTCTTTCTCTGTCTTTATCGCAATTATCTCAATGCTGACCTGGATAAAAGAGATGGGCGTCGGAATGGCTACTATCAAGATAGCGCTGAATGAGGATCTTCGCTTCTCCTTATACAAGAGTCGTAAGGGCCAACAACTCACCGCCAAGGCCCAAGAAAACTACCTTACGAAAGTCACAAAAACCCTCAACAAGGTAGAACACCCAGTCGAGCCGGAGATTCTCTGTTTCTTCTCAGGGGTAGTTGCGCACCGCGCAAAACAACATGTGGTTAGCATACAGATCGCACAAATTCTGTTCGCTATAAAAACTAAGTTCCACCAAACTGCGAAGACGAAGTCATCCCACCCACCCACATCTTCAGAAAGAGACTCAGACTCAATATCAGATGGTTATATTGAGTTGCTGCTCTCCGCTGTCATCACTCGCTGGGTGCAGAGTGTTGATGCGGGAAGGTAATTCTCCTTATACGAGAGTCGTAAGGGCCAACTACTCACCGCCAAGGCCCAAGAAAACTGCCTTACGAAAGTCACAAAACCCCTAAACAAGACTGTGTCACATCTCCGGGAAAACCCAAAAGCGACTGTCTAAAAACTTCAACAACTTCACCAGCATCAACACTTGTCCCCAACTCACCTGACTGCGACCCCGTGGACTATTAGGTGTGAACGCAGTTCGGAAGGAATATCTGCAACACCAAAGATTAGCTGATAAACAAGGTCAAACTGATAATGAGTTTCTCAAAGGACACCGTGAAGACCGAGTGCTCCATGTTCACGTCTCGCCTGGACACCGTGAAGACCGAGTGCTCCATGTTCACGTCTCGCCTGGACACCGTGAAGACCGAGTGCTCCATGTTCACGTCTCGCCTGGACACAGTAAAGACCGAGTGCTCCATGTTCACGTCTCGCCTGGACACCGTGAAGACCGAGTGCTCCATGTTCACGTCTCGCCTGGACACCGTGAAGACCGAGTGCTCCATGTTCACGTCCCGCCTGGACACCGTGAAGACCGAGTGCTCCATGTTCACGTCTCGCCTGGACACAGTGAAGACCGAGTGCTCCATGTTCACGTCTCGCCTGGACACCGTGAAGACCGAGTGCTCCATGTTCACGTCTCGCCTGGACACCGTGAAGACCGAGTGCTCCATGTTCACGTCTCGCCTGGACACAGTGGTGACTTCTTCAAGTAAGCTGTATTCAGCAAAATATCATGTAGTGCCTCCGCGACGCAAATACACTAGAACAACCCGACAATCAGCTAGGTCCCGTCCATTCACTGTGGAGGTCCCCATATGCCGGAGAGCCTTCTACTCCAGCAGCTTCCTTCCTCGGGCTACCGGTCTCTGGAACCTCATCCCTGCTCCCTGTTTCCCCGACTGTACCGAGATTGAAAGGTTTAAAACTAATGTAAACAGACATCTCGCTGCACAGCTTCTAACTTAGGATGACACTTAAAATTGTTACCCTAATTCTCAGTAGCCACTTACGTCTATAGTGACGACCTGCCTTGTTTGGGCTGAAATATAAAAAAAAAGATGTACTTTGGATTTTAGTAAATAGAAGCCGATTTGTGTGGTTAGGGTTACTTTTTTTAATAGTATTTAATTATTAGCAGATTTTGTTTATTTCCTTTTTTGCCTGATCTTTTGGTTGGTGTTGATCATATTTATTTACCTGTATTTGGTCTGTTGGAGTCTCTTACCTGAAATAAGAAGAGCAAACATTCGCAGGATGCCGACCACGTTCGCTATCAAACATGCTCCTGGCGATCATGACACTACACATCTTTATTCTGAGCCCCACGGCTTTTATGTTTGTTTGCTGTTATTTGTTTTCACGGTTTTGGCGGTGTATGTGGAAGCATCAACGCCAGGCTTGCATTACATGTAAACCTGTCAGAGGGATAGTGTCTATGTAGGTCATATGTAGAAATAACAGTCCACTATCATACGTTGACAGAGATGAACGTGTAACAAAAGTTCTCCCTTGAAGCTAATTAAAGTGCCAGCCAACCAACTGTCACCACTTTGTTTTATATTAGGTTTAGAAAAGCTTTTAAAAAGGAAGAAACATCTCAGTACCCTGTTTGATATTACGTTGAGAGAATCGTTTTTGAAAAAAAGATCTTATTACTCTGTTTGATAATGCATTAAGGGCATCGTTTCCAACCCATTTTACCAGTTAGATCAAGAACTGGAAAATATTTTTTGTGCTTATAGGACAAGGTTAAGAAGAAATCAAAGAAGACGAATGCAACAATGAAGGCAAATGTTTACAGTAAAGAATATTGATAAGTATTCGTTTAAATGGCCTATACATCGGAAACCAAACGTACCTATGAAGAAAATAATCTCGAAGTACATCCATCGATTTTCGAAACACCCTCTATAATAATAAAAAAAATCGCTGTAGATTTTTTCGCATACCTATTTTAAAGTAAATACTTGATCATGACTAGTTTAGTAAATAGAGCTAGTCTTGTTCGGATTTTGAACATACCTTGTATTTCGTGTTTTTTTTTATATGTCAAATTAAAGTCGAATTCATGAAGGCTTATAAGCTTGTAAAATTCATGACTGAATGACAGATTTGCGAGGTTAATATAAAGAAACGGGCAATTATTTGTAGATATTTGTTTGAGAAATCCGTCTCTGGCCCAAATACGCTGATTGCTTCCACCTGCTGTTCGCTCTTCACAATTGCCTCGTTATCAGGAATAAGACCCAGATTAAATTAGTGGTTGGAAACGAAAGGGAAAACAGTTGACAAAAAAAGAAGAAAAATGCTAAGAGTAGAACACACACACACACACACACACACACACACACACACACACACACACACACACACACACACACACCCCACACACACATATATATATACCGAATGAGAGAAAGAGAAGTATATATACATGCACATTTATAGAGTAAAACAGCTATATATATATATATATATATATATATATATATATATATATATATATATATATATATATATATAGGATCAAATATAAACCAAAGTAAAACTTTTAGTAGATGGAACCTATTGTGAAGAGGATTAGCTAAATATACCAGATAGAGCAATTGTAGAGATAGGAGAAAAAAAGAGTGATAAAAATGCGACGATTGTCCAAATTTATTTCAAATTTCAAGAGAAGTTCCGTAAAAAAAAAGAACTTCCTTTCAACGGAAATTTACCACCCGGAAAAACAGCATATCTTTTTTACGGAACTTCTCTTTTCATTCACTGCGATTTTTTTTTTAATAATAATTAAAAAAAAAAAAAATAATAATTTTCATATTTTTCAAATATTTGAACTTTGTTTTTTTCGAAAGCCAACTTATCTATCTTTATTTCTCTTCTGATGATAAGATCTCGATCTTTGAAAAGCCTTGGCTTAAGGAAAGAATAATAAACACTAGTTTATTACTGAATACACCTTGCATTGAACAATTGAAATTTGAAATAAATTTGGACAATCGTCGCATTTTTATCACTCTTTTTTTCTCCTCTCTCTCTCTCTCTCTCTCTCTCTCTCTCTCTCTCTATATATATATATATATATATATATATATATATTTGTGATTTGTGATCGGAGTTCGAGCCCGCTGACCATAGAGAATTAACTTCCTGCACTGAAGATTGCGTAAGCATGAAACATCGATGTCTGTAGGTAATAAATAATTAATATTTATTTATTAATATTATTATAAGCCCCCTTTACTAAAGACCGGGCACTCTGAGTGAGTTTAATAACAAGCAGTACAAATAGCTTCATGCAAGATCTAAAGCCACAGTTTGTTGATCACTTTAACTGCTCGTGTAAATTAGCCGCCGACTCGCTATTTACAAAGTAAAATTCCTCTTTAATTTTTAGCTAATTCGTTGTGGCCGACGGGGGAAAGCTCTTGACTAAAAATCAGTGGCAATTTGAGATCGGAGTTCGAGCCCGCTGACCGTAGAGAATGTCTGTAGGTAATACATAATTAATATTTATTTATAAATATTATATATATATATATATATATATATATATATATATATATATATATATATATATATATATAGAAAAGAGGGTAGTGCAGTATTAGTTCAGTTCCAACGAGAGAAAAGTATATATGTAAAGGAGTAAGGCTACCAACATTTGTAAAATGTTTTTTTCAACATTTATTTATTATTTTGTTATTTTATCATTATATCATTTTATATAACGCGTTTCAAGCGGTGATCCGCTTTCACCAGATATGTAAATCCATTTGAATAAATGTCTTTCGATTTGAAAGAGTTTCACTTTAGGAAATGTGTTATTGTAAGCGATAAGGAGCCAGCA
>OY744528.1:117373729-117378729 GCA_963556195.1 Sepiola atlantica | reverse complement strand
GTCTTTATTCTAAGATTTCCTCAGGATGATTGTTTGAATCACCATTTTCCACTGCCACCATCTATTTGTATCCCAATATTTTTTTTTTCATAAGCGACCGCAAATTTTAAGCCCACACCCGCCACCATTTAAACATTTTGTACTTGTGGTTTGTTTTTGATCAGACAATCATCCCGAGGAAGTCTTGAAATAAAGACGAAACGTTGATGAATACATAAATAATATTTTTTTGTGTTTTCCCTTTCAATTACCATATATATATATATATATATATATATATATATATATATATATATATATATATATATATATATATATATATATATATATATATATATGCGGGAAAGAGCGAGTATTCATGTGTTTGTAATTATCTTTCTCCTTCTCGCAAAAAGGATGTCACTCAGAATGTTTCAGAGAATACAAGTCAGCTAAAAATAACAAGACTCCGTAAGTCTCTATAAATGAACGGGCATTACTATTCTCCACGTACTACTATTTCTTCTGCAGACAAGTCAAATACCATTGTATATATATATATATATATATATATATATATATATATATATATATATGTAAAATAAAAATGGAATAAAGGATAAGAAAATCAACAACTAGCAAAAATATAAACTCAAAAACACATATTGAATAGTTCTACCAAAATATTTCAATTGTTAGGACAATCATAATCGGTTGGCAGCAGAACTTTAATTAAAAACAGAAAAGTTTCAAATTTGTACAAAGAACGCAATGTGGGGAAAAATATAGTCACGTGTAATAAACAGTATATATATATATATATATATATATATATATATATATATATATATATATATATATATATATATACCGTACACCCCGCTACACACCGCGTAACTAATTTGGCCGAAAAGCAAAACGCGTCTGTGTTTTGCAAAGAAATTGCGCTTTCACTTTTGAAATGTATGGAAGCCAAGAAGAAAAGGAATAATAAAAAAAAAACGGTTTTGTAGTTTATGCAGAAAGAGCATGTCAAAAAGAATTTAGTCCTGCCTTGAGCAACCGACGTAGCCATAGAAACTTGTTAGGATTTTGCTTTTTATTTAATTTCCTTTTGTATTTCAGGAAGAATTAATACAAGGTCAGAAGATTGTGGAAATAGTTAGTGCTTATTGAAGACGCACTGAAATAGCCATGAAGAGACCCGTTCATATTCCACGATTGGCAATAAACCAACCTTTATTCTCAGGAGCAAGGGGTAATGCCTGAGAATGTTGAGCTAATATGACTGATCCGGACCATATCTCAACCCGACAGAAGAGGACCTGGTTCCGCTACTACATCCTTGCTCTGTCGGATTCAGTGCCGAGACACAGATCATCGGCGAGTATGACGCTGTGGAGGACAGCTCACTTTTCTTTCTAAACGATCATCCGAGTGGATTTATTTTGGCACCAACACGAAGTGAAGAGATCTCGACCGACATTTTAAAAGCGATGACTTTCAAATTCCCCATGCAGACTTAAATGAACGCAAATCCTTACTGGCTAAGCTTCGTTTCCATAGATCTTCACACTGCGCACAAATGCCTGACAGATTTTTCAACCATGACAAGAGTCTATCAATCATTTGTACGCAGTGAGATTATATATGGAATTGGAAACCTGGCGAGTGAGGGCCGATAATATGTGTTGCATGTAGAGACATGATATGAGAATGGGTGGGTAATGTGAATCTTACAGGCAGTTTAGATCTGATGACCTCGGAGGAAGATTAAATCTGCAGAACAGGAGACTTCGTTGGTTTGGTCGCATTGAAAGAATAGATGAGAGTTATTGGGTTAGTAAATGTAGAAAAGTTGTTGTAACAAGGTTAGTTGGCAGAGAAAGGCCACAGAAACACGAGAGGAAGTGATAAGGATGGATTTGAGAGAAAGAGGAATAAATAAAAACCGGGCAAGAGATAGATTAGTTTGGAAGTCAATTTCTAAAAGACGACCAACACATGCCAAACAGGCATTCAATCGATGACGATGATGATGATGATGATGATGATGATGATGATGGAACATGTAAGAGAAGCAAGGGTTTTTATATTGTTAAAAAGATGTTGGGTCGTTGTATCTTTATGCACTTTTCGATGGCGTTTCAATCCCAAACTTTGCTTATGAAAAGTTTGCTTATGAAAAGTTTGCTTATGAAAACTTTGCGTATGAAAACTTTGCTTATGAAACCTTTGCTTATGAAAACTTTGCTTATGAAACCTTTGCTTATGAAACCTTTGCTTATGAAAACTTTGCTTATGAAAACTTTGCTTATGAAAACTTTGCTTATGAAACCTTTGCTTATGAAAACTTTGCTTATGAAACCTTTGCTTATGAAAACTTTGCTTATGAAACCTTTGCTTATGAAAACTTTGCTTATGAAACCTTTGCTTATGAAACCTTTGCTTATGAAACCTTTGCTTATAAAACCTGGGCTTATGAAAACTTTGCTTATGAAAACTTTGCTTATGAAAACTTTGCTTATGAAACCTTTGCTTATGAAAACTTTGCTTGCGAAAACTTTGCTTATGAAAACTTTGCTCATGAAAACTTTGCTTTTTAAAACTTTGCTTATGAAAACTTTGCTTATGAAACCTTTGCTTATGAAAACTTTGCTTATGAAAACTTTGCTTATGAAAACTTTGCTTATGAAAATTTTTCAAATTAAAACTTTGCTTATGAAAACTTTGCGCATGAAAACTTTGCTCCATTCTGGGCAGAAAAAATATTTTTCATGTCGTACTACTGTCATGAAATTTAATATTTGGAGTTAGAAATACATTTAGCAAATATTTGTCAAATATACACGATTACAGAGTTTACATAAAAATAGGTAATAAGCATGCACTGCTTCTGACGTGATTAATCTAGCACTTATATTCCGCTAAAGTCAGTGACAACGTGATAGTGTCAGGGCTACTCGACTAACAGTGAAAATCAATGGGGGTTCAACATCAGAATCCGTTGTTCTCTGGTCTTATCTAACTCTACATGTGGAAAGCAAACGTGTATCAGATGTGGAACCGCGAATCAATCTCGGAAGTACACATCTGTAATCCTGCAGTTTAACGAAATGCTGCGACCAACAAGGATGACTTCATGCAGACCAGACAATCCTGAGGCACAATCTTTGTGAGCTCTATGCAACCCGACTCGCCTATCAAACAAATCAAACATAGCACTTTTATGCAGTTCACTTCAGCCCAGCACACACACACACACACACACACACACACACACACACACACACACACACACACACACACACACACACACACACACACACACACACACACACACACACACACACACACACACACATATATATATATAGTAAACTATGAAAATATATTTATGCTACACAGAGGCTCCCGCGTTTCATCCCCGGGGGGAATGTTCAGGCTATATATATAGTTTCATAGCTTACTACCTAGCTCTACGTACGTATCGAGTACTGTTGAAGTAAATATATATATATATATATATATATATATATATATATATATATATATATATATATATATATATATATAAGACATCCAGCGATCTGGTTTTAAATCTCAGCTTACAAACGGTCACCACGTCTGGCCAGATTAAGAAGCTGTGGTACGATTAAATTGCTGTCTGTGAATGACTAAATTTGCTCCGCAATCGTCGGTTGCGCTCTCTAGAAGAAACCACTTGTCTATCGAAGACTATATATATATATATATATATATATATATATATATATATATATATATATATATATATATATATATATATATATATATATATATATATATATATGCTCCTCTATGTGTGAAGCACTCTTATGGCGGAAATAATGGTTCAATTTAGCGTAAAAGCAATCCTCTTTTGTAAAAGAATTGAGTACTTATCAGTATCGTAAAAGATGTAACAAAATGAATAATTTCATTTAAATACGATATAATTTCTTCCACTTTAAGTAGCAGTTTCGATCGCTCAGTTGGTAGGACACTGGTCACCAACTCCTAGGATCTGGGTTTTGAATCTCGCTTTTTCAAAACGTAAAATATACCGTGTATCTCTCTTTATGGATACGTGTAAAAAACCAAGTGTGGTTCTTTTCAAAACTGTTTTACGTTCAATCTTAGGAACTTAAAAATATCATTATTCTTAAGCTCTATTAATATCAATAGGTAAAATGCGCACATTGGGATTTGCCGAATCGCCAAACGGGGACGAGCACATTCAAACAAAATTGATAACATATACTTATATGCGTACGTATATCTAGTTACTTGCATGTTACGGGGTTTCGACAGAGA
This sequence comes from Sepiola atlantica, assembly GCA_963556195.1. Lineage (NCBI taxonomy): Eukaryota > Metazoa > Mollusca > Cephalopoda > Sepiida > Sepiolidae > Sepiola > Sepiola atlantica. Next base: position 117,374,415 of record OY744528.1, on the reverse strand, counting down.
AAAATAGATGACGAATCAACATTGAGCTAACACATAGGTATCACAGCTATCTAAATTTTCCAGTATAAAACCGCCGCCACAATGTTGTATAATAATCCTCACGTGTTAGGCGCCTCAGGTTATCGCCATGTTGTGTCGTCTCATAACGACTGGAGATTTTGTAGTACAAGCGACTAAGAAGGACGCTTTCTGAACATTAATTTACAGAAATCATTTAACCGGCCGGTTGTTGCATCATAATTTCGTCAAACATTTTATCATTGCATGGAGCTTAGAATGTTTAACTCATAATTAGCTTTCTTATTAACTTACTATATTTATATTTGTGCCCCTATATAATGTGACGTGTTTCTCCGCAGTCAAACAAGGAGTAGTATATATATATATATATATATATATATATATATATATATATATATATATATATATATATATATGTATATATATTGACGACCTTGTTTGCATTAATGATAGCGAAGAGTTTGCAAATACTAAACATTTAATATATCCTAAAGAGTTAAAATTAAACTGTGATATAAGGGGACACAAGCTACTTTTCTTGATTTGGATATAAAAATTGAAGATAAAATATTTATCTATAAACTGTTTGATAAAAGAAATTCATTCCCTTTTCGTATCGTGCGAATGCCATATAAAATAGTACTAGCCCTGTGTATATATTTTAC
>OY744528.1:117363729-117371229 GCA_963556195.1 Sepiola atlantica | reverse complement strand
ATATATGTATGTATATATGTACATATATATGTATGTATATATGTACATATATATATATATACATATATATGTACATATATATGTATGTATATATGTACATATATATGTATGTATATATGTACGTATATATATGTACATATATATGTACATATATATGTATGTATATATGTACAAATATATGTATGTATATATGTACATATATATGTATGTATATATGTACATATATATATATATGTACATATATATGTACATATATATATATGTATATATACAGTATTTACAAAATAACATTAGACAAGAAAAACACAAACAACTTGATTAAGAAAATAATTATCTTGTCATCAAGCAGACAATTCAAAAATATCTCTTAAAAGAATGACCCAATTAATACCTTCCTTCCTACTCACCAAAAAGCATACCAAAAGCAAACAGTGATTATACATTAAGAACAGTCAAGTCCTGCTCGATAAAAACAACTTCCCAAAGAGGAAACATAGTTAAACAATTTGAACTTTAAAAAGAAAAAAAAAATTTGACCTGAGATGACCTTATAAGGGTGGAAAGGTCGTTAAAACCCAACAAACAAACTTAGGTTAGTTGTCCTACGTAAAAGCGTATGAGTATGGTCTACCCTAATATTTCATTAATAGCAAAAGGGGGAGATAGGGATTTATAAGTAATATGAGTAATTGCGAAATTGACATGACAGCACCGAAGGAAATTAAACACGGCCGGTGACCGTTACACCACTGCCACTTTTAAGTGGGTAATACGTAGCTGGTTTGATTAATCATTTACAGTGACAAGCAATCAGAACCTGTGTATAATGTAGTTTTAACGCTATCTGGAATGAGTTATGTAAGTGATCGGAGGAGGAGGGGGAGGAGGGGGGGGGAGGGGGGAGTCTTGCATCCGAAAGGGCCGTGCACCTGTTGATCACAACTCTCCTGCATGTATATTCTGCCACGTAGCCTTTTAACGTTCGACTTAAGACCTATCTTCATCCGTACTTATTATGTACGAGATGATATATCCGGCGTTGAGCGACAGCAATAAATCTAAACTTGAAACATTTTTTTTTGGGCCCATTTTTCTTTTTTAAAATTTGGTAGTGTTTTCAGTGTCCCGTTACGAAGTTATGTAAAACTACCCAACTCTAAGCCTTTTGCTTTTCCACAGCGAATGAATAAATGCGAATCTCGGTGTTGATGCGCTCGCCATGTCTAGTCACACTGCTGAATTATGAAAAGAGGAAACAGCTATCTGTAGATAACTATATATTATACTAATTGTAAGTACTCGGCGTTGCCCGGAACTCATTTTTGTTTACCTCCGACAACACCAATATGTGTCAGGGCCGGTGGGACAGTTATAAAAGTGGGGGGGGGGCTTCTACTAAAAGGTGGGGGGCCCGGTTAAACACATACATATCAACTTAATTATTGATGACCGTAAAGTGGGGGGGCCCAAGTCAAAAAGTGAGGGGGCTGGAGCCCCCCCCCCCCCGGTGCCGCCGTCCATGCGTGTTATTTATCGTAAGTTATCCCCAGACATATTCTTACTTCGTTTGGATTTAAATAGTGAGGAAATCTATCTATCTATCTATCTATCTATCTATCTATCTATCTATCTAGTATACATTTTTATTTATCTAAACATTATTGGTTACATATGTGCATACATGTTTCATTTGTCCTCTTCAATAGAGAGTCAACTTCCTCAGACCTAAAGAGAAATTCAAATGAGCTCATTTGTACTCAATAATGTTTGTATAAATAAAAGATTATACTAAAAACAGCTTTACTTGTTATTGAGAACTTTTTATAAACACTGGATGAACATCTATAGAAACATATATAACACATGTACTATATATATATATATATATATATATATATATATATATATATATATATATATATGGATAGATGAAGGAAAATAGTAGCCGTGGCTACTGTGCGTGCTGGAGGAGAGTCTAGGCCGTGAGAAGTCAGTGGTGGACTCTCCTCCAACACGCACAGTAGCCACGGCTACTACTTTCCTTCATCTCTCTATAATGTCAACTCCAAATTTCGATGTACTTGCATTACATTTTTCTTCTAATTATCATCTTGAGGAAGTCTTAAAATAAAGACGAAACGTTGATGATTATATAAAAAATATCTCTTGGTTTTTCCTTTTTCATTTCCCATTACGTCGGATTACTCTAATCATTCCTTTCTTATATATATATATATATATATATATATATATATATATATATATATATATATATATATATATATATATATATATATAGGGTGGGCCAAAATAAGGGTCCTATCTTTAAATTTGAATAACTTGAATTTGAATAACTTCCACAAAATAAAAGTTAAACTCACCAAACTTTATGTGTGTGTAGACTGACCCTTCCGAGATTTTTTGAAATAAACAAAACAAATTTTAGTCGAAAAACACTTCTTAAAACTTACAAAAACTAAAGTATTGTTTTTTACACTGTTTTGAGTTTTTTAAGCAAAAATAATGTTTTCTAAATGAGGGTACGTTCCTTAGGGCTAATACGGCTCATGCTTGCTTCGGAAGGGGTCCTTTACTTATTCTAAAAAAAAAAAATCAATAAATAAAAAAGTTATGAATTTTTAAAAATAGGACCCTTATTTTTGCCCACCCTGTATATATATATATATATATATATATATATATATTAAAAGTAAGTTAATCAATGTTGGGTTTTTATATATTTCATAAGAACATCCTTATATATTTTTATTCACGTGAAATGCATGTTAAAATATTCCTCGGTTTGATGATTGGGTTATGTTTTTAAAACAGAATCGTTTTTAACTTGTGCTTATTAACCGTAATTTGGAATTCAATTAGCAATTCACCCATCGATTGCTAAGTTTTGGTCTATTACTTTAACACTCTCTTATTGAATCTTGTTTGATCTCACCGCTCCTATTTCATTTCTGGTTTAAATATCATAAAAATAATAAGTAAATAATTATTGTGCTCTTTTGGGGATCTATTTAGTAAGTGCAGGTATGCAGTTAGGAAGTGTCTAATTTCCTGCATCTTTGCGACTGTTTCAATCTCATTAAAATCTGAGTCAATGAAATGCTAAATGGTTTGTTTCCTGCTCCATTGGAGACACCTACACGGTAATCTGCACAACTCAAGAATCATTAGTTACCAAGTTTAGAGTTTATAAGTCTAATCACCTACAGTTAGTTAGAAGACACACAAAGAGTCCGAGGGAAATACATATTCCTCCCGTATAAATATAGATATCTATGGAAGGTGACAAGTCGAAAGAAAACATGCTATTGATGAGAACAGTATGGAAGAAATCAAGTCAGTGACCTGTTATCACCGAGTGGCCATTAGTTAGAAAAATGTGTTAAATAGTGTAGAAAAACGATTTACTTTATTTTGTCTTGTATTTGAGTGGCTTTATTCATCTAGAATAACTCAGAATAAACAAAAACACGAAAAAATATATAAATATTAAAAAGTAAGCAAAGGAAAAGTATATATATATATATATATATATATATATATATATATATATATATATATATATATTTATTTGTTTTTGTTTATTATCTATGTAGGTATACGTTTCGTCCTTTATAATCGTGACTCATCAGTATAAAGTATGACTATTCACTACTGATCATGCGATTCGAAACACCGGATTCCGAGTATTTTTACAACTCAAATCCCGACGTCTAGAACCACCCGGCCAACGCTGAATGGCGAATAAACAGTGATATCCGCGGCTTGACGTCATAAAAGCATTCGACTTAATGAAAGGAACGATGCATTTATAGCTAGCGACGTCATACTGTGTTAATACTACACTTACAGTGCCCATCTAGACGGGTTTTCTAGGAGCTACAAATAATAAATATTTGTTTTTGTTTATTATCTATTTACGTATACGTTTCGTCATTTATAATCGGGACTCATCAGCATACAGTATGACTGTTCACTACTGGTCATGGGATTCGAAACCCCGGATTACGAGTATTTTCACAACTCAAATCCCGACGTCTAGAAACACCCATCCAACGCTGAATATCGAATAAACAGTGATAACTTTAAGACTATTTATATAAATATACTTATATATATGCAGTGATTATTGTTATATGTACATATATAAATTTAGGTCTCTCTCTCTCTCTCTCTCTCTCTCTCTCTCTCTCTCTCTCTATATATATATATATATATATATATATATATATATATATATTGTGTGTATTTAGGCAGCATATTTTCATTTAGGCAAACATTATTAAATAACACGGAGTAATTTTGTTTGATGCGACTTTTTTTATTTTTTCAATTTTCCGAATTGTCCATCTAATGTTTCGGTCAAATTGATATAAATATGATCCATGGCTTTCTTGTTCCATTCTTTTTTCTTTTTTTCAAGTATATATATATATATATATATATATATATATATATATATATATATATATATATACTTTTTATAAACCCGGTTGAAATTCTTTGGATTACTACCCTGTGGATGTTTTTACCTGGATTATTACCATTATATATATATATATATATATATATATATATATATATGTACAGGAAGATCTCCTAAACTAATGAACAGATCATAGTAAAGGTTGGAATATATATTCTAAGCAACACGGTGAGTAAGATGGGATCATATTTTATAAAAAGTAATTATTAAATCTTCCTTTGAGATAAATATGAAATATTTCCTTATTAAGCAATATTGCGAAAGTTCCCTCTTTTTATGGCGGATTCAACACTCTTTCAGACGTACTATTTTCGTAAATTAATATAGGGGTTATTTCTCTCGCACATTTGTCGATTGGTTAAGGATGTTAGATCTGAGTAACTCGGGTCCAGTGTTCGAATCGTTCGATCAGCGATACAGTTATATGGTCACACTGATGATTGGTAGTGAACATAACACGTATATGTCTGTGTATATAAAATATATATTTATAAAAAATAATGGTATGCCAGATATATATATATATATATATATATATATATATATATATATATATATATATATATATATATATATATATATAGGTAGAAGGATGAAAAAAGCAATAGAAAAGCGAAGGAGGCAGATCTTTTTTTCAATTCAGTTTTTCAATGCAGGGCATATTCCGCAAAAAAGCAATTTATTCAATTAATTGAATAAATTGCACAGAATCCTGTCTGATCCTATGTCATAAGAACACCATTGCCCAAAGACAAGGTTTCTATAATATTGCTTTTCCTTCGGCTAGATCGATTTTATACGAGATGAATCTAAATGAATACGACTCTGGCTAACTTTTACCCTTGTCTCTCTTCTTCCCCCGTCCCCTCCTCCCCTGCCTCTTCCTCTTCCCTTGTTTCGTCCCTCGACGTTAACTGCCCCAATTACTACTAATCCTGTAGACTTTTGACGCTCTCAGCCCGAATTCAATCAGCAGGCGATATCTCAGCACTGATTTTTTCTCTCTCTCTTTTTTTCGACAACAACATGTCGATTTACCCTTTCTCACGTTTGCTCTCGCTTTCTCTTCTTCTTCGTTTCGTCTTCCTCAACTGACGTTCTAAAGATACTGGTTGATTGGTATCTCTTTCTTCTTCTTCCTCTTCTTCATCTTCTTTTTCTTGCTGTTTTCATAACATTCCTCGCATTCCTTTTTCTCCTCGTTTTGTTGTTCTCTGCACGTGACATTTTCTTCCAATCGCATTCTCTGTATAAATTTGAAAACTTTTCCGTTTTGAAATAAAGTTTATTAACTGATCGAAAATGGTCGTATCTACGGCCGAAATATCTCGGTGGAACTTTACAAGATGAGTTTTTGAGTTTATATTTATTAGTTGTTGAATTGCTTATTCTTTATTCCATTTTTATTTTTACATATTGTCTGAAACATTGTTTCTTTTTTCCCATATATATATATATATATATATATATATATATATATATATATATATATATATATATATATATATATATATATAAACTTAAAGTAAGAGGCAAAATGCGCCCAAGAAACTATGTGTTAGATGCAGATATTTTTATTAAAAAAAAAAAATAAAAACAATTTTTTTTTCTGCTTCATCTTGACCTTGTTTTATCTAATATTTCACTTGATATTACAAGCCTCGTTAGAGCTTTAGACAAATAAAAGGTATTAACCGTATTTTATTTTTCGTAATAATCCGTCCTGGTCTTGTAGAAGTCACGTCCGATGTTGTGTGAACTTAACGGTGTAAATGTCTCTTTTAAATCGATCTTAAATCGCGCATGGTCGCTGGTAGGTATGAATTTGGGAAAGTTCATACACACACACACATACACACATATATATATATATATATGGGAAGAGAAGGATGAAGGTAATCCGACGTGATGGGAAAATGAAAAAGAAAAACCAAAAAATGGATGTTTTTTATGTGTACATCAACGTTTCGTCTTTATTTATAAGACTTCATGAGGATGATAATATGGAGAAAAAAATGTCATGCAAGTACAAATACATGTAGGGTAGACATATTGATATTCGATAGTGGCCATTATTTTATTTTATTTTTCCTCCCAATATGTCTACCCTACATGTATTTGCATGACATTTTTTTCTCTATATTATCATCCTGATCTTATAAATAAAGACGAAACGTTGATGTACACATAAAAAACATCCATTTTTTGGTTTTCCTTTTTCATTTTCCCATATATATATATATATATATATATATATATATATATATATATATATATATATATATATATAGAGTGTTTGGCAAATCGTTGGCATAATTTGGGTATTATGTTATATATGTATAAAAGAGAGAGGCTTTGTAATTGTACTCCATTACTAGTTTAATTTCTTTAGTTGTCAATGTCTTCATTTGCGTGATCCTTAGTTTGTGCTGAAGACAACAGAATAATTCGCGTTTTGCAGTTTTCCTAGTTATGTTATCGACGCAGCGAGCAAGCTTTCGGGTCGCTGGTGGTAGTTTGTATAGTATGGCTCCTAGGGTTCTTATTTCGGCCATCTCAAGTGCTTTCGATCGACGTAACCGTAATAAGAAACTGTTGTCGTTTTTACTTTTCTCTTGAGATTTTTATACGGAGAAACGAAAGCTTGCTTATCATGTCGAGAACATAACTACGAAAGACTTGCATAAATAATGACTTCCTGCTTATTCCATTTTAATTTCATATATATATATATATATATATATATATATATATATATATATATATATATATATATATATATATATATATATAATAATTTTATTTACACAGACATGTACAAAATCTGCGACAACGGCATGTCGATGTTATCGATCAACAGTTACTATAAACTGAGATCTCATCAGGCAGAGTTAGAATCCGATCTTCTCTCCAAATATGATCTGAGGTTAAGATCGGATTCTAACTCTGCCTGATGAAATCTCAGTTTATAGTAACTGTTGATCGATAACATCGAC
>OY744528.1:117311229-117358729 GCA_963556195.1 Sepiola atlantica | reverse complement strand
CCGCCTTTTAAAAGTAATCCCTGGATACACCCCCCCCCACACACACATATATATATATATATATATATATATATATATATATATATATATATATATATATATATATATATATATCAAGGGAGGCGCGAGAGCGTTCTATCACTTATAGACTTCAAGAATGGCCTATGCTGGAAATCTCATTTCTTTGATCAATCATAACTCAAAAACCAATAAAACTTTGCACAAAATTTTTATTTGATAGCTTCTATAAGTGTGTAGAATTTCAGCATCATTTGTCAAGGCAACCCAGAGATCCAGAAAATTCAATCATGAAATCATGTCATGTGTGTGTACGTACGTACGTACGTACGTACGTATGTACCACCCTGTATCTCATCAACTATTTGGTATGACTACATATCAACCAAACCATTTCATTATCACATCACTACATTATAAATCTCTATGCATGAGTGGATGAAGTGTGTGAGGTGCGCTGAAGAAAAATTCCTACCAGTAAAATACATAGCCCTGTTGTGCTCGCATACCCTTAATGACAATAAAAGTGTAAAAATTTGGGAATTTCTTTGCTTTTGTACATTTAGTGTATATGAATTTTCATCTTAACCCTATTAAGGGCATATGATTTCAGCATACTGGCATTTATCATGGAATATATATATATATATATATATATATATATATATATATATATACATACAGTGCTTCGGTGTATGTTAAAAAGAAATCAATAATGTACTCGATCGCAAAAATGTGAATGTTAATATACAAATCATTTATTTAAAAACTATACTTTACATACTTCAGAAGCGTACCATGGTTTCATTGAGATAGGTTGATCATTATTTTTTTTTCAAAACGTCCTTAGAGTCTAATTCAAATCATCAGCGCATCGCGAAATAAACAAAATCAAAGAATGGAGTTCAAAGATCATCGTCTTTCGGTGAGTTCACCGAAGCGTCCCTTTTGGTAAAAGTACCGAGTCAATAGGGGCGGACTGTATGTCTATATAAGTCTTAATCTTAACTAAGTATTATTTAGAATAAATTAATTGTTTATAATGGATGTTGCATGTTTCTCTGCTTCAATGATGCATTCATATTAAGGGATGGTGGTAGTTTTTTGTCAGTGAGTGGGTTACATTTTGGGTTGGGTTGTATTCTTGTTATTAGAGAGTTTAAGTGTTATATTTATATTACTTTTCATAATTTTTGGATAATGTTTCAGTGTAAAACTATTATTATAATTGTAGTTTATTAGCTATGTGGGGGTTTGCTGTTAACGGAGGGGTATCTATCAGTAGAAAAGGTTTCCTAAGGTACATCAAAATAATTAGATGGGTCAATATAAGCTTGCTGTTATAACGTGTAGTGTCTGTATATGTTCGCGTGGGATACCTGTGTTTAATTAACTGTGTTAACTTATACATAATAACGTTTATGAGCCTATCGGAGGGTATGTGTGAATCAGTAAGGTTTAGATCTTGGTCATATATGTTTTTTCCTTTTATTTAAGGGTATTTGCTGAATATATTTCTAACTAGTGAGACTTAATATATTTGATATATTTAAATGTTTAAATTTTTGGGAATATGATGAGGTACCAAATGTTATTTGTGAGAGGTATAAATTACAAGGGTGCGAATGTAGGTTGTATTTGAGTTAGTAGAGGAGATGTGGATGTGATAGAGTATAATATAATATATCCGAGGGAGAGGCATGTTATATTGTATAAAGGAATTAATTTGGTAATAATTGAAAAGGTCTTGGAGTATGGTGGAGAAAAAAGGTCTTATATTTTGCATATGATGTGGAGTTCTTTAGACTTATGTATCGCAGAGACTGTCAGTGAGTTATGTATTGTCGTTTCGTTGTTAGTCAATTTGGCTAGTAGAAATTTTCTTTTGCGGGGACATTGTTTGAAAACCTCAGTTTTGATGTTCATACAGATTATGGAATGGTTTATTGACTGCCTGTAGGATCCTGAATTTTTCAATGGTGCATAGTAGGCACTTTTGGAGGTACGGCGTATAAGGCTTTTGTTCATCGATGATCTTCCATTTAATTTCATATGGATACTTGACCTCTTAAGTACCCATATGGTGGTTGCTTGGGAGGTGTTATGTTTTTTTCCAAGATATTTTAAAGTGTTATCCTATGGATTATCCATAGTGTACGAAGCAATCCGGTGTAAACTCAAATAAAAAAGAAATTTACATCGGAATGACTCAAGGAAATTTCAATAAGAGGCTCTACACACACACTAACACTACCAACCCAAATACAACATACGCCCGCAACCTCGTAATCTATACAACAAATAACATAAATTATTAGATATTTTATGCTCCCTAAAACCCTTTAGAATACTCTACAGAAACATTTTGGGAATATTTATTTATATTATTCATTGATGTGTAATACCTATCGTGAGAATTTCACACAAATCGGAATTATCTGAATTTTTACGAAGGGCTTCCACTCTTTTTTACCCCCTGGGCATAACACTAAATTAACTAAATATAGCTAACATTACCCATCTTAACTCATAGCAGCTGCACTCCAAGATTCATAATAATCGGTTAATTATATGAAAATATACATTTATCCAAATTTATATACCTAACTTTATATGAAATTATGTTGCGTATTTTTTTCCAAATCCCACAACAAATCTAATATATTTGTGATATAAAAGAATCGTTCGAACAGTAAAAGCAATTTAGGTGTGTTTCATTTTTATTTGCACACCAGTTCTTCTCAGTTCTCCAATGTCGGATCCGTTGTATTTTTGTAAACATATTTGTAAACGAAATGTTTTAATACCATCTTTATGTTGTGTTTTGGTTGGTGAAAGTTAAAAAAAAAAAATTAAAAAAAGAGGATTCCTTCAATTGCTGACCGTTCATTTTTCTCCAAACAAAACATCACTCATTTTCGACTTAATCGTTTTCCCGCTAAACTAGAGTCGTTTTTTTTAAAATGTCCACCTCATGACATTCCCTGTCTTCATCGTTGGTCGTGTCATTCCGATTAGATAAATGAGCGTTCTATTAGGGAACAAATGACGCGATCAACTGGAAATAAACGCAGGAAACGTAAAAATAAACTACCGTCCTTATCGCGCCAATGCGAACCAGACAAGCTGAAATATGGACCGAATCATTTACCCTTTTTCTTTGAATTCTTTTTTAAAAAACATTTATTATTATTATCTTTACTTTACAATATTTGGTTTCCTCTTACTTTTTTTTTTATTTATGTTTAGATTTAGCAAAATATGTCCATTTGTTTATTTGTATGTTTGCTATGCTTGTTAGTTTGCTGCGTGTTCTTCTTTCGCAAGATAACACAAAAAATACGGAACAGATTCTGACAAAATTTGGTAGAAAGGCGGACCTTGACCAAAATATACTCAATTATAGTTTTGGTGCAAGTCTGAATAAAGATGTTGATTTTCGTGGTTGGTGAGCGAGATTATACAAACTCTTGTTAGATTTCTACGTTTTGACTCACAATTAATGCTATTACATTTTGGATGCGGAATCGGAAAAAGATGCGCATTTGTCCTGTTTTTGGGTGAAATTACACAAGTACTTTTAAGTTTTCCGCAAATCTTTCTTAGAAAGATGGGTCTTAGATACGGATTTGAATGGTTTTGAGAATGAGATTAGACACGCTGCTCGTGAGACTTTCACACAAATTCATAGAAGTTTTTGCAAAGAACTGACTCAATTACATTTTAGACCTGATCTCAATAACGATATTGTTTTCTGTGGTTTTCAGATTTCAAGAAAACTTTCTAGTATCGTAGGTCTTTTTCAAGTATAGTCACCATTACATTCCGGATACGGATTCGCATAAATAGGTGAATTGTTGTGTTTTTTTTCTGCAAGATTACACAAGCTATTTTAAAATTTCTACACAAAGGATTGATCTTGGCCCAAAACAGACTCCGTTACACTCCAGATGCGATGTGATAAAGATGTTGATCTTTTTTCTTTTTGGGTTAAATTACAGGAACTACTTGTGAGATTTCCACAAAACTTTGTAAAAGATTGTCTCTTGACCAGAATATTTTTAAGGCAGATGCAATTAAAGTTGTGAAAGATTACAGAAAGTTCTTGTAAAATTGCCACACAACTTAAAAGTGTGTCTTTAACTCAGAACTGAACTATTTTTGGTTTTGGATTTGTATAAAGATGTGTAGTTTTGTTGCGGTTTGGGAGGAAAATTACACACAAACTTCTTGCAGATTTCGACAACGCTTGGTAAAAAGGTGAGCCTTGACTTAGAGCAGAGTTCATTGCATTGCAGATTGTGGTTAGTGAGATCACGAATAAGCTACTTGACATAAACTACTTAATTCCAAACTAAAGACTTTCTTATATTCTTTGATAATTTAAAAAGTTGATATAACAAATAACTTACTATTACAAATATCGCTACCATTTTTCTTATTAAGATTAACTGGAAGAATTTATGATAAGGCTGATTTTCAAAACGCATTTTTTCTTATCTACTTACGTTGTGATAACAAAGTAATCTCATTCCGATATAAATACAATCTAGTAATCTTTTTAAAAGTTTAAATTTTTATTAAACGAAATAATGTATCGAAGTAAAATATTTATTTTAATTACAAATTAAAAGAAAAATCAATAATAGACTAAGGAGAATGAAGGACGGGAGTATTTCTATATCTATTCCATAATAAATGCCAGTATACTGAAATCATATGCCCTTAATATGGTTAAGATGAAAATTCATATACACTAAATGTATAAAAGCAAGGAAATTCCCAAATTTTTACACTTTTATTGTCATTAAGGGTATGCGAGCACAACAGGGCTATATATTTTACTGGTAGGATTTTTTCTTCAGCGCACCTCATACACTTCATCTACTCATGCATAGGTATTTATACTTTAGTGATGTGATAATGAAATGGTTTGGTTGATATGTAGTCATACCCTTAATGACAATAAAAGTGTAAAGATTTGGGAATTTCCTTGCTTTTATACATTTAGTGTATATGAATTTTCATCTTAACCCTATTAAGGGCATATGATTTCAGTATACTGGCATTTATCATGGAATGTCACTATTTTTGTAAAGGCTATGCCTCAAGACAATGGTAATTTTTATGGTTTTTTAAAATTTTCTGGAAAACTAAGGTATATGGTAAACTGAAATTAAAATGCCATCAACTAGACCCTAGAACCTCTTTCTCTGCCAAAAATCAGCTGAATCCATCAAATAGTTGATGAGATACATGGTGGCACACACGTACGTACGTACACACGGATAACACAAAATCACTCCTGACATTCTGGATCTCTGGGTTGCCTTGACTAATGATGCTGAAATTCTACACACTTATAGAACCTATCAAATAAAAATGTGCAAAGTTTTAACTAATTTGGTTTATTGGTTTTTGAGTTATGACTGATCAAAGTAATGAGATTTCTAGCATAGGTCGTTTTTGAAGTCTATTAAGGGATAGAGCGCTATCGCGCCTCCCTTGATTTCGTCTTTCTATATGTCTTGTTTCGTTTTCTGTTCAACTTTCCCGCCGCTATCCACCCCCTAACATTCTATATTGCTTATATATTTTTAAATAATTTTTAATCAAAATTAAACTTCAATTATCCTTTTGACAAAATCTTTCGATGAATATTCGTTTATATCTATGCAGATAACGCAACCGTCTATGGCAGCACTTCGAAGAGCATAAATGATAAAGATCTTTCCCATTCTTTGTCTCACGACTTGGAGCACGTCTGGTTACCTTTAATACATCAAAAAATAACTTTCTCTCATGTCACCACCAACCCTCGGATCCTCACTTCTGCCATGTTAAAATGAATGGGGCTCGTTGTTTTGATAAGTTTCTATGATTGACGTTCACCCAAGACCTGAAATGGAAGACTTACATCAGATCTGTTGCTAAGGTCACTGGAAAAACGGTTGGATAATTCTACCTCTCCAGAAAGTACCTCACTTCTGATGCAATAATCTACCTGTTTAAGAATCAAACTCTAAGGTAGAGTACTGCTGCCACATCTGAAGAGGTGACGATCAAAGAAATCTCTCCTGCCTTAACAGAGTACAACACCGACTTCGCAATCTAGTAGGCGATGTCCTCTTCTCCTTCATACATCCTCTTTCTCACAGAAAGGACGTTTCTTGTCTTCCTCTACTCAGTCGTTATTTTCATGGTAGGTAGTAGGCTGAGCTTCAATTTCTGGTTCCCCGAATCAAACATTCACAGCAAAAACTCGTCTAGCTACAACCACTGTAAATAATTTTCCTTTCTTTTTATGTGTACCTAAAACTAAACGGAACTTCTATGAGCATAGATTATTTCCAAGAACTGTCTGTCTGTGGGACACAATACCACGGAGCTGCTTCCCAGTTGACTACAGCATGATTGTTTTCAAGTCCAATATTAACCAATTCTTGTTGAGCCGTCCCATTAAGTAATCAATTTCAGTTCTTCAAGGTGTTTGTCTCACCATTCAGCGGATACTGAACATTAACCCTTGTCCTTGAGTCGCCTTTGGGTCTTGATGATCGGTGACTCGTTAGTAAAAAAAGATGAAATATAAGCTCTGCACATTTGTTCGATTCGAATGTTGTGCGCGGTTATTCAGTTTTCCACTTATTTCTGAACAGAAACAAAAACATATATTTTTGCTTGTTTTTCTTTTACGGCATATCATTCCCTTTTCAGTTATTTAATGCCACGAACGGTTATTTTGTATACGATTCATTGAAGATAAGCGGCTATATTAACTATAACTGTGAGATCTCGCAAACCATGACGATGCTAGTTTTTTTTTTCTTCGTAGAGCTGTCGCTGTTCTTCTACATACATAACCTGATATTCCCAAATGGTCACCTATCTAGTACTGGCCACGCTTAATGTCGCTTAACTGTGATGATTTAGTGATTCAACGGGAACCTGTTTACATTTACTTACTAAAGAATATTGTCCCCTTTTTAACATAAGTTTTGAAGAAGGGAGTATAATAAAACTAAAAATGAAACCATCGGCCACTTTTTTCTGTGTTCGAACCAATCCAGAATTGTGGGTAAATTTCATTTTATTTTATTAAAAGAAAAAAAGTAAATAAATATGTTTTCGTCTTAGACTCTTGTGTGAATCTATAATTATAAGAAAGAAAAACCTTGGAAAAATCGTAGATTATTTTCCTCTCTTGTCTTAGGAGTATTTGTTTTAACGTTTTCGAATAAATCTGTATTAGATTGTAATTGATAAATTTTAATATATTGATGAAGAAAATCCTATAAATTTTGAAACTTTGCTTGAATGTAATTTTGCTAATAAAAGTGATTTTGAGAAATGTGCGTACATATAAATGGGACATTGTTGAATATTTAGAATATTTTAAGGGGGTTTCAGGGGGTATAATATAAGCAACCCTTCCATTTGAATATTTCAGATTTGCATTGAATGTGATCTATGATAATTAGACAGCAAGATATCATGAATTTCAATGTTTTCTTACAGTTTCAATTTTATATATTTTCTAGAATGAAAATCATGTAATGGATTTTGATCAAAATTGAAATAAAGAAATCTAGACATAAGGTTTTGTATCATTATATCTTAATTTTAATATTAGTAAAGGGGCATGAAAGTTGTGCAAAATTGTTCTGTTCTGGTAATGAACTTTAACAGTCTTGTGATGAGTATTCTTCTAATATATATACATGTATATACAGAAAGAAATATATATATATATATATATATATATATATATATATATATATACAGGTAAACTTCGGTATCTCGAACACCGATGTCTCGAATACAACGTAAATCTCGAAGTCAGTTGGCGGTCCCGACAGTTTATTGGTGTCAATTTCAAACTTTTCTCGAACCCTCGGATATCTCGAAGTTTATTTTCAGTCCCATCAAGTTCGAGATATAGAAGTTTACCTGTATACATATATATATATATATATATATATATATATATATATATATATATATATATATATATATATATATATATATATATAAAGTCGAGAACTAAAAGCGAACTTTTAGGAAAGGTAAAACCTATTGTGAAAAGTATACAGCTCAATATACCGAATATAGCACATAGATAGATAGAAGGATGAAAAGGAATTAGAAAAGCGACGGAGGCAGATCTTTTGAAAAGCTTGGATTAAAGAAAAAAATTAATTAAATAAATTGCTTTTTTGCGGAATATACCTCGCATTGAGCAACTGAATTGAAAAAAGATCTGCCTCCGTCGCTTTTCTAATTCTTTTTCATCCTTCTATCTATCTATCTATCTATCTATCTATCTATCTATCTACATATATATATATATATATATATATATATATATATATATATATATATATATATACATATATATGTGTGTGTGTGTGTATGTGTGTGTTTGTATATGTGTGTGGTAAGCCATTCCTATCAGCCTCGGAAGATCAATCTTAATTATGAATCGGGACCAATGTCAAGAAGGCGTGTCAGAGTTTTGAATTACTAAGTAAAGATGGCGGAAAATCACTTGGACGCTACAAATCGTAAATCAAACCAAACATTACCAAAAATATCGCCTTAAATCTCTCCACATCTCCACACTTCTGTCTCACTCTGTATAATTAAAACAAGATGGCAAACACGATGTGCGTTATTTAAATCAGATTCCTCCAAATTGACTTGGTAACTTGAAATATTAAAACAATTATCAGATCAAAAAATAGCAAAATAGAAGGATTTGATTATTTGATTTAGAAGAATGTTTTTGTGCAAGTTCATCAATTAATTTATGTTTTAACGGTGGATTGTTGTTTATTTTCAACTTTTTGTTATTTTTTACCAGATAACCTAATATTTTCTTGTTCCGAATACTTTTATTTCTAGAAAGATGAATATCCAGTAAATTGTCAATGTTTAAAAAAAAGTTATACAAATAAATTCTCTCCTCTGACACAGCTTAAGTATGTGTCGTTCGTACCAGTGAAGGATATGTCTTCGACAATCAGTCCAACCGTGGCTTTGTTTCTGTTCAGTCATAGGAAGTATACCCTCCCAGGCCCTACCTTATCGCTTTGAGAAGGGGTAAGTGTATTGCTAATCGCCTGATACGCATCTACCGGGGAATACCGACGGAGTTTCTCAGATATTTTTGTAGGCCAGAGTGCATTTCACGTTTCTAAACCTCACATGAGTTTGTGTCTAATCCCTGTTGATAAGGTAAATAAATATACAAATAAAGTCACCGCATCAAAACTATTCTCTGAAATTAAACAAATATTTTTTATGAATTCAAAACTATTTATTGTTGAAAGTTGATGCCGACATTTTTTTCAGTTAAAATGCTTCAATAAACACGCGTTCACAATTTCTCTTCTACTTTTGTAAAAGTGAAACTGTTTTCCTCTCTCAAGGGAAGCATAATATGTCGAGTAGAAACTAATTCTATGTAGATACTTACTGTAAATAAACTATCGCATTTCTTGGTTAGAGTTAAAAAGAAACAGTTCGAAAAGACCAATATACGTAATTATATCTATATGTATATGACATTGCTAATGCTCGGTTAGTATTATAAAACTGTAATAGACTTCGGAAGAGATGGAGAAATATGCAATATTATTGATTATTACGGTCTTTTGTAACCATAAAGTCTGATTTTAACATATAAATGCATGACGGACACACACACAATCTCTCTCTCACACATATATATATATATATATATATATATATATATATATATATATATATATACATATTGGTACGAAGACTCGACTTCATTTAAATCTGATACACATATTTAAGGTTTTAATAGGGTTCTGTCTCCCATGGGTAATTTAGATGTGGAAGTACATAGATATTCGGCACATAGAAGAAAACGTAGAGATTTGGGACCACTTCAATTGTCTTCCCAAGAGAATGTTATATATATAATATAAATTTCGTCAAGATAGGATATATTTGAAGTTTTAAGGGGATTATACCCTCATAGGCCCCTTCGTAGTGCACTTAGAGATTCGAGAACGCTTTCAGTGTCTTTCCCGGTCAATTTTACGTGATAATACACTTTTAGATTAGATGTTATGTAGATTCTCTGATTTTTTTCTATAGGAAACACGCGCGCATATATATATATATATATATATATATATATATATATATATATATATATATATATATATATATATTCGTGTACACGAAAGCCAGCTTATTAAATTAATGTAATTGTACCTTTTTTCTCGTTTTTATCACTTTTCATCTCCCTCCCGAAATGTCACAAATGTTAATATTCCGTACCGTAATAAAAATTTTTACCACAAAAAATCTTTCTTTCTCTACCCCCTTTCGCTTTCTATCTACCACTCTCATATATATATATATATATATATATATATATATATATATTTTTATTTTCAAATACAGATTTTAATCAGACATGGACCAGGAATTACAATTATATATTGTTAGCCCAGTAGTTGAGCACTCTCGAGGAATATACCTATTTCACAGATTACACGGTAAACCTGGAATTACAACTTTTTACCAGATCATTCAAAGGAAATGGATATTTACCACCTCGGATATTCTACAAAAAACATCCCAATACCAAGTAACCAAGACTACACTAGGACACTACTCACTAAGATCGTCGAGGTAATAAGGAAAATGAGATGGAAAGTCCTAAATGCTGACGGTATATTTGCAGAAAAAAACTACTACGGTCTGAAATCGAGCAAATACCCACCAAAAGTTGAAATGTTGGAGAATTTCGAAAGAGACCTGCTTAACATTACACATAACCTTCGTTTTACAAATTACACAAACCCATTACAGCTGAAACTCACCTCCGACATAAAAAAACTCAATAAGCTGAGAAAAGACAATTACTCATTCGTTTTTTCGGACAAAACTAAAAACATATATAAAATGAAAAATGAAAAAAAGACATCCCTCACTAAAAGCGCCATTACTACAAATTACCAATTAGCAAAAACTAGCACATACACAAATATTAACAAAAAAGCATCAGATTTAACAACTAAATTAGGAATTGAATATAGAGCAAATATTTTAACTAAAAATAAGGCTTTCATTACACTTAAGGACCATAAAGATAGTTTTAATATTAGGCCCTCTTGCAGACTCATAAACCCAGCAAAAAGTGATATTAGTCTAGTTAGTAAAAGTATTGTTAAAAGCATAGTTAGCAAAATTAAACTTAATTCAACACTCAGCCTGTGGGAAAACACTAATTCTGTATTAATATGGTTTAGGAATATTAAAGATAAACATTTATGTAAATTCACACAATTTGACATAGTAGACTATTACCCCTCAATTACAAAAGATATCCTCGATAAAGCTCTTAACTACGCACTAGATTACACAGATATAAGTCAGTTAGAACGAGATACCATCCTAAATGCCAGACAAACCCTTCTTTTCTTCGAGGGAAGGGCCTGGGTAAAGAAATCAGATCCTGAGGACCCCTTTGACGTTGCAATGGGCGCCCACGATAGTGTGGATATATGCGACCTGGTAGGACTTTATATCTTACACACACTCAAAATTAAGTTTCCCGACCACTTCATCGGATTATACCGAGATGACGGGGTCTGCCTTTCACACAAAAAAAACGGACAAATACTAGATAAATTTAGGAAAGACCTCATTCAAACCTTCAAAAGTTTAGGCTTTAAAA
Organism: Sepiola atlantica; assembly: GCA_963556195.1. Lineage (NCBI taxonomy): Eukaryota > Metazoa > Mollusca > Cephalopoda > Sepiida > Sepiolidae > Sepiola > Sepiola atlantica. The sequence goes on along the minus strand of OY744528.1, from coordinate 117,346,989 downwards.
TCACTATCACTACTAATTTAAACCAAATAGATTTCCTCGATTCTACTCTTAACCTCGAAAATAATACTCACAAACCCTACCATAAACCGAATGAATCACTCCAATATATCCATAAAAGCTCATGCCATCCACCATCAATCCTCAAAAACCTTACTAAAAATATAAGCCTTAGAATTTCAAACCTCTCCTCCAATTATGAAGTTTTCACACAGGCCGCTCCATATTATAATAAAGCCCTCCGCGACAGCGGATTCCACGATGGAATCTCATACATCCCAAACCAGAATATTCCACAGAACAACAACCGCAAAAGGAGGAGATCGATTATCTGGTTTTCGCCGCCCTTCTCCAGCAGAACAAAATCAAGAGTAGGTCATATTTTTCTCTCATTATTAAACAAACATTTCCCTCCAACAAACAGTTTACATAAGTTTTTCAATAAAAACACCATCAAGGTCAGCTACTCAACCATGCGGCCTATAAGGAGTTACATCACCAGAGAACAAAGCACGGCAGTCGACACCGGATGCTCATGCCAAAATAAAAATTCTTGCCCCCTCGAGGGAAATTGTAAAGTTGACTCAGTTGTATACAAAGCTGTGGTTACGAGTCAAACTGATAACAGTACAGATGTATACTACGGCATGACACAAGGTTCCTTTAAACAAAGGTATTATTCACACCTATATTCCTTTAGATACAAAGATCGCGCAAACACATCTTTGGCTAAACGAATTTGGGAACTAAAAGAAGAAGGAACTCCCTTTTCTATAAATTGGAAAATCATAGAGAGAAAACCCATTTATTCACCTATATCTAATGTTTGCCTTTTGTGTAATGCTGAGAAGTTCCATATTTTTAAGGCCATCATGAACCCAAACACCAGATGTTTAAATGTACGCGATGAGGTTTTTAAGGGCTGTATACATCGTAAACAAGCACTCCTTATCTATTGGATGGATCGAGTGACTTAAGCCTTCCTAGAACCCTACATACATTTTTCAGACACTTACACACTTCCACTGCAGACTTCTCGTTCTACGAACCTGATCACAACCCTTTTTTCCTTTCTCCATTTTTTCCCTCTTTCTTATTTAAATTTTTAAATTTTTAAATTTTAAATTTTTTATATTTTTTTATATTTTTATATTTTTTTATATTTTTTTAATATTTTTTTAATATATTTTTTTAATATTTTTTTTTAATATTTGTTTATATTTTTATATTTTTTTATATATTTTTTAAATATTTTTTTAATATATTTTTTTATATATTTTTTTTATATATTTTTATATTTTTAAATTTTTAATTTTTAAATTTTATTTCTCGAATCTTTATTTATTTATTTATTTATATATTGATTTTTATTTATATATTGATTTATATATATATTGATTATTGATTTTTTATTTTTTATTTATATTTATATATTGATGATTTTTTATTTACACATGCATGTGTTTGTGTGTGTGTGAGTGTGTATTTAATATATATATATATATATATATATATATATATATATATATATATATATGTATATATGTATATATGTATATATATGCATATATATATATATATATATATGTACGTGTGTGTGTGCGTATGTATGTGTGTGTGTGTACATGTGTATGTGTATATTTATTTTTGATTTTTTAATTTATATATTTATTTATATATTGATTGATTATTTATGATTATTTATGGTTATATATTGATTTTTTATTTTTTATTTATATATTGATTTTTTATTTATGTATCTGTAGATATATTTTTTTATCTATATATATATATTTTTTATCTATATATGAATTTTGGATTTTTTATATATTGATTTTTTAATTATATTTTGATTTTTGAATCTTTATATGATTTTTATTTATTTATATATTGATATATTTATATTTCGATTTTTATATTTACATTTATTTTTATTTTTATTTTCATTTATTTATATATAATTATATATATATATATATATATATATTTATATTTATATTTTTATTTTTATTTACATTTTGACTTTTGATTCTTTATTTACATATTATGATTATATTTATATAATGTAATTTTTTATTTATATATTGATTTTTTTTATTTTATTTTAATATTTTTTCTATATAGAGATTTTTTATTTTTTATTTATTTATTGATTTTTTTATTTATATATATTTTATTATTTATATAGATTTTTCATTTATTTTTGTTATCTATATATTGATTTATTTATATATTGATTTTTCATTTATATATTGATATTTTAATTATATATTGATTGATTTTTTATGTATATATTAATTTTTTATTTATGTTATTATTTATATATTTATCTATATTTATATTTTTTATTCATATATTTATCTATATTTGTGTTTTTACTTTGAATTGAGAATTATTAATTGAAATGATCGAAATTCATGAAAACATATATATATATATTATATAATAATAATAGTTACCTCCCCTTTTTTAGATAATTTAATTAATTGGAGTTGCGTACCTTAATTAATTATTTTCTACATATATATATGTGAAGATAATATATATAAATATAAAAGTAATATTTTATTATTATAAATTTAATTTTTTTATTTTTCCCCTCCTTTCTTTCTCTCTTTCTTTCTTTCTCGCTTTTCTTTCTTGCTTTACTTCTAAATATAGAATCTTTTAACGGCTTTTTCTGACCTAAGCGTTTATCGTCGGCTCTCCATTTCAAAATTCTGTGTACATAGCGTTTCATAACAGTTAGATGTTTTTTGAAGAATTTCCATCATTTACTATTTCAGACTATGCTGAAGACGACGGAATCGGGAATTCCACCCGTTTCTTGTCAGAAACCACTGGTCCATGTCTGATTAAAATCTGTATTTAAAAATAAAAATATTACGCTCTTAATTTAATTTAATTGAGCACTCTACTGGTATTTCCCTTTTATTCTTTATTGAGTATATCTTCATTGAGTATACCTTTATACTTTATATATATATATATATATATATATATATATATATATATATATATATATATATATTGAGAGAGAGATAGAGATAGAGATAGAGATAGAGATAGAGAGATATAGAGAGATAGAGGGGGAGTGTGAGCATGTACCACAAGTACGTTGAAAACCCATTGAAGTGCTCGATTGTAGGTTCTACAAGAGCCAATATAAATTATTTGCTCAATTTTTCCTATCACACCCATCGGGTTTTTATAAAACTATTCGTATCATGGAGTGAGAGGTGATGTTAACTATTCTGTACTTTCATTAACATTTTTATAGCCGTAAAAAAAGTTTTCATCGCAGAATCTCATTTTTGTTTTTTACTAAAATACAATGGCTGTGATAGTAAAAGAAATACAATATTTCATTATAATACTATACAGTATAGTGTATATTGGGAAGGAGAACATTCGGCTAGTCATGCTAGAACGATTGGCCAGTCCGGCTCGATGTCAAAAGCCCTGAAATTGGCGTTGAAAACAGTAAACCGGTTGGACTCGTGTTTGACGGTGTCATTTTTCTGTAAAAGTTATTCCATGTTGTTTAATAAGTTTCTAGTTTGATATTTGCTTAAGCAGAAAGGTTTTTTTTAATTGAATGTTTGTTTATTTAACAATGTTCTCTTTATTGATCATCCGGTCTGTCACAGAAACGTATGACCTCCTAGGTAAATTATTACACATTCTTAACAGAATCCACACGGGACAAACCACCAAATATAAAAGCTCACAAGAAAAATATGCCCTCGTGCATGCTGAAGAAGCTGAAAATAAACGTTTCGACGTACGTCCACCCCCCAAAAAACAACTAATTTTAATACAAGAGCAGTATATGTGTTTCATCCCCCACCATAAAAAAGTCTATTTTGACCTGGCGTGTAGTTTGAAAATTAAAAATAAATCTCAAAATCAAAAATTTCTAGTGAAGATCAAACTCACGCAATAAGCAAATAAACATTAATAAGATAATGGAGAGTCAACAAATTATCCGTATTATCATTGGTTAAAAATAAATCTCAAAATCAAAAATTTCAATTGAAGATCAAACTCACGCAATAAGCAAATAAACATTAATAAGAGAATGGAGAGTCAACTAATTATCATTGGTTAAAAAGAAATCACTGAAATTATTGAATGTCTGAAATCTACTGACTTAAACGAGTAGAATCAAGAAGGAGAAAAAATCGTAATGAATTGTAAGCCGCATTATTTTTGACTGAGCAGACGATCAAGATTATTATTTTTTTTTTATTTAATCCAGTGAAATTGAGCTTTAACGTTCATATTGAATTCAGAATGTAAACGGTTTCCTGGCCGAGTTTCAAACCTTTTACAAGCTATTTCCTCATTTCTTGTACAATTTCTCGTCATATGGTTAGGCCCATAACACTTGTATAAGTCGCTACATCTTTAGTACGACCGCGTTTGTTTGCGGAACTTTCCCCTTCTAAGCCATACAGAACGCTGATTCTCTTGATATCGGTTGTGCCAAAGCACAAGCAAAATGTCCGGCACTCGACTATCGGAAATTGAACCGCTCTGTAGATGCGTTTACTACTGACGCAGAGGTGTGCGTGCAAAGACTCAGAGAGTGGCGGCGACAAGGGACTGATGTGTCAATTTTGGATTTAAGAAATGCATACCTACAAATTTACGTAGGCAAAGCGTTATGTGGTTTTCAAACAGTAATCATCAAAGGCAAGCGGTTTTGCCTTACCCGATTGGGTTTCCGCCTAAATGTCGCGCCGCTTGTTATGAAATCTGTAATTTCTGTGAGAACGTCCAAAGATCAAGAAATCAAGAGGTCCACGTCAACATACATCGACGATATCTTCACCGATGAAGGCATAGTTTCTGCGACGCACATGCGAAATCACTTTTTAGATTACGTGTTTGGCTTAGTAAGGATCCGGGACAACTTAGAGACGGAGCTAAAGTGCTGGGTCTGCGCGTATTGAAAGAAAGTGATTCTATCCGATGGAAACAAGGAGATAAAGTTCCGTAAATTTCTCCGTGTAGTGACTCGTCGATATATATATATATTACTTGTGCTCGAAACCCCCGTGTGCGGATGACTTAGGCTTGCAACTGTAATTCTCAAGCGACGAACAAGTGCGCTAAGCACGAGATGAGTCGATGAGGTCGGGGATGCCTTTGTGTCGAACGCTAGCGCAAACAATGGCCAGAGTATGCGAATAAGATCCTGTCGGGGGAGACTGGTACGTGAATGGAAACAAAATGAAGGCTTGGGCAGTCGCAAGTTACGTGGACAATGGGTGTGGCTTTAGAAGTGAATTTAAGCATCGTGGAATATACATGTTGGTTGTGTCCAGGTTTGCACCATGATAACGGGTGCCATTCCATGACATTTATCGATTGTGGTCCCTCTTGTTTAACAATATGGCGGCCACTTCAGCGGCAGGGCTCGACCAGCGTCATTCGTCAGTTTTTATAAAAAAGTTCCATCAACCGAAATATTGGCCGATATTGACACTGCATTCACTTGTAAGCTATTTAAGTAATTTTAGAGTAACTGGAGCGTGCATATAAGGTTCCAGCGTGCTTAAATTCCGCTCGGGAATGGCATCGTGGAAATAAGGAACAGAAGCATAAAAACGATTGCAGCTAGAAAGAATTTCTCTGCGTTGGAAGCCGTCTACTGGCATATTTTACGGCGCTGACTAACGTACTGCATAGATACCAAATCCGGATGAGAGGCATTGACGTACCTGCAGTGTCATTTGTGTAATCAACAGATCAGAGATGTGTGGCAATCAAATCGAGCAGCGAACGTGTCCCGACTTGCTTCATCTACGATATAAAAGGGCCCGTTTTTGAACATTTATTTATTAATGGGCAATTGTCTTTCTTTCTACAATTACATAAATTGGTATTCAGGCAACCCCTTTTCGAAGATGGACTGCCCGAACTTCTTCCTCATTAGAGCTTTCGGAAGAGCTGTCAGACTGGTTGAGGTTGGTAATTGAGTTCTAAGTACAGACTCGATCAACAACACGTTTCTGGATGACTCACTTTCATCGTTACGAGCCGATGGAGTGTTCACAGGGCGCTAGGGTTCCATCGAGTAACACGGACGACTCACTAATTGTAACGGTGACACGCTCTCATTTAAAGTTAGTAGTACATCTGATATACCCAAACGGCGTCTCCTAATTCGTACGGTCCACAGACTTCTTTTTTATCGGGCAGATACGCAACATCGATCTTTTTGATTCGTACCTGATAACGATAACTTTAATTAACAGGTGATCTTATGGCGAATGCCTGATCTTTTTATGTCATGTTGTACATGTATACAGCTTCTATTACAGAACAGTGCCCTCTGGCAACGATCTGTTTTACACTTTTTATACTTCGATAGCTCTGTCATTTCATTGGGTACATGAACGCATCGTGATCGAAGCTGGATTCCGCATTTGCCTAGGAAACGCTCGAATTGTCTGTTGCAGAAGGCAATGTCGTTGTCACTAAGGATTTACTCTGACAGACCCTTTTTTATAAAATACTGATTCAGAATGACATATTACACATGAAGAATCCTGTCGTAGCATGGATTGCTATACTGCGAATCGGGTGGGCACGCAATCTATCAGCCGACCGCCGTGATGTGTTTTCGTCATGCTAAGTCTGCTCTAAATGCCGCTTACGTTTAACTGCCCCCTTCGCTATCATATGCTTAGCGTAATTTTCAAAGTATAAACCCAAAATAACACTAGTTGATTTCAACCGAGCAAGTTTAATGCAAGGCCCATACCATTAACGAAGCCGTCAAATAAAAGGTAATTATAGGACGTTGTATACAGTGTTAGGGTTATAGGATGTTGTATACAGCGTTGTTTTACTAAGTTTAAATCTGGCCAAATGGAAAACTTATATCCAATTTGTTGCTAAGATTGCTGAAAAAAATGCTTGGATCATTCTACCGCTCCAGAAAGCACCTGCCTCATGAGGCACACTTCTACCTCTATAAAAGTCATATACGTTCTAAAATAAAGTACCGCTGCCACATCTGGGGAGGTGCCACCCAAAGCACCCTTTCTTGCCTTGACAGAGTACAGAATCAACTTCGTCATCTAGTTGCGAGATGTGTGATCTATTCTACACAGAAGAGACATTACTAGTTCTTCTATACTCTATCTTAGTGACAAGCAATACGGAATTCGTCCTGCAAGATCTACAGCTGACGTACTGACTGTGATATCGCTACAGGATCAGTGAATCTATCGACGGGGGCTCCGTCTCTAGTGTAATAGTATTTTATTTTTGTAGGCCAGAGTGCTCACCTTCTCGGGCGCTGGCTTTTCAAATCTCACTTTCCCGACCTTGTGTCACATCTTACCTTGCGGAAGGAAGATAAATAAAATAAAATAAAAGGGATTGGTATAAAGTTTGCTCCACAAGCTTGTTAGCTATGGAATATCTATAAATATTCTTTTAACAGTCAACTTCTTTCTTTCGGATAAGTCTATAAAAGTACTTGTTGACGGGAAATAGTCCGAAGCACATAACATTCATGTCGGCGTGCCTCAAAGTCCATTCTGGGCCAAACCCTTTTCCTGATCTTCATAAACGATCTTCTAAATCATATTCTGAGATCATTCGTTCGCATCTATGTAGATGACACAACTATTTAGAGCATCAATGATCAAGATCGTTCTGACTTTCTCTCTTCCAACTTAGAGCACGAGGTGCAATGGTTGGAAATGACTTGTTTCATTTAACGGCTCTAAAACCAAGCGTCTCTCTTTTCACCACCAACGCTCCGATCCTCACTTCTCCCCAGTCGAAATGAATGGTCCTGTCTTCAAAAAGGCCCTACTTTGATAAGTCTCTAGGGTTGACTATCACCCCAGACCGGAAATGAAAGACTTACATAAAATCTGTTGCTAGTGTGGCTGGAGAAATGGTCGGATCTACCGCTCCAGAAAGTACCTCACCCCTGACGTAATATTCTACCTGTATAAGAGCCAGATACGTCCTAAGATGGAGTACTGCTAGCATCTCTGGGGAGGGGGCACCACTCGGAGCACTCTTTCTTGCCTCAACAGAGTACAATATCGACTTCGCAATCTAGTCAGGGATAATCTCTTATCGTCTCTACAGCTTTTTTAACACAGAAGATATGTTGCTACACTCTCTCTACGGCATCGTTATTTTCATAGTCGGTGCTCGACTGAGCTCCAATCCTTGCTATCCCTCTGGAAAACATCAACAGCAAAAACTCGTCTCTCTACAACCACAGCAAATAACATTCCTTTCTTTCTCTCTTTCTATCTTTACCTAAAACCAAACGAAATTTCTATGAACAAATTTCTTTCCTAGAACATCCCACTTTTCTACTTCCTAACCGACTACAGTATTGCCGTATTCAAGTCTAATGTGAAAAATACTTTTTGAACCGCGTTCTTGGATCATCAAGTAATATTTTGCCCATCCTACTCATTGTTTTCGGCCTTCTCGTTGAGACGATCATTGTCCAATTGACGATCTCTTTAACCCTTATCCTCTAGTGGCCCTCGGGCCTTTATAAGAAAGGACCCATTAGTAAAAAGAAGATGAATGCCATAATCAGTTCTTGATAATGGTCAATTATCGATAGCAGTGAGTGCTAATCTACGAAATACGGTTCGAACATTTTTTTCGGGCGGTTGCAGGTTCAATCCCTACTACAGGCAATACGAACTAATAATAATATAATAATTAATTAATATTTCTACCCAAAACGAGAACAATCTTCTCCGGTGAATTAAATAAAGAGTTCAATTAAATTCGACATAAAGTTCGAAAAAGTGACCTGGAACAAGGTCGGAGGTTACATCGGCCGATACGTTTTGAAAATAATAGTTTTACTAATATATTTGCATTAAAATATAACCAAATAATTAACAAAACCACGAGGAAGATTTTAAAAAATTAATAAAAGTCAATAACATTGATAATAATAATGGTAGGAGATAGAATGTTTATAATTTTAATGGTAGTAGTAGTAGTAATATGAAAAAATTCAAATTTTAAATGCAACAAAAATACATTTTCCCGCGTAATTGTGGCTAAGATTTGAGTATTTGAAATTAATTTTTACAGTTTTCCCCCATATTATTCTTTTATTTGACCGATATAATAAAACTTATTTAAATTTTATCAGCTTTGCATTCGCAACAAAGGTTTTAGAAAGTAAGGAATTTACCGAATTTGTAACCAAACGTTTCTTCAGATGCGGTTACAGAGGAAGAAAATAAACAAAAAGAAAAAAATATATACAGATAGGTAAGAGAATTAATTTAGAAAATAATAAAAAGAAAAGTAGAAAATAATTCGAACAGAAAAAAAAATTAAAAAAAGGAATAATAAAGAAAAACAAAAGAAAAACAAAAGAAAAAAAACAAAAATAAAGATGAAAAATAATAAAGAAAAACAAAAAATACAAAAATAAAAGAATTAAAAGAAAATGAAAAATAAAGTAAAAAATAAAAGAATTAAAAGAAAAGAAATGTCTGAAAAAGAAAAGAACTGAAAAAGAAACGAAATGTCGCTAGAGTTTTCAAAGAAAATATCGGATGAGGGGGGCTGACTTCTTCAAGAATGTCTCCTCCCAACGATATCCTGGGTGTTAGGCACGAATCAAGAACGAGATGAATGGCTTGTTGCAGGTGGTGGGGCAATAGCAGACAGAGAGGAAAAAAGAGGGCGACGTTTGGAATCGAGAAAAACTCGTTGGTGGAAAAATGCGTGGGTGGTTTACGTGGACATTTTCAAATGTTCGCAATAACGAACCCTTCACATCTTTACAGAGACATGACCTCCAGCAAAGAATGTCAACACAATTTGATATCGACCAACTTTCTAGCAGAGAGAAAGAAATAACCGTAAAATAAATAATAAAAATATATATTATTTACATTTTACGGACTGCGTTTCTTATTTTGTTTGCTTTAATTTTCACAACGTCTCGGTCGTCGTACTCTCCGGCCTTTTTACTTTAATATATTTCTTTAAATGAATTACATATACATTAGGGAAGAAAGCTTAAACTGATTGGTTAAAATGGATAGGTAATATATTTGGGAACATGATAAACCTACACTTCACACCTAGATACAACTCACAAATCTTTTAATAAACACATACTCATATTTGTACTGATGATCTACAACAAAATAAGTAACAAAAGTCACGATCAATTTTATTTCAAAACCCTATTTCTTTCTTTGTCATAAATAATAAACACCAAAGGAAAAATCCGTCTGTGTAGAGAATTCACCAAAATGGATTATTTTTGACAAAGGGAAGTTTTTTCCCGAAATATTAAATAAATTATTTTAATAATCATCCGGACAACACACAAACAGCCAACACCACACTTGCTGTTATGTAAGATTTAAAGAAAAAATAAATAGTAAGTCCCATTTCGATTTATTATTTTTGTTCCTTCCAGCTTACAACCTACCCGGGACTTTGCATTGCCCTCAGCCCTTCTTAAACATACTATTAATATATATATATATATATATATATATATATATATATATATATATATATATATATATATATATATATATATAGTGTGTAGATTTCAATTTTGTGTTGAGAATCTGAATAACAGAGCTCAATGTAATTTAAACAGAGCAAAACAGAATTATAAAAAGAAAAAAGTTTTTGACGTGGTTGTTTATACATCTGAGGAGACCTAATTAAGGGGTCGAAATAAGTTATAATGTGTACAACCTTAATGTGTGTATAGTTTTTTCTTTTTATAATTCTCTCTCTCTCTCTCTCTCTCTCTCTCTCTCTCTATATATATATATATATATGTGTGTATATATATATCTATATATTACAAAAAATTATAAAATTAATAATAATAATAGTAGCACATGGAATATTACTAATTTTGATTGTATTAGTAATAATATAAAAAATCAAAATTTAAAATGCAACAAATATACATTTTTCAGCTACAGAACAAATCTTTCATATATAGCATAATATATAAGGACACAATATATATATATATATATATATATATATATATATATATATATATATATATATATATATATATATATATATATATATATATAATAAAGAAAAATCTAGTATCAAAATGTTAATAATATCAGCACATATATTCCAATTAAAAGTAGGGTACTTCTACGGTTTACGGACCGTGCTGAAATAATAACGTTATTATTTAGAAACCTATGCTTAACCTGGAGAGGAGGGGCTTTCTTAACTATTCTGTACTTTCACCTAACAATTTAATAAACAACATAAACCGTGAACATTGAATTTTACTTGAAAATCTGATCTAAAAAATAGCACGATCCGTGACCGGCAAAAGTACCAAAAGTAGACTGTAAAACCATAAAACCCTATTTAATACATAAATACTTCATTGTCCAACGGTGGTTAATATTTTTAATTGTAAAGTTATATCCGACATTGAATCTCCTTAGGATATTGTTGAGTGGCGCCATAGCTACACATCTATAATAAAACGTATTGAAGAGAGGAAGTCTCTCTGAAGAATTTTGGTCTGTATTTAAAAAAAAATCTCAATCAGAGGTTTGTCCACCAGCTGTCAGTTCCAATATCCATCTTTATTATGTATAGAATAATATGCTAAGGTAATTTCATGTTCGTACGTACGTTATCACCTTTCATCTACTTTTTAAAAGATCAGATGCATTGCAAAAAAAAGTATTTTTTAAAATGTCTTATCTGGTGTCGGTGCTGTGTCGAACGCGAAACACGAACTAAAATGCACGTTCTTGACTTTGCGGCTAGGATAAGAATGTAGTATCTGTTCAATCCAAAGACGACACAATAATACCGTGGGATCTGCGTTCACGTCGGAGTCCATAGAATAGAAGTATGTCGCAAACTCCTACGAGGGTTTTTGAGATCAACCTCCATAACCGGATATATTCTGAAACTACACTAACCAGAGTACTTAGATACGTGTCTTTCAGTTTAAAAGAAAGTGATGGAGTTTGTGATCGCGTCAGACGTACATAAGAATGGAAATATTTTTGAGCACGGCACAAATATACATCAGATAAATGATAAAACTGTGGAATTTCCACGGGTACCGCTAGTTATTATTATTATTTGTACTCACTTGGAGTTCACACACAGGTCATTATCATATATTACTCACTGATAATAACAGGTGGTGTTCCTTAGAGACTTGGTGACAATGAGTCTCCCCAGATTTCTAATACTCTCCACCTCTTTTGATAACCTTTTCAAATGACTTTGCGTTATCGCAACAGCCGCTTACCATTGATTTTTCGCTGGCAACGACCATTGGTCTTCATTGAGATTTGGATGGCAATAATCTTCCCCAAGGTCCCAGTACTCTTCGCCTTCATTCAGTTGACGTCTGGTTAATGCATTTTTTCCTCGGTCCTTCTACCCTCATTTACACTTCGTGACTATTCTTTGTGGTATCAGCCGAGGTCGATGCCTTTTTTGATGGGGGAGAGGCACAGTTTCAGTTCTCTTGGGTTCATTTTGTGTTTTTTTCCATTTTTTAAATTTTACTTTTGTTGCAGTTTATATGTGGCTGGTTAATGTTTGTAGTTTATGTGGGTTGGTTTCCGCATTCGAGAATTTTCCTTATGATTCCAGCTGTTTTCATTATTACCGTCCGGTGTATAGTCTCAGTCTTCCTCTTGATTCTAATTTCTCCTAGTCTTTTTTCCATGGTTTTCTCTACAGTTCCTAGTGATCCTACAATTATTGGTATTATATTGACTTTCTTCATGTGTTACATAGCCACCACTCCTGCCTTGACCGCGGCAGTTCTCTTAAACCACTTAAACAACTGGTTACGGTCCCCAAAAAGGTGTATGTTGCATACCTTAGATTTTTTCCCTCGTCGTGTAGAGGCTGGTCGTGTCGTCTGGTGGATGAATTTTGTGTTCTTTCCTGCCGTGAACCACGCCGTCCGTTGTCTGCAACAAAAGCCTCATAACGCACTCCGAAGACAAACTCTTCTTTAAATTTTCAACTTCAGTTTTTATTTCAAGCGTTAGTTATCAAATCAAATGGGAGGTTCACTACGTCGAGAGAGAGAGAGAGAGAGCAAATTACTACTTTATCGTAGTTAGTTAACAATTATTTTCTAATCACTCGTGGAGGGGGTGGAAGAGATCTCACGCTTGAATCCTCTTAGGGAAACATTTTCTTAGAGAAATATTTCCCTTATCTGTTGTAAATTACATTTTTAACAATCACGTCTCCTCGGTTTGCTTCCGAAACCCATACTGACGAAACTCGCTTCTCACAAAGAACGAGTGACGTCACGGATCCTCTGTTTCCCACGCAAGGCCCGTGACGTCACAGAGCCTCTCGCAGGTGCAGACTGACCCTTGATTTAAGGTCTCGTCACACGGTAACCTTGTCACGTCTGTTAGCGCTGACTGTGAGAACAGGCCCCAATCTGCACTCGACTGCACCCGCGTTAATTCGCGCAAGTCAAACCAACGATTTCCAACAGATACGTCCATTCCCATAGGGCCATTATCCAACACATGTTCCATATTCTATTCAGTTGTGTGGCAAGCTCCGTGTATTTGCTTCGTTTTTCCGTCTTTTTTGATCTGTACCCTGGGGACGGCAAACTCTACAATTCGTCAGTTTCTTTCCTTCTTGTTTATTATTATGGTGTCCGACCTCGTTGTTTGGATGAGTTTATCTGTTTCTACCTCCATGTCCCACAGGATTTTGTGCTTTTCGCTTTCCAGTACTTTCTCCGGTTTGTGTTTACCATTTTTCTGCATGTTCTAAATGCAGTCGTTTACATAGTCCTAAGTGTACTGCTTTCCCCACGCAATCGTGTCTGTTATGGTATTCGTTTCGGGCTCTTTGCCGCATTCACTTATGCGGTTTACCGTTTAATCTCTTTGCCCACAAAGTCTAGATGTACCGTTTTCTTGGGTTTTATCTATTTTAGCTTTAATGTAGTTTATAAAAATAGCATTGTTCTGTTCAGCTATCAGTAGTGATTCCGTTTCTCTGTTCAAGTGCCCTTTTCTTAGCCATGTCCAGGTGTTTTCGTGGGCCTCTTATTTTATCATTCTTGTCAATCGTTCATGTAGCTATTTCTATTCCCGCTTATTATTATTATTATTATTATTATTATTATTATTATTATTATTATTATTATTATTATTATTATTATTATTATTATTATTATTATTATTATTATTATTCAGAGTTTTACACAAATCATTATCAGTGATTGCTAACTGACAATAACCAGTGGTGTTCCCTGGAATACGAGTGACAAGTCTCTACAGATTTCCAGCACTCTCCACCTCTTTCAATAACCTTGCAAATCATTTTGCGTTATCGTAACAACTGTATATCCCAGTCATGGAAAGATGACATACAGCGCCTCGCATTCCCAAATGGTTACCATTCTGGTATTGACCAGGCTCCACGCCCCTTAACTTAGGTGATCTAACGATATCCGCTGTGTCAATGCGATTATGCCGTATATAGTAGCATTATATCTTGATTTTAATTTTCGTAAGAGGACATAAAAGTTGTGAAAACTGTTTTATTCGGGAAATTAATTTTACCCGACCTGGGACGGGTATTCCTCTAGTATAGTATAATGCTATATTTTATCGGTGAAATTGTACGATGTATATTAATCACCACAAGTTGGACGCTTATAGATTTGTGCATATGCGTCATATTTCATTACGGGATTCATTATACTCAAAAAAAGTGAATCACAACATAATTAAAATTACGTTTTTACTTTGTAACAGTGCATAATTTTGGATATACCCACCGAAATTTACCGGAAAGTTGATGGTTTAATTATCATCGGATACTACGTGATAGAATTCATTTACTATTGCTGGAATTATAAAATTGGACAATCATTATAGAAACATAGATGAATTCTGGTAGAAGGGCATGGGTCGTCCTATGGCCGCAGCTACTTGTCTTCATCTTTGTATGCGTTCGGGGACGACAGCAGCCTTATAGTTTGAATGTGATTTCTTGGGCAATCCAGAACTTATCCAACCGCTTCTCAAATGTCTTTACAGTTTCGGCTTCAATTACACATGATGGTAATCTATTCCACAAATCAACACAATAATTGCTGAATTAATATTTTTTAGGTTCAAACGTGCCCGTTTCTTGTAGAGCATCTGATTGTGTCCCCTATTTCTCTCTCTTGTATATTTTCTTGTCAATAATATATCTGCATTGAAGTCATATTTTCTAGAAAGCAATTTATAGCACTCAATGATGTCCCCACGTATTCTTCGATTGGCCAAACATGGCGATTTCAGAGCTTTCAATCTTATTCTGGTATAATACTTTGCATTTTGAGTAGATTGACTTATATTTTGCTTTGGCTCGTGTAATTATATCTTAATTGAATTGTCCGGTACTATTATATTTATTATAATTATATTTGCTCTTTTAACTTTCATGCGATTCGTTTTATTGGCTTTAATTAACCTACACGTCAACAAGAATATTCTATTTTCTTTGTTTCAATAATTTCTATTAAAAAGAAAGAAAGAAATTCTGTAAATCACACTTCTAAAACATTCCTAAATATTTTTTAGGTTTTACGAAGAAAACTCAAGAACTATTCTAATTTCAGAATGTCCTTTGTTTACCGAGTTTTAAAACAAAATCCCGGGACTCTTAAAAAATAAATTCCTCAAACGCATTTGCTTTTTTAAAAATGTGTTTTGATTGTCTCGAATTTCAAGCTTTTCTTAAGTATTTTAATTTAATTGTTTCTTAAATTCACATTTTTTATGAACTCATTATTTTATTGTGATTTATTTTCTTTACTTATCTGGTAAGAGACAGACATGTACACAAAGTGAACATTGTCTTGCATTATTTAAACAAGATCTTGAATTTCCTATTCGCGCTCTCGTTCTTCTTCACTTTCCCCTCCACTCACTCTCTCTCTCTCTCTCTCTCTCTCTCTCTCTCTCTCTCTCTCTCTCTATATATATATATATATATATATATATATATATATAAACACGACTTGTTGGGGTCCCCCCTCCCCTCTCATGTCTCATGTCACCGTTATAGACAAAGCCCCAAACTCTGCCCCCCCTCCTCCCCCCTCCAATGTATTTTCAATTTTCAATCTCCCGTTGAGGTGAAGTTAAAACGTATGCCATTCGGATTCCATCGTTAGCCTGACGAATTGGCCTCTATTTGCGCCAATGAAACAGAACTTGTTTTGTCGCAACTAATGGAATAAAATATATATATATATATATATATATATATATATATATATATATATATATATATATATATATATTACTCTTTGTGAATTTTTCTGATGATTCTGAAGTGTTGCAGAGACGATATTGACATAAAAATGTTGTTTGGCACAAGACAAATGAAACGGACCGTAAAAATATATCTCACAGAAATGTTATGTGTTTTTTAATGTGAAAAAATAAAAATAATAAAATAAAACCATGGTTATTGGAATATAATATGAACTGACATATATATATATACAGGGTGGGCCAAAATAAGGGTCCTATCTTTAAATTTGAATAACTTGAATTTGAATAACTTCCACAAAATAAAAGTTAAACTCACCAAACTTTATGTGTGTGTAGACTGACCCTTCCGAGATTTTTTGAAATAAACAAAACACATTTTAGCCGAAAAACACTTCTTAAAACTTACAAAAACTAAAGTATTGTTTTTTACACTGTTTTGAGTTTTTTAAGTAAAAATAATGTTTTCTAAATGAGGGTACGTTCCTTAGGGCTAATACGGCTCATGCTTACTTCGGAAGGGGTCCTTTACTTATTCTAAAAAAAAAAAAAATCACTAAATAAAAAAGTTATGAATTTTTAAAAATAGGATCCGTATTTTTGCCCACCCTGTATATATATATATATATATATATATATATATATATATATATATATATATATATATATATGTATGTATATATATATAATTAATTAATTATGACAATATATGTATAAGCATATACTATCAGTGCCTTTTAATTATCAGTCTCTTAAAAAGATTTAGCTCAATGATTGTCAATCAGTAACAACAGAACATATATACATCTCACAGAAATGTTATGTTTTTTGGAAACGTGAAAAAAAGCATGGTTATTGGAATATTAAAATGAACCTGTTTTTTTATGATAGGTTCTATAAGTGTGTAGAATTTCAGCATCATTAGTCAAGGCAACCCAGAGATCCAGAAAGGTCAGGTATCATTTTGTGTTATCCGTGTGTACGGTACGTACGTACGTACGTACGTACGTACGTATGTGCCACAGTGTATCTCATCAACTATTTGATGGATTCAGCTGATGTTTGGCAGAGATGGAGGTTCTAGAGTCTAGTTGGTGGCATTTTAATTTCGGTTTACCATATACCTTAGTTTTCCAGAAAATTCCAAAAACCTTAAAAATGACCAACATATTGAGGCATAGCCTTTACAAAAGTAGTGACATTCCATGATAAATGCCAGTATACTGAAATCACATTCCCTTAATAAGGTTAAGATAAAAATTCATAAACACTAAATGTACAAAAGCAAGGAAATTCCCACATTTTTACACTTTTATTGTCATTAAGGGTATGCGAGGACAACAGAGCTATGTATTTTACTGGTAGTAATTTTTCTTCAGCGCACCTCACATACTTCATCCACTCATGCATAGAGATTTATACTGTAGTGATGTGATGATGAAATGGTTTGGTTGATATGTAGTCATACCCTTAATTAATGACAATAAAAGTGTAACAATTTGGGAATTTCCTTTCTTTTGTACATTTAGTGTATATGAATTTTAATTTTAACCCTATTAAGGGCATATGATTTTAGTATACTGGCATTTACCATGGAATATATATATATATATATATATATATATATATATATACATATATATATATATATATATATATATATATATATATATATATAATGTGAGTGTGTGTGTGATTGGTTGTATTTGTATCTTAAATTACACTTTCTGACTTAAGATATATATATATATATATATATATATATATATATATATATATATATATATATATAAATTCCCGAAACAGTTTTTCATGGTAAACAACTGATGATCCCTTAAATAATGTTAGAAGTAAACTAATATAATAACTGAAAAACTTAAATTTACTTACATGAGTTATTTTCAACTAAACGACTTGGGACTTAAGTTTTTTTGTTTTTTTTAAGTTTAAAAAAAAATATAGTTTTAATGGTTGAGAAACTTCCAAGACTATATATATATATATATATATATATATATATATATATATATATATATATATATATATATATATATATATATAAGTGTATGTTTGCCGCTCTAATTCTATGCTATATCTCTATTCATATGCATTGAGATATATGCATATATTTATATATTTGTATGTACAGAATTCACTCTTAAACTAGTATACCGATCATTTTAAATTTTCAAACACAGCTGCAACATGTAAGATGTCTTAATGTGGGTTCTATTGAGTTTAATTTAATTTCATACAGGTGCGATGGACGGGGTGGAAGCCCTTCGTGATAATTCAGATGCCTACGATTTCTGTGAAATTCTAACAACATGCATTAGACATGAATTCAGAAATATTCCTTCAAATTCCAGTTTCTATGGAGTATTTTGAATAGTATTTTAGCGGGCATAATATAAGCACAACCTCCCATTTGAAAATTCAAATATGTCAGATTTTAATGTAATTTGACCCATCGTCATTAAACACGAATTTAGCAAAGTTCATGAGACACTTTAAACTTCGATTTTAAATTATAGACATTTTGTAAAATCAAAATCATGTAATAGATTTAGATCAAAATTGGAACAAGGATTCTAGACATGAGGTTAAGTGTCATTATATTCTTTATGTTAATCTTCGTAAATGAACATAAAAGTGGCGCAAAACATTGTAGGAGGAATTAACGTTTCGCCCAAATGTTATATGGGCTTTGTCAAGAGCGAACGAAAAAATGCAAAAAATGAAAGAAGACGAGAAAGTCTATAAATTATGAGAAATATATATAGTGTTAGAGTTCATGTAGAGCGGGAAGATATGTAAATATGTATAGAGTCAAAGATAAATATATAGCAAAAAAAATAGTAACGGGAAAGAAAAGAAAGAATAAAGAGTAGAAAGGGCGTCCAAAGGAAGACAATTCAAAACTCAGGGAATCAACCGGTGTCTAGATATATCTTATTTTCATGAACAATTGCTTTTGATAGGTTAAGGGAAATAAAGTAGAATCCCATTCTCTGTTTAATTTTATTTGTGGAACGGGCTATGAGTGCATATTCTGTCATTTTTTGCATTTTTTTCGTTCGCTCTTGACAATACCCATATAACATTTGGGCGAAACGTTGAACTTTTTAGGTCTTCCGCTTATTCCATTTTAATTTCATATATATATATATATATTTATGCAAACATTGGCAAAAATAACAGAATTCGTCTGTTTTTAATTATACCTTTTTATTTTTCAACTTTTCTGATGGTCTTTTTTTAAAGGAAGGAACGATGCATTTAAAGCTAGTGACGTCATGCTGTGTTGATACTACAGTTACAGTGCTCTACTTTTTCGAGCGTTTCACTACGATTACAATTCCCTTTGGATATAGACTTTTAAAAAAGTCAGCCCATCTGGATGAAACCGCGGTACGATTCTGAAATATGTTACATATAGTTTTCAAATAAATTATATATATATATATATATATATATATATATATATATATATATATATATATATATATATATATATATGAAAACAGTTTATGTTTATATAATGTTTATTCATAAAGCTAACTTTGTATTTTTTTAAAAACACAGTTCACCACCAAACAAGGCAGAACGCCACTGTAGACGTAAGGGGCTATTGAGAAAAAAAGTTTTTTTTTTTGGGGGGGGGGAGTCAACCTAAATTGGGATCTGCGCAGCGAGATGTTTGTTTACATTAGTTTTACATTTCTGCATGTCAGTACCGTCGGCGAAACAAGGGGCAGGGAGGGAGTTCCAGAGGCCAGCAGCACGAGGAAAGAAGCTATTGGAGTAGAAAGCTCTCCGGCATCTGGGGACCTGCACAGTAAATGAATTGGATTTAGTATATTGTCGAGTTGGTCTAGTGAATTTACGTCGAGGGGGCACCAGAGTAGCCAATTTATCAGAGCATAATCCATTGAAGTATTTGTAAAACAAGCACAAGGATGCTACATTGCGGCGATTGGACAGGGACTGGAGCTTGGTTGACAGTGAGGGATCTATTAGATTGGCGACTCTTTTTGGGACCTTGTCAAGGAGGGAGAGACTAGTAGATGATGCACCAGCCCAGATGTGGCAACAATACTCCATGCATGGGCGGGTGGTGGCTTTGTAGTAATACAGGATAATGTCAGGTGTAAGGAGCTTATTAGCACGGTAGAGGGAGCCAACCTTCTTTGCTGCGGCCTTGGCAATGTCTTCAATGTATTTGTTCCAATTCGTGTTACCTGTGAAAGTTAAGCCGATGAGTTTGAATGTTGAACTCCCAGGTAGGGTGTTAGTTACCATAACAATTGGTGGTTGGGGAGGTTTCTTGTAGTTATTGAAGGAAAGGATCTTTGTCGTTGCGGCATTAAAAGTTACCATTTATGACCCCAATCCACTACAGCCTGGATGTCATTTTCTAAGGATTCAGCCATTGCCTGGGATATGATCGTGTCTGTTTAGCCAACATGACGAGAGTAAAGCGTGGTCTCAGACTCTACGCTATCAGGGAGTCGTTTATGAAGATAAGGAACAATAAAGGTCAAAGGATAGATCCCTGGGGTAGACCAGCACCTTTGAAAAAATATTGGTTTTAGATTTATTTCATCAATATATTTGAACTTGATTGATTAATTTCTCTCTCTTTCTCTCTCTCTCTCTCTTTCTCTCTCTCTATCTCTCTCTCTCTCTCTCTCTCTCTCTCTCTCTATATATATATATATATATATATATATATATGGGAAAATATATGTTTTTGCATATACTTTCTATTTTCTATATCGACCAACCTTATCAAGGTACGCTCTGTTTGGGTGGATTCTTCTGGTAGGGAAAATGAGCGCTTCTACATTATCTTCGATTTTAGAGAGATAAAACCGTTACGACATAAAAGTGACGGTCAGTGTGAGGTAGCATTAGAGACATTAAAAATGTCTCCTCTACACAAAATTAAAGGTTACGTTGAGCATGACTAAGGCTACGGTGGGTCCCTCATTCAGAGGATAGTTAGTGCAAATTCGCAATTAACCTTAGAAGATCTAAGGAAAAAGTTTGGAAGAATACTATGAAATATATGATATTGGCGAATATTCGTGAATAGAATGTAATTTTATGTCTCCTTGAAAAGTTTGTAATAGATAAGGTTGTTAGTCGAATAGCAGGAAAAACCAACATAATTCTAGAATGTATTGTATTAAATGGATACACGAAGATCATTACTAATGTCCGAAACAAGATCGTCTGTAATGCGGTACCCACTCTCCCATCTCACCATTCATGTTCCCTGGTCGGATTGCCGTTGGGGCGCCAAAGATGACCTGCTAACCCTCACGATTTTTTTGCCTTCCTGAGCGTACTACCCAGCGCCATCCCTATCCACTCTCAGATGTTGTTCTCCCACACCTTTTTTTGTCAGCGCCTGACTTAAAAAAATTAAACTGCATACTCGTTAACCTTGCTTCACATCCTGCTGTTAACATGCCACCAAGAACAAAATGAGTACGGAAGGTCAATATCTAGAGCGATTTCTTCCATCGACCTTTGGTGTGAAACAAACTAAAATACACTTTTTTTGTTTTCTAAGCTAAGATTAAAGTGGAATATCTGTTCCGTCTTCAGTCGTAGGAGGGGAAACCTTTCTCGACTGGAAAGGGGAATAGAAGAGAAGAGAGGTGATAGAGGGGATAGATGGCCAGAAAGGAGTATATATGGGGACAGAAGAAACAGAATAGAGGAGACAGAAGTTGAAAGAAGAAAGATAGATAGATAGAGATATGGAGAAAGAGAGAGAGAGAGAGAAAGGGAGAGAGAGAGAGAGAAAGAGAGAGAGAGAGAGAGGAGTTTTAAAAGACAGATGTTAAAATTTTTAAAAACTTCTATTTTGTTGTCTATGCTCCGGACAACATCGAATAGCCTTGCTTATAATCATCATCAGCAGCAGCATCTGGATGACTGTTGTGTGGTCAAAGATGACCTGGCAACAATTTTTCTCCAGCCCTCTTGATTTTCTGCTTTCCGGAGCATATAACTCAGAGCCATCCCTGTCCACTCTCGGATGTTGTCCTCCCACAACTTTCTCTGTCAGCCCCTTTCATCTCGCTCCCCGTACACTCCCTTCCAGGATTGTCTTTGCGAGACGTGATGATCGTGTTACATGGCCGTACCACTTCGTAGTGGTCAGTAAATCTTCATATGGCCTGACTGCATAACTTTTGCTTTTGTAATGTGCTCTTCGTATGAGATGTTGAAGATCTTTGGGAATCGTCTCATTTCTGTGGCCTTCATCCTTCTTTCTAGGCCCGCAGTTGCCGTCCACTTTATGCATTGTAAATCTACACATGAAAAATTTGGTGTCGGGTAACTATATATAGAAAATAAGTAGTAGAATAAGCGGGAAAATGCTCTGATATATTTTCCCAAGTTTTGAGTAAATATCAATCATTGTTTACATCTCATAGAAGCTGCGGCTTAATATTCACAGAATGTAACATGTGCTACGCTCATAAGACCAATTCTATAATCCCAAACTTTACACAGTTTTAACGATTGTAGTATGTTCTTTTGGAGGCTTTGAAGTAGTTTTGGATCTGTCCACCTTGCACTGATTAAATGCTTCAAGGGTGACTGAGTATTACGAACCAGTACAAAGGCAAGTACTCCTCCAGTTACTAATAACAAAAGTCAATACACTTTCTAAGAAATATCTATAAATCTATTAATAATGGAGTTTATGTATCTGTCTGTCTGAAGCCAAAACTATACTATTTAAGACTATTGTACTCATTATGAAATAGTATAGTATATACTATTTCAGACTAATGTCTTTAAATGCTCAATTCAGGGGCATAGTGTAGTGTAGTATATGTTCTGTTGACATGATACCATCCTCCCAGGCATTTTCTCCTCCTTTTTTGAGAGGTGTGGAGGTAGTGTAGTATCTGTTCTGTTTTCATGATACCATCCTCCCAGAGATTACCTGCTCCTTTTTTGAGAGGTATAGAAGTAGTGTAGTATCTGTTCTGTTTTCATGATACCATCCTCCCAGGTATTTCCTCCTCCTTTTTTTGAGAAGTGTGAAGGTAGTGTAGTGTTTGTTCTGTTGTCATGATACCATCCTCCCAGGCATGTCCTCATCCTTTTTTGAGAGGTGTGGAGGTAGTGTAGTATCTGTTCTGTTTTCATGATATCATCCTCCCAGACATTACCACCTTCTTTTGTAGAGGTGTGGAGTTAGTGTTGTATCTGTTCTGTTGTCATGATACCATCCTCCCAGGCATGCCCGCCTCCTTTTTTGAGAGGTGTGGAGGTAGTGTAGTATCTGTTCTGTTGTTTCACATTATCATTCTTTATTTTTATTACGTTGTTAAGACAAGGTGTTTTGTTGTAAATTGAAGTTAAGCAAGGCATATCTCGTCCATTAGTAAATGGGGGTACCATTTTGGAAAAATAAACGGCTTACTCATCCTGCCAGTCCTTCTGGAAGTGACGTCATTTTGAGAGGATTTTTTTCACATTTTCATTCTTTATTTTCATTACGTTGTTAAGACAAGGTGTTTTGTTGTAAATTAAAGTTAAGCAATACATATCCCGGTCATTACTAAATGGACTTAGCGACTCTTATTATTTCTCCTACAACTCTAAAAATATAAATATTATTATTTTTATGAATAAATATTTATTATCCACGAATATATAAGTTTCAAGTTCATTAACAATCATCAGTATGGATAATATAACTGTATCGCCGGTGGAACGAGTTGAACCCTAGACTTGAGTAACTCCAATTAAACATTCTTAACTATTAGGCAACCGTGACATTCATATTTAAATATGGAAGAAATAAACCCTATATATTTATCTTATATATAAAGCAAAGTTATTTTCCATTGAGACTTTGGCTCTTATAGACTTCAGACCATTTCCTTACAAATATTATTACATTTATTACAATTTATCTGCCTCTCTTAAATACGTCTTCTACAAAAAAGCAAACACTTTCTTCCACTGATAATTATCTACTCCCACGTCACTCAACTTCACCAGGTAACTTTCTAAATAGAATACATACGATTTGGGCACCATAATTATTTTCTTTCCTTATTTTTCTTATTTCTTTTTTATCATACTACATATTAAATATAAATAACAAATGCTCCTTCAATTCACTTTCATTCTACCACGCATCCTAAATATATTCGATAAATTTTTCCTTTTCCATACACTATTCATTTTTTTCTTATTAGTTTCTTCCCAAACTTTTTTCCGCTGTTATTCTTAATGGTTAATGCGAAATACACAACATTCACTAATCATTCAAATTTTCACAATAAATTCAGCCCGCTGCCCCGTTTGACTATTCCGATTACATTTATTCTCATTACGGAATTCAAGAATACATTCTCAAATACCTAGCTTAGAAGATCCACTCAGTCAAAATGGCGTCGTTTCTCGAGTCATCGTAAGTTACTTTTTCACTTTCTAAAAGTTTATTATTAAATCATGCTGATACGTTCTGGGAGGCATATTGAAATTATTTTAAGTAGTAAACTTATGCTTTGGTTTCGTTATGAAAACAATACTTTAGATATAAACTATTTAACATGTACTTTCAAACAAAACAAAAACAAAACATTTACTAACACAAAAAACATTGCCTAAGTGTACAATGATTTCTTCGCAGACGAAATAAACATAATTTCTTCACTAAACTTCAGACGTTATTAGTACAATATATTCAATAAAAACTATTTAAAAAGTCATTTTTGAATCAAATGATAACATTGGTGCTAGAGAAAAAATGGTTCAAAATCACACTCTTTAAATACTATTTCCAAGATTTCTGGAATATATTGAAATTATATTTTAACTTTTGTTTTTGGAATGAAATAACGGCTGAAAACAATTCACGTTTTTGTCAGTACAAGAAAATATTGGTAAGGTGCACGCTTTAAATATAAATTAAACCTTTCGTATATAAACTTTAATTCTAGCCATGAATTTATTTTCAGATTGACAGTTTAAGGGCTTCAAAATCACATTCGACTTTTTACACGGACACAATAAACATCGCTTTCTCGGAAAGTTTACGAATAACTATCTTAAAACAATAATTATTGTTTGTTATTCTTGTTGGCGATAGTGATAAGTGAACGAGTTAAGGGTATGCGAGCACAACAGGGCTATATATTTTACTTGTAGGAATTTTCCTTCAGCGCACCTCACACACTTCATCCACTCATGCATAAAGATTTATACTGTAGTGATGTAATAATGAAATGGTTTGGTTGATATAAAGTCATACCCTTAATGACAATAAAAGTGTAAAAATGTGGGAATTTCCTTGCTTTTGTACATTTAGTGTATATGAATTTTCATCTTAACCCTATTAAGGGCATATGATTTCAGTATACTGGCATTTTTCATGGAATGTCACTACTTTTATAAAGGCTATGCCTCAAGACAATGGTAATTTTTAAGTTTTTTTTTTTTAATTTTCTGGAAAACTAAGGTATATGGTAAACTGAAATTAAAATGCCATCAACTAGACCATAGAACCTCTATCTCTGCCAAAAATCAGCTGAATCCATCAAATAGTTGATGAGATACAGGGTGGCACACACGTACCTACGTACACACGGATAACACAAAATCACTCCTGACCTTTCTGGATCTCTGGGCTGCCTTGACTAATGATGCTGAAATTCTACACACTTATAGAACCTATTAAATGAAAATTTTGTGCAAAGTTTTAACTAATTTAGTTTATTGGTTTTTGAGTTATGACTGATCAAATAAATGAGATTTCTAGCATAGGTCGTTTTTGAAGTCTATTAAGTGATAGAGCGCTATCGCGCCTCCCTTGATTTATGAAATTATTATCTAAGAACACGTGTTTCGCTCTATACGGAACTTCAACGTGGCTGAATTTTGGTGAGATTCGAAACCGTGATCTCAGTTACTGCAATACTGTGTCTTCTGTTAGGCTACGGAACTTTGCCATAATTATTGGACATTTTATCGCTCAAAAATGTGTACGCATTAATGTTTGTTTTGCGCGATAGAGATAAATGAACGATACGTTGGCTCTAGAAATAAGTATGTGTGTGTGTCTGTGTATCTCAACTATACGTAACTTTGATGAATGCGCACTAAACTATTTTTTATTTACTATCAATAAAATATATATTTAAATAAAAAATAAATTAAGGAAAAAATAGAAGGAACTAAAATAGAAATTTCGTTTTAAAGAAAATTGGAAGCCTGTCTATATTTCGAAGTATTTTTTTAAAACCCTGCTATATAGCTTTAATAAGGAAATGCTGACTAAATACGGATACGTTAATAGATAAAAGGATTCCGACAGTTTAGTAATTAGCAAACATATTCAAAAAATTAAAAAAAATTGATTTTAATAAAACAAATTTATGTTTTTGAAAGGTCGTTACTCGTTGCAGCCTTTTGGCTAAGATCAAAGTGTAGTATCTGTTCCGATGGATATTGCACCCCATAGACTGGTATTGTCTTGGCCTTCGGGGCTTGATTTATGCCGGTCTATGGGTCTGTCCTGTGCAGTTCTGCCTGTAGCGCCCCTACCGGGGAATACCG
The DNA here is from genome assembly GCA_963556195.1 of Sepiola atlantica. Classification (NCBI taxonomy): domain Eukaryota; kingdom Metazoa; phylum Mollusca; class Cephalopoda; order Sepiida; family Sepiolidae; genus Sepiola; species Sepiola atlantica. The sequence goes on along the minus strand of OY744528.1, from coordinate 117,320,071 downwards.
ACGGGGCTGCCCAGGCAATTTTTAATGGCCAGAGTGCTCACCTCTCGGGCGCTGGCTTTTCAAACTCCACTTTCCCGACCCGACTTTGGGTCACATCTTACTTGTGGGAGTAAGATAAAACTGGCCTTGTGCGTAACTCCTGGAGAGGAGTAAATCAATACACGTTGTTAACGTTGAAACGTTGCTAACGTTGAAACGTTGTTAACGTTGAAACGTTGCTAACGTTGAAACGTTGTTAACGTTGAAACGTTGTTAACGTTGAAACGTTGCTAACGTTGAAACGTTGTTAACGTTGAAACGTTGCTAACGTTGAAACGTTGTTAACGTTGAAACGTTGCTAACGTTGAAACTTGTTAACGTTGAAACGTTGCTAACGTTGAACCGTTGTTAACGTTGAAACTCGAAGTAAAAATAATGGTAACTGACTTAATTTGAACTTGGCACAGTCATTCTTCATTACTACTTCACTACTTCGACCTCCCATACAAGTAGTAAAAAAGATAAAATATATATCTAGGTCTTTCGCTCTCTCGATAAAATGTAGAACTTTTTATATATATATATATATATATACTTTATATATAGATTTAAAATGGCCTGCCTACTATTACTTCACACCAAACGTTTTTGATTATAAACCTGTTGTGCCGCGAGGTGCAAAATAATTAAAAATAAATAGTTAAAAGGTTTTATGAATTATATATTTATATTGATAAAAAACACACATATAGATAAATGACAAATACAAAGCGTTTTGATATCGAAACAAAAAAATTGACAACACATCAATGTAAAAATATGTATACGGCGAGAAGAATATTTATAATAACAAGTATGTTAGGAAAAAATAAGCTGGAGCAAAAAACTAGATTTTATATCTGGAACTGTTTTGTCTTTGTTTTTAAGAGAGGTTGGTTTTGATCAACACTGTTGAGGAGCCATGAGAAAAATTACCGTTTTGTTTTGATAAATACAGTGATTAAAAGAGATTGGTTGGCTTATAGCCGTATGGTTTGTGTTCCTCGCTCGTTCCTCCTACTCACTCTTTGTTTCAGTAAAATATGAATGGAAATCGAAACAAAAAACCCGATTAAATTATTGTTTTTACTTTAATGCGATATTTTGAATAGATCATTTTTTAGCTGAAAATAATTTCAATAGAACGAAAAGTCTAATAATGAAGCTAACATTTAAATGTGCACATAATAGATCTAAAGGATTCACATTCCGGCCGTGTTTACTTTATATATTGGATATACCAAAACCTGACAAGAATAATCGACCACCTTTATAGATATGTTTATGTCTGTAGATTATATATATATAGTCTAAAGAAGCTTTGAGTCATTAAAAAAAAAAAAAAATGTAAAATGCAGTTTAAATTCCCAGACAAACTAACTAAATCCAAGATATTGCAGACTTAACATTCGTTGGAAAATTAATAAATGAAAAAATATAAGTAAAAAAAAAAAAAGGAAAAAAAAAAGGGGGGTTAATTATCTAAGAGTGAAACAAAAACAGGAGACCTTAAGTGTCTAATATTAACACGGGGATCATATATATATATATATATATATATATATATATATATATATATATATATATATATATATATATATATATATATATATATATATAGTTTGGAAAGTCACACATTGAAAACGTTGCTGAAATGGCAATAATAAGGAGAATATTTGAAAAAAATATTTTGAAAACCTGGAGAACGAAAATTATTTGTTTTTAAAAATAAATTATTTATTTACTTGAAAAACTTTTTTTTTTAATCTTGAGTACTTTCGGTGAAAACACCCCTGTCAGAAGTATAAGCATTTTTTTCTCTTCTTTTTTCTCCCTGACTGAGACAGATCTATCGCAGTCAAGTTGAAATTTTTCTTGATGTTATCGACGACCAATGTTGATATGCCGCTGTGTGTAGCACACGGTTACGTGAATAAGGTAGTTTGAAAAGTCACAAATTGAAAACGTTGCTGACATGGCAATAATAAGTAGAATATTTTTTAAAAATATTTTGAAAACCTGGACAACGCAAATTATTTATTTTTAAAAATGAATTATTTATTTACTTAAAAAACTTTAAAAAAATAAATGTATATACTATTTCATGATAGTAATATATATATATATATATATATATATATATATATATATATATATATTACTCTTTGAAATCTTTTATTTATTTAATTAATATATATATATATATATATATATATATATATATGTACACACACAGACATATATATATATATATATATATATATATATATATATATATATATATATATTACTCTTTGAAATCCATTATTTATTTTATTAATATATATATATATATATATATATATATATATATATATATATATATATATATACATACACCCAGACACACACACACACACACATATATATATATATATATATATATATATATATATATATATATATATATATATATATATATTGTTCGCATTTTAGGTCAGTTTAAATCCTTCACTGTTTATTGCTTTTAAATTAATTTTTTTTCTTTCAGTTCCCCTCGAAAAAGTATGTTTGCTGATTAGATCCATTTTCTCTTCATTTGTGGGTCTGTTTATCTCGCGGAACTCTCACCGCTCTCCAACAATATCAGCCCTTCTTTCCTCGACAGATTTATTGGTCGATCCTCCTCACCGCCCTTTTCATCGACCCGCTTCCCCATCGCCATCGCTCACTGAATATCTGCTTTAGCTTCTTCACCCTCTTCCTAACCTTTCTGTCGGATTCGCTTCTTCCCCTTTTCCAGTTTTGTAATCTTCCTTTCATCTCGCTTAACCCCCACCCCACTTACCCCATGCATCCGACCACTTATTATCCCCCATTTCTAACCATAGACCTTTCTCCCACTTAATCTCGGATTCTTGCTTCGTTTCCGTCATTTTATTTTTTGTTCCGTTTATTTTTTTTTTTAGATATAAACATAATTTTTCTTCGTTTAATTTCGCTTTTTAAAATCTTATTATTTTTTAATTTGTTTTTGTTTTTTTACTTACAGTTCTCTCTTCTTTTTTCTTCTTTTTTCTTCTTTATTCCCTTTTTTCTTTTCTCCTCCTTTTTTTCTTCCTTTTTTATCTTTAGCTTTCCCCTCTTTTTTTCCTTCATTTACTTATCTTTTTTTCTTTCTTTCGTTCTTTCCTTTTCACTTTTTTCTATTTTTTGCTTTGTTTCATCTTTTTTTCTAGGTTTTCTTTTTCTATTGTCTCATTTTTTTCATTGTCTTTTTCCTTTATTTTATTTCATATGTTTTTGTATATTGTTACTTTCTTTGTTTCTTTTTTGCTGTAAAATAAAAAAAAACGTTTTTTTCTAAAACCAAAAAAGACAACACCGCACTGATCTGGGAACACCCCATATATCGATCCCTATAAAAATGTATCGGGAACTTTCAAGAAGGACGTTGCGGAAAAGCAACCCTCAAGTGCTGAAACATTGAATGACGTGAACGAGGAATGATTGTTAAAAAGGAAACTGTTGACTATTTTTAAAAAATGGTTTTCAGAATGCCCCATCGCATCCAACCGGTTACCAAGAGCACGGCGGTATACACAACACTGAACGCAATACATTTTATTAGAATATTATTCTAACATTATGTTTTATTTATTTTTTATTTAATATCATAAAGAACGGAAAAGTATCGTCTGCCATGAGCCAGCTCTACCAATTCCGTCCCTGATCTCGTCGCTAAGGGCAATGCTGCCCTGTTCTTGGTCGGTCGAATGAGCTCTTGATATCGATCAGCAACCACTCGATCACCGTTCGCATCCATCAGTTGCCCGTCTTTCGGGAAAGGTGGCTGGCCTGTATCTTCTTACATTCGTCGACCAAATCGACCGAGTCTGTCACTCTGGTCGCAGCTGCTCATTGGAGCCGAATATTGTGATCGAAAGCAACTCATTTTGAGTCTCAATTACATTTCTCGCTTTAAGATAAACATTATTGCAGAGAATAAGCATGAATACTTGTCTTCGGTACAATTTTATACATTTTCTAGAATAAGCATCATGTAATGGATTTTGATCAAAATTGGAATGAGGATTCTAGGCCTAAGGTTTTGTATCATTATATCTTGATGCTGATCTTTGTAAGGAGACATAAAATCGATGCAAAACTCTTCTGTTCGGGGAATTAATCGGTCTCCCAATTTATAAAATCGGGGGACTTATGTTTTGAGGCATGTCCGTCCGTCCGTCCGTCCGTCCGTCCGGATTTTTCTCCGCAACCATCCATTGAATTTCTCTGAAATTTTGCATGAAGTTGTAACTTTGGTCAGGTTAGAAAGTGACATTATCCGATTTTTGAAAAAAAATCTGGTTAGCCCCCCAGGGCGTCAAAAGGCTCCAAAATGGCAAAAAATGACATTTTTTGCCCCATAACTTTTCATTCATCCATTCAATTTCTCTGAAACTTGGCCAAAATATGGAGACAATTGTTCCTAATAGAAAATAAGTATCGCTGATCTTGGAAAAAATCTGGTTCGCGCCCCCGGGGGGTCAAAAGCCCCCAAAATGACCCAAAATGACCCTTTTCTCCCATAACGTTTGATACATCAATTCAATTTTTCTGAAACTTGGCCAAAATGTAGAGGCAATTGTTCTGGATATAAAATGAGCATGCTTGACTTCAGAAAAATTCTCGTTCGCGCCCCCAGGGGGTCAAAGAGGGGTAAAAATGCCCCAAATTGCCCAAATTTATTGCATTTTACACTCGCCACATCGAGTCACATACAAAGGGGGACCACGCAAGCGCGGCTTGTTTAACTAGTCTTGACCTAGTATATATATATATATATATATATATATATATATATATATATATGATTATGTTTATTTATACATACATTTAAGTATACAGCATAGCAGATTATGTACATGTATGTATAAATAAAAATAATCACAAACATACACACACACACACACACACACACACACACACACACATATATATATATATATATATATGTGTGTGTGTATATAACGAAGAATATTAATCTAGAAACATGTTATACTCAAAAGAACAAAGATGATCATAGAATAAAAAAAAAGGTAATTGATACGAAAGCACGTGCTACTCACGGACATAAATACAAATCGTTTGTGTTGTTATTTCATTTTTTTCTTAACACTTTATTAAGAAATCCACAATGGTTTCCTTTGTAGTGCCTTTCAACAAGACCTGAATGGAAACCTTTGTGTCTCAGCCTAGTTCAACTAGAGGCCGTCCTTCCCCCTTAATGCCCATAACTCGGCCCAGTCAAAAAGGTCCGTATCAACACAAGGAAAAAAGTAAAGGGAATAAATATAAATATCAGCGGTAAGAAAATAAATTGAAATAGGTATGAGGACGATTTCTGTAAATACTTATGAAAAATAATGGTATGAAAATAAAGTACGTGCCTCTTAGATCTGTTGCTTATTTTCTTCGAAATTCTAAAGAGCTTTCGCAACTTTAGCGTGACAGACCAACAGACCAACGAAACTCGCAGGCTTTTAATCAAAACTCTCGAGTCAATGCCGTTTCTGTTTTAGGGGCATATTCAGGGCTATTGTCACAGTCGACATAGCAAGGGTCATAGCGCGTCACTATATACGGCATAATCACGTTGAGACACCGGTTCTCGTTAGATCACCGAAGTTAAGCAACGTTGAGCCTGGTCAGTACCAGATGGGTGACCATTTGGGAATACCAGGACGTCGACACCGTTCCAGCAAGAACTTCAAAAATCTAACGTCGTCATATCCCCTTGTGAATTTGATACTCCCATATTCCTTTGAAGGAAGCCGGTTCAACACGCCCAGCGTGAATGCCGTATCAGGTACAGGGTAGGTACTACGTAGTTGTTCAAATAAGCGTGACTAATGGACCGACCGACAAAAGCCTCTCGTAGAGATGCGAAGTCGCATCTAAAAATACAAGGACGATTCAGGAAGTAGAGATATCAGCCGAGGGACCACGTGGTGAGACAACTTTCAAATTATTTTCCTTGTTTTTACAGTATTGTCCAAATATAATGATTCAATATTGTAAACATGTTTTCGTACATATTTTTTTTTGAAGAAGGGGGAGGGCAAGGTTGGTTCATGGCTACCATGGCGAACTATGTAATCGGCTACGCCGAGTTCAATTCCTATCGGCTCTATTCTTAATATTTACCGTTAGTAAGGCTGTACACCCACAGTTTCTACCAACTAATAGTAAACATTCAACCTGTGTTCAATTAACTTAGGCAATTCATTATTTGCAATAGATATTGGGTTTTGGCATTAAATAACCCCAAAAGACTTGATTTACCGTAAGATATATTTCAGTTTTTAAAACATTAAAGCTTTTTTATAAAACGTTAAAGCACTCTCGGCAGTCGGTAATGCAAGTGTAAGATATATTAACCCTTAAATGTTTTTTGTGTCAAATATGACACATTCGAACAAAATTCCTATTTAATATAATATTACACGAGAATGTGTAAAACTGCAACTGGTTTCAAATCTGCCAGGAGCATTTTAGCAAGTGTGAGTAGGTATTAGTATGATGTTGCATCAGCACACCAGCTAAATAAGTAATCAGTATCTTCAATGTCACGGGCGAGTGTCATCTGCTTAATTCAAGAGCCTAAACTTCTAAATCTGGTCATTATAATGTTAAGTAAAATTTATTTTATGATTCTCTAGTGTGTAATGATTATTTAGATGCATATATTGTACATATTTATTATGTTATACATGTAAAATTTTATGCCATTTGTTGCACATTTGCAACAACATTTACTTTTGTTCAATAAATAATATTTTTTTCAAAAAAACACTTATATTACTTTATATTACCCCCGATGAAACGTTTTTACTTGATAACAATATGTCAAACCAATATAAAAAATAAAGCATTTAGGGGTAAACATTATAAATACGTTTACCTTCAAGGTGAGCATAATAACGTAGGGTGTAAAATACCACTGATCAAATCTAGCAACACTGAACCTCGATGTTGGTCAGTCGGCTGGATTAAGCCACACCGACGAGTCTTCAAAAGACGAAACACGTATCTGTGGATGTTAATATTTATATAATATACTTGTAGAATACCGGGTATAAGCAATAAATACTCGTGTATAAACAATAAAAATAACAATAGTTTTACATTTTAATGTTTTTTCTTTCTCTGAGGAAGATAGTACGGTTGCGGTTGCACTCCTCTAAATTGTGAGTCTACAAAATAAATAAATAAATGATGTGCCTACATTACCCACCGTGTTACCCAGAATACATATTCCGTAATTCATAATGATATGTTCAATAATTTATCAAGCACATATTTATTATTGACGCTCACGCTCAGCCACCGATCCTTTTAAAAATGTATTACTTAATATAATTCAAAATTTGGTATAGAGCAATTCTTTTTAGTATTATATTTTTTTGTATTTACCTTATATAAAAAACTTGGTGGGTGCGAATTTGAGTAGGCGCACTTAGGAAATGCTAAAGTTTACAAAAAATGTGTCCATGTTATTCATCAGGTTGCCGAGAATGTATATTCCAGAATTTATAATGATCGGTTCATAAACAAAACTTCTATATACGCACCCTTTAAATGTTAACATTTACAAACAAAAATAACGTGCCTATGTTACTAACCGTGTTGTCTAGAATATATATTCCAACATTGATAAAGATCCGTTTATTAGTTTAGCAGATAATACTATATATATATATATATATATATATATATATATATATATATATATATATATATATATATATATATATAGTAATCTAGGTAAAGAAAATATCCACAGGATAAAAATCCAAAGTATTTTAACCGGACTTATAAAGAGTGTTCAATATCAAATATAGCTTTTATACATATAATCATTTTTTTTTATTTATACAGACATGTACATAATCTGCAACACTAGAATGTCGATGTTATCGATCAACAGCTGTTAGAAACTGAGCTCTCATCAGGAAGAAAAAAAATCCGATCTTTACTTCAGATCATATTTGGAAAGAATATTAATGTAGTTTGCATTAAGCATGGTTTAGTGCATATATATATATAAAAGTTAATTTGTAGAAGACATTAGGAATCAGAGGTGTAACGAATGTACATATAATGGTAGAATGAATTATACAGTTTCCACCTTTTTTATTAATACAATATATATATTCTATTACAATCTTATTTGCGTCATGTGGAATGATAGGATTTCCATATAATATTATATTTCGGTAAAATTTCCGTTCGTCAGATGTGTGTTCAACCGTAATTCAAACATGCATATGAAGACCGTTACTAGCGAGGACTATTCAGCATTAATTGAAATAGATTTGAAATAAAATTACATTTTTTAAATTAAATTTTGCGTTATATCCATGGTTCGTCTTTAATTCTGCTAATATCAATGTTAATATTTTTATTATTTTTAATTATTTTATGTACATTTTATAATTGTTTACATTTTTTTAATTTTAAATTTAATTTTATTTATTTTGCGCCCGTTTTCGCGTTTAGTTTACTTAAATTAATATGCATTTTTCTAGACAGGGGAGGTAACCCTGCCGAGAGAATAGTCGCACTAGCTAGCTGAGATCTCTTATTATGTTACTGTTTATAAAGGCGAAAGCCTTACATTCATTTGTAAATTTAGTTATGCTTTTATTCCTGTTTATCTTAATTGTTTCTTTGTCGGTATAAATGATGTTCTGTTTTTAAAGTATTCTACTTAATTATTCAAATATTTACCATTGAGAAGGGTTGGATTCTTAGATTGTATTACCGACTGAGGTTCGTT
>OY744528.1:117298729-117306229 GCA_963556195.1 Sepiola atlantica | reverse complement strand
TATATATTGTATATATATATATATACATATATATTGTATATATATATACATATATATTGTATATATATACATATATATATATATTGTATATATATACACACATATATATTGTATATATACATATATATATATTGTATATATATATCCACATATATATTTTATATATACATATATATATATATTGTATATATATACATACATATATATTGTATATATATACATATATATATATTGTATGTATATATATACATATATATATTGTGTATATATACATATATATATATATATATATATATATATATATATATATATATATATATATTGTATGTGTATTTAGGGAGCATAGATTCATTTAGGCAAACATTATAAAATAACGCAGAGTGTTTCTGCTTGATAAGACTTGTTTTTTTTTCTCTATTTTCGGAATAGTTCATTTAGTATTTCGGTAAAATTGGTGTAGATATCTTCCGTAGGTTTCATGTTCCATTTTCGTTCCATTTTTCCCGAGTACTTTCGATTTGATTCGTCAAATCATCTTCAGGCGGTTTTAGTCTCGGTTCCTTTACAAATATTTATTTACTGTTGAGTTTTTTAAACGGCCAGTAATTTACAATTAAAAAAAGCGTCTATAATATTGAGATGTTACATGCGAACATAATTACGTTTTTAGTTTAAATCCAAGCTTGAGGCACTGGCTGGTCTAGCCGCACTAAAGAGCTGTGATACAGCGAAACAGTCTGTATGTGGATGACAGATAAAGCTCCCTTTCTTGGGTAGAGCTTATGTGTAAGGATATCGCCAACTGCCATTAGCTTTAAGGCATAGCTATTTGGGTAAAACTAATTCGAGGTTCGGGCACTTGACAATGTTTATTGTCATTAAGGGTATGCGAGCACAACAGGGCTATGTATTTTACTTGTAGGAATTTTTCTTCAGCGCACCTCACACACTTCATCCACTCATGCATAGATATTTATACTGTAGTGATGTGATAATTATATAGTTTGGTTGATATGTGGTCATACCCTTAATGACAATAAAAGTGTAAAAATTTGGGAATTTCCTTGCTTTTGTACATTTAGTGTATATGAATTCTCATCTTAACCCTATTATGGGCATATGATTTTAGTATACTGGCATTTATCATGGAATGTCACTACTTTTGTAAAGGCTAAGCCTGAAGACAATGGTAATTTTTAAGCTTTTAAAAAAATTTCTGGAAAACTAAGGTATATGGTAAACTGAAATTAAAAGGCCATCAACTAGACCCTAGAACCTCTATCTCTGTCAAAAATCAGCTGAATCCATTAAATAGTTGATGAGATACAGGATGGCACACACGTACGTACGTACACACGGATAACACAAAATCACCCCTGACCTTTCTGGATCTCTGGGTTGCCTTGACTAATGATGCTGAAATTCTACACACTTATAGAATCTATCAAATGAAAATTGTGTGCAAAGTTTAAACTTATTTGGTTTATTGGTTTTTGAGTTATGACTGATCAAAGAAATGAGATTTCTAGCATAGGTCGTTTTTAAAGTCTATTAAGGGATAGAGCGCTATCGCGCCTCCCTTAGTATATATATATATATATATATATATATATATATATATATATATATGCATATATATATGTATATATATATGTATATATATACATAGAGCTAGTTATATATACATATATATATGTATATATACATATATATATATAATAAAATTGATATGTAAGCCATTAACAATGCGAGATTAATTTATATATATATATTTTTTTACATTAATCCTATATTTCGGAATAAATTCCATCTTCAGAGGTGACCAGTTATTGAGTCATTTAAAAAAAAATCAAAAACAAGAATAACCAAATTTATTTCTTTATTACTTGATAAAACGTCTCTCCGCACTGGTGGTGTTGGCGGCCATGATTCAAATTCCGGTGTCGAACGAAGAGTCTGGCACGCTCCTGTAGGTTAAGTAATATTGGTTGGTCATCCATTTAAAGCATTGTTGGATATGTTAATAAAATTGATATGTAAGCCATTAACAATGCGAGATTAATTCATATATATATATATTTTTACATTAATCTTATATTTCGGAATAATTCCATCTTCAGAGGTGACCAGTTATTGAGTCATTTTTTTTATTTATCAAAAGAATATGCAGTAACTCAATAACTGGTCACCTTTGAAGATGGAATTTATTCCAAAAAAATACGTTTCATGTGAATCCTCTAGAGTACTTTAAAATGTTAATAAATGAAAAATTATTACATTTTCGCTTTGAAATCCATATATTTCGGCTATTTCAGATATCAATTATATTGGAAAATATACTATGCGGCCCAGTAAAATTTGATTTCTTTTAAATGTGGCCCTTGCTCAAAAAGGTTTGCCCACCCCTGGCTTAAAGTTTATTGTAACACATGCGTGTTCATATTCTGGTGCTTTTGTCATTTATGTGGACTGCGGTGTTATACCTAATTGTGGAAAAAAATTATATATATAAGTATATACTATAGCATATGAATATATGTCATAGTATATTTTATAATCTGATAGACCGAAGATGATCAGTACACTGTGTCTATAATTTCTTAGCTTGGAATTCATTAGACCATGCTCCACCCCACAAAATTCAGCCACACACACGCACATGAATATATGTGTGTGCGTTTGTGTGTGTGTTTGTGTGTTATTTATTGTCTTAGTTCGTAATATATATATATATATATATATATATATATATATATATATATATGTATATAGTAAGCTATGAAAATATATTTATGGCAATTAAGCTGCACAAAGGCTCCTGCGTTTCATCCCCGGGGAAATCTTCAGGCTAAAATGCATGGAGTTATTTTTGCCGAGTGTTTTTATATACACGGCTAGCTAGTTTACTAATCAGATTCTTTGTTGTTCTCTCAGCCATTTGTTGGGCTTCATATATTCTGTTTTCTATAGATTGGCCTATACCCTGTTTCCTTTGTTGTATCAATAGAATGGGTGAATTTATTTTAACACGTGGTTCCTTGTATTTATATATATGAATCAGATTTTATTATTATTAGTTAAAGACGCAGTATTACTCATTGTTTTTGAACTTTAAAAAAATCTGATCAATTTCTGATTTTATTATGTCATTCAATTAATATATATATATATATTAATTGAATGACATGATAAAATAAGAAATTAATCAGATTTTATTAAAGTTCAAAAACAAGGAGTGATACTGAGTCCTTAACTCGTCCTTCAATTAATATTATTGCTCTATACATTATATTGAGCTTTGTTTTTATCCTGATAGTCTACTGGTTAAATATATTATTTATATTTTTAAAGTATTATCTGACTCTTTGACTCTCTCTCTCTCTCTCTCTCTCTCTCTCTCTCTCTCTCTATATATATATATATATATATATATATATATATATATATATATGATGCATATTTTCGTCATAGTGTCGCTATTTTCGCGAATTTTAAAATTGTATTACAGACCATGAACACACATGTGTTCCTACGCTCATGGTTACAATCAACTTCCCAAACCTGAAACAGAAGGAGGCAAAAAGCAGGACGCCCATTCACGTAGATTGTCACGTCCGTTATCTTTTTTTTTTTCGATCTACTCTCGATCGGTAATGTACGTCTGCAAATGTTTTTAATACATTCCTGAGATCAGCATAGTATTGATTTACTCCTCTCCAGGAGTTAGGCACAAGGCCAGTTTTTATCTTACTCCCACAAGTAAGATGAGACCCAAGGTCGGGTCGGGAAAGTGGGGTTTAAAAATTGCCTGGGCAGCCCCGTCGGCATTCCCCGGTAGGGGCGCCTCAGGCAGTAAGCAATAAACTTACTCCTCCCCAAAGAGGGGAGGCGAAGCCTGGGAGGGTGGACCTCTTAGAACTTCACAGGACAGACCCATAGACCGGCGTAAATCAAGCCCCGAAGGCCAAGACAATACCAGTCTATGGGGTGCAGTATCCATCGGAACAGATACTACACTTTGATCTTAGCCAAAAGGCATAGTATAAAACGAAAACAAAAAAATATTTACAATTCAAATTTTAGTCTTAACCTTGCGATAATCACAACAATCGCAGTCATATTCTAAACGCTACGCCTACTCACACGCTGACCCGAGTCACATTATAATCTATCATTTTCAGACACTATCGTGTTTTCTCCGATCAACCCCGGGGTAATCTCGTCACAGCTTCATTGTTCAATCTGCATTTCTATACAAACGAAAACTGCCACGTATATTATTCATTATTGTTTGATGTTATGGGTTATGCTGCTCTGTTTTATTGTGGTATTCTTTGTTTATTACCAACCCCGCGGACTAAATAAATCATTTGTTCAGTGATATTAACCGCGGAAAGATAAGCATCAGTCCCACCCATGCAAAGAAGCATCATACATAAGATAGTGTCGGAAATACATACTCGCAAAAATATGCGACCAGAAATCGTATACTTTTGATAGTATATCACTACCCCGTCCTCCGCAAAAAGGACAAAGGTAGCGAACATATAGTACACTGCCATCCAAAAGGAGGCGGTAATGGCTAGGAGGATAATCTCATAAGAACAGAATAGATACTACACTACCCCCTCCAATAAAGGAGGAAATCATGCATGGAAGGATCATCTCATGACAACATAACTAATACTACACTACCACAACAGCAAGGAGGAGGTAATGCATATCAGGATGGTATCATGAAAACAGAACATATGCTATATTTCACAAATTGTTGATTGAAAGATAGTACATTAGTTTGAAATAGTATAGTTAACTGAAGCTAGTGCAATGGTATAATATTACTAGAAGTAGTAGTATAGTTTCGGCACCACACCGACAGATACAAAATCTCCTTTAGTAATATATATTATTTTGATTGATACATGTTTCTTTTCTTTCTTTCTTTCTCATTTTTTCTTCCTACGTTTTTTTTGTCGTTCTTTCTACTGTTTTAAAAACCGTTCGATTATTTCATTTCATTAAATTAATTCTATTTTCCTTTTTTTTCTTTCTGTAATTATCAACTTCTTTCTTTCTGTCTTTCTTGCTTTCTTTCATTCTTTCTTTCGGTTGTGCCAACATTTCCATTCGTTTTTCTTCAGTATTTATAAACCAATTCTTTCTTTCTTCTTCTTTGCAATCGCCCGACAAACATACCTACCTACCAGTATACCCTAGTTCCTCTCATGAAAATAATACTTAAGCACTCAACCTCTTACTCCCCCAAATATGAGCCAACCCCACTTCTACCCCAACTCACGGGACACAATATTTTGGCGATGTGTCACTTCCTTCACTTGCTCCTCACATTTCCTCCGATAAACGTTTAAAATATTTTAATATTTAAATCCCTTTAATTTACCTACTCAATTGCAATTCCCCCAGTCAATACACACACACACACACACACACACACACATACATATATATATATATATATATATATATATATATTCTTAGTTCGTCATATAAATATACATAGACATGTATATGCGTATATATGTGTATATAATTAATAGGATAAAATAAAACACACACACAAATATATATATATATATATATATATATATATATATGTAATCAATAGACTATAATATAGAACTTGATATATACATATATCAAGTTCTTCAAACTTATCCTATTATATATATATATATATATATATATATATATATATAAAACCTGAAACACACACACATGAATGTGTATGTTTTTCAGCAAACATATACGATAAGAGATAGCATATGACGAAAGAACATCCGCAAAGGAGAAGGTAATGCCTGGAAAGATGGTATCATGACCACAGAACAGATACTAGTCTACCCATACAAAAGAGGAGGTAAACCCTGGGAAGATGGTCTCATAACAAAAGATACTACACTACCCCTCCAAAAAGTGGTAATGTATGGGAAGATGATACTATCAGCACAGAACAAATACTACACTACTCTCCAAAGAAAAGATAGTATGTAATCTCTGGGAAGATGGTCTCATGATAACAGAACATATACTACACTACCGTCTTTTTTAACTGAACGCGGAAAGGTAGTATATTCGACTAAAAGAAATATAATAAACTTAATTGAGCATTAAAAGAAAGTAATAGTATAGCTTCGGCTAAATCGTCATTATTAAAAGAAGTATAATTTCGGCTTCAGATAGACAGATACGAAATGCGCATTAGTAATAAATATATAAGTTTGAAGACAAAATCTATCTATTAACATATCATGTTAATATATATATATATATATATATATATATATATATATATATAAATATATATATATATATATATAGTTATATATGTATATATGTAATGATGTTTATGTTATATAACACTCTATTATCTAGATAAGTTTACTTGTGTTATATTCTATACTATTCATCATATGAAGATGATGATGATTGTGGCAATCATCATCATCATATGATGCATAGTATAAAATATAACACAGGTAAATTTATCTATATAATAGAGTCTAATATAACACAGAATAAGACCATCCTTACAAAATTGCAATGTCAGGTTGTGGTCACGCAGATTCTTAGGCAGGCCCGACTTAATTTTACAAGTCTTTACGCCGTGGGTATTGTAGGAATATCTTTACATATAGATGGCCACGTTGTGCGCTTGTACGACACGAAGAGCACGCTCTCCTTCTACAAAGTCTAGTTTTAGTGACAAGCCGAGGCAATATAATTGGGAAACGATGTAGTATGAAGGTTTTATATCAGAGTTTCTGTCTCCTAGATGGATGATCTAACAAAATCTACGGGCCCATCTCGCCGAGTAGGGTAGTATCGAGCCTGGGTACTATACTATATATTTCTACGTTCCCGCTAACAAATATATATATATATATATATATATATATATATATATATATATATATATATATATATATTACGAACTAAGACAATAAATAACACACAAGCACACATATATTTATGTGCGTGTGTGTGGCTGACTTTTGTGGAGTGGAGCATGGTCTAATGAATTCACAGCTAAGAAATTATTGACACAGTGTACTGACCATCTTCGCTCTATCACATTATAAAATATACTGTAGTATATACGTTTATATATAATTGTTTTGCCACAATTAAGGTATAACACCGCAGCCCACATAAATCACAAAAGCCACAGACTGTTACTTCCAGTCAATACGTTATGATTCAATTAGTCTTAGTCTATTATTTTCAAGGCTACTTATTAGACAATAGGAAGCGCGGAATAAACTAATCTAGTTAGAGGTGTGTATTGGCGACAGACATATATGGAACTGTTTGACCCCAAAGATAACTATGCAACTAAGCCTATTACGAATGTTGAAGGGCAAGGTATGGACAATGGAAGGTAAGGGGAAAAAGGATATATGTTATCGAGAAAGGTAAGGTAAATGAGAGAGAGTATAAATATTCAACTCTCCACCAAAACGGTCATAATGGGTCAATTTT
>OY744528.1:117291229-117293729 GCA_963556195.1 Sepiola atlantica | reverse complement strand
GAAAAATCCATCTCTTAAACAAGGCCATCCGGATTAGAACGAAAATAAAAAATTGTCGCAAAAAAGAACGATATCTCCTACAGTGACAGAGGAAAGAAAAGATTAAGTATAGTATCAAAACAGATACTACACTTTAACGTTAATTCTATTTTGAAAAGTACAATAAAAATAAGCCGAAAAGAAAAAATATTGTAAAGTCGGACAATATTCAGAGAGGGGCATAAAAATAAGCACCGGTTTATATATTTAAAAAAAATATTCAAGTTAGACGAGTTCCTTTAATCTTAAATGGTTGCGATTGATTGGTTAATTTGAGTCAGATGAAACAAATCCTTGATTGTTATTTGGGCGGACAGTAGCGGGTAGAAACAGGCAGTGGAAGTCATAAAAAGTGAGGCCGATCAACTATTATCAACACAGATAAATCACACGTTACTTCAATACGTTCAAACCTTCAGAAAAGTCGTTGAATTGTAGACGTGTTACCATTTGTTTTCATTATTGCAATTCTATGGAGGGAAATTAGAACTTCGGTATTCAGAAAAGAAGGTCCATTGGATTGGAAACAAATAGCAATTGCCCCAGTCTAGAAGGATTTCTATTCCACTGACCAGGAACAGAACATATGATGATAAAAAAATAATAAAACGAACAGAAAATAATGAAATTAGTATTTCTGCGCTCACAAATGATGTCTATTCAATGGAAACATAATAACAGTTTCCTCTATCTAGAAAGATTTCTCCTACAATGACCGCAGAAAGCTTCTTTGTTTATTTTTCGATAGGGGAGGGGAAGTCACCCAAAACACTGAAAAATCTATTTTGTTTAATTTAAAACAATAAATACTCTTTTAATAAATCCTATTTTAGTCCCATAATTTACTTACAGTGACATGTTTTTATGAGTTTTTTTTTCAATTATCTTCTAACATTTCTTTTTATTAAATTAAATCATTATTTTATATTTTCCCAGGTCAACGTCAAAACATAGGTAAATCATATTTTAATCACCTTAATTACTTATAGTGAAATGAGTTCTTTCCTTTTTTTTTCAGAATGAATACTCTAATAATTATATACTTTCATTCATTTATTTTATATTTTCCCCGGGTAACGCCGATGCAGAGGTCCTGCTAGTGGTTAATAAAATAGATATTATATATATTTTTATGAAAACCTGGATGGTGCGCGACTTCGGAGACACTCTGTATATATTATGTTTTGATATTGGAAATTTATTTCCGACAATGTACAGTATATTATGTATACATAACACACACATACATACACGCCCCCCCACACATATATATATATATATATATATATATATATATATATATATATATATATATATATATATATATATATATATATATATATATATATATATATATAAACGCCATTTGAATGTATGGAAATACAAACTCTTGAGCTTATTTTTTTTTCTACAAGGAATTTGTTAAGAGTTTTATGATAATTGTCCTAAGGGAGAGGCCATTTTTTTTTCTTATAAGAGGGTCTCTTGGGGAACATAAAACCCGTTTCTCAAGTTTGTTGCCTCTTATTTTACAGTTTAGTTAACCCTGCAGAAAAAAAGGTGCTTAAAACATAAAAATACACAGGACCGATATATAAATATATTCAAAATTGGCCGAGTGGTTAAGGCGTCGGATTTGAGTTGCAAAATACTCGTTATCCGGGGTTTCGAATCGCATAACCGGTAGTGAATAGTCATATCTCTATGCTGATGAGTCCCGATTATGAAAAAGGACGAAACGTATACGTACATAGATAATAAGCAATAACACACACATATATATATATATGTATATATATATTAAAGAAAGAAAGATGAAGATAAAAAATTGTACAAAATTACATAAAGTTACATAAATAAATACAAATTTTATTACATTGAAAGTTCAGATGCAAGGAGTTACATTAATCCTTAAACCATGGGTTTTCAAAGACAAAACTCTTCTCGTCTGAGGATAAAATCTGGTAATATGGTATTTATAACAATTAAATATTACCTAGTTCCATTTCACTTTGAAAAATTGAAGAATAAAAAAAAACAAAAAAGGTTGGGGATAAAGAAATAAAAGGTCGGGAAGTAAAAAATTAGCAGTATTGCGAAGTGATTTTTGAAGACGAAAGGGACGTTATGGTGTAAATAGTTAATAGTAAAAGTAACAATTTGTAGAATTGAAGTTTTTTTAACAAATCAAAGGTGGAGGGTTCAAAATATCTCACTCTACGATATTTCACTTATCGTTAATTCTATTATCATTAGTATATATATATATATATATATATATATATATATATATATATATATATATATATATATAATCTCGAAATATATAGAAAACCCTCTAGATGGACACTGAAAGTGTGGTATTAACACAGCATGACGTCGCTAGATTTATATGCATCGTTCCTTTCATCAAGTAGAGTGCTCTCTTGACGTCAAAGACGCCGAAAAAAGTGCTAAAATT
>OY744528.1:117281229-117286229 GCA_963556195.1 Sepiola atlantica | reverse complement strand
ACCGGCTTGTTTTTAGCGATGAGGCGACCTTCCATCTGAATGGCAAAGTTAACAAGCATAACACTCGCATATGGGGTACTGAGAATCCTCATGAACTTCTTGAGCACGAGCGAGATTCACCAAAAGTGAACGTGTTTTGTGCAATTTCCAAGAAAGGTGTCTATGGACCGTTCTTCTTTGAAGAGGCAACTATCACTGGTGAATCCTATCTCAACATGCTGGAAGACTGGTTAATGGCTCAGTTGGAACAAGCAGAATCTGATGACTTCATTTTCCAACAAGATGGTGCACCACCACACTGGAGTCTTAGAGTAAGGCAGTTTCTTAACACAAGGCTGCCTGGTAGATGGATTGGGATATCTGGGCGAGGTGATGACGTTCTCATGCCCTGGCCTCCTAGGTCTCCAGATCTTACCCCGTGTGACTTTTTCCTTTGGGGCTTTGTCAAGCAACAAGTCTATGTGCCGCCCCTTCCAAGAGATATTGACGAACTAAAGGCTCGAGTAACGGCAGTTGTGGGAACCATTGACGTCAAGATGCTGGAACGCGTTTGGCAGGAAATGGACTATCGACTAGATGTCTGCCGTGTGACGAATTGTGCTCATATTGAGCAACTTTGAAGATTCCCCACAAAACTTGAAACTTTAACCTTTCTAACGGTACCAATTTCATTTTTCAACTCCTAATAGTTTTTGAGTTATTAAAAATTGTTATGTTCCCAAGACTTTTGAAACACCCTGTATATATATATATATATATATATATATATATATATATATATGTATATATATATGTGTGTGTATATGGGTAGCACATGCGTTGTTAATGAACTGATGGTTTCCACTTAAGCCTAAAGCAATATTTTCTGTAGAAGGAACTGGATATGCTATGGTACCAATATCGTGAAGCAAATAATTAAATGAATACAACAATTCGTTTAAAATTCCATTTACAGGAGCAGTCAATTTGGCCTTTTCGGGTTAAAGTGTCGCATTGTCATTATAAGTAGTAACTAAGGTTTGAGTTTAAAATCCCGGGGTTGATTCGCTCGCTGTGTATAGCCACACTGAAACAACTTAAATGAAATGAAACACATGTCAGTGTATAACTTTATATATACATATAGTATAAATTATTATTTATACAAACATTATTGGTTTCATATGTGCATACATGTTACGGTTGTACTCTTCACAGAAAGTCTAGCTCTTCAGACAAGGAAGTGGCATCTCTATATAATTCCTACAATATATATATATATATATATATATATATATATATATATATATATATATATATATATATATAAATATATAGTGTGTGTGTGTGTCAGGTTGTATATGAAAAGAAATCAAATAAAGTACTCGATCATATAAGAGAGCTAATATAATTTATTTAGATACTGTATATTACATATTTCAGCAATGTACCGCGGTTTCATCCAAAAGGGCAGATTTAGACATATTTAGTAAATCTCTGTGCCCATTGTACGATTGTAGTCACGGTCCGATAGGGAATGGCCTCAACAATAACAGAAAACGGTGTAAAATCCGGTGTAAAATCCGGTGTGGGATAGTGATTAACTAAGACTTAAGTTTTAGTTAATCACTATCCCACACCGGATTTTTTCAGGGACCCCCTCAGAGATATACCGTTTTCTGTCATTGTTGCCGATGATTCCATATACGGTATCTAAATAAATTCTCTCTCTATATATTTATTTAAAAAAAATATAGTTAAAATATTTCTGCTTCTATTTCTCTTTTAATTTGTATCTCTCTCTGCTTTCTCCTGTCTCTCTCTCTCTCTCTCTTTCTCTCTGCAACTATCTTACTTTTTAGGGCTTAAAATGTCTTCTTCTTCTTCTTCTTCTTCTTCTTCTTCTTCTTCTTCGTCGTCTTCTTCTTCTTCTTCTTCTTCTTCTTCTTCTTCTTCCGTTTCTACTTCTTTTTCTTCTTTTTCTTCTTCCGTTTCTTCTTCTTCTTCTTCTTCTTCTTCTTCTTCTTCTTCTTGCTGAAGGATTATTTCATCTTGGCATTCCTTCTTTCTCTCTCTAACCCGTCTCAATATATACAAATTATATTAACGACACACAAAACCAGCTAAAACTTTACATGAATAATTTAATACTTTAAAGCTGTAAGAATTCAACACCTTAATCTGTAATTCAAACTTGTTTATATGACGCAAAACAACCAATAGCAATGTACGGGATCTAGTAAACCCATGGGATCAATTCATTATTTTTTGTTCTTAAAATGTTGTGACATGCAAGTAATAATATCTCTAATCAAGTAGAATGAAACGTAATATAACCGTAGATAATGATATTTAGATGATGAAGGAAGGCGGAAGAAATTAGACACATCAACTAAAAGAATTTATATATATATATATATATATATATATATATAATTAAATAAATACTGGCACACTCGACGCCAATTAATTGCGGAGTATAGGTTGATTCTATAGCAGGGGTTCGAACCTTGCGACCGTCTGAGATTCTCATTGCCTACGCTAATGAGAGCGAACGCTTCAAACGCTTGCGTATGTAGGTAAAAATAATTTAACATTATTTACTTAAAATAATATATATATATATATATATATATATATATATATATATATATATATGAGAGAGAGAGAGAGAGAGAGAGAGAGATTTATTCGCCTGAACGTTTTAATTAATTTAATTATTGTAACAATTTAGATCCAAAACAATATGGTCTTTTTCTTCATGTAAAATAATTATCAGCTAAATATCCTGTAAATAAATCAAATTAATGTCACCTTTAAGTCGACCCCGAGGACATACATAATTCTATTTATGACGTCTTATTCGATTTTAGAACAATTACCTTCGAAATGAGTAAAATGTTATTTTTTGCCCAAACCTTTTAGCTAGGTGCAACGGATAGTATTGTACTTATACTACATTTTATCTTTTCTGTCCTCGGTTAAAGAAGAGAGAATCCTCCTCGACTGAGGCATTTAAACATTTTTTTGTCTTTATCCAGAGTGCTCCTGTTTGTGGAGCTGAATTCCCCTATATTAAAAATCGACCTTGTGTATAAGTCTGCCTTTGTGCTCTATCTCAATTATTTTCATGACGATCAGACGATCTAACTTTTTTAATGGGGGTTAGAAGATGATTATGTGCGTACAAACGAATGTAGACGCGTATAATTATGCAGATTGCTATAAAAATCGACCCCGCACAAATTAAATGTAATAGACAGAAAACTCAAACCATAACAGAGTATACATAAACGGTGGAAGCTTATTTAAACAAGCCGGGCGTGCGTGGTCCCCCTCTGTATGTGACTCGATGTGGCGAGTGTAAAATGCAATAAATTTGGGCAATTTGGGGCATTTTTGACCCCCCTTTGACCCCCCTGGGGGCGCGCACCAGAATTTTTTCTGAGGTCAAGGATGCTCATTTTATATCCAGAAGAATTGCCTCTACATTTTGGCCAAGTTTCAGAAAAATTGAATGGATGGATCAAACGTTATGGGAGAAAAGGGTGTTTTTTTTTGCCATTTTGGGGGCTTTAAACCACTTGGGGGCGCGAACCAGATTTTTTCCAAGATCAGCGATACTTATTTTCTATTAGGAACAATTGCCTCCACATTTTTGGCCAAGTTTCAGAGAAATTGAGTGGATGGATGAAAAGTTATGGGGCAAAAAATGTCATTTTTTGTCATTTCGGGGCCTTTTGACCCCCTGGGTAGCTAACCATATTTTTTTTCAAAAATCGGAGAATATCACTTTCTAACCTGACCAAAGTTACAACTTCATGCAAAATTTCAGAGAAATTCAATGGATGATTGCGGAGAAAAATCCGGACGGACGGACGGACGGACGGACATGCCTCAAAACATAAGTTCCCCGATTTTATAAATCGGGGGACCAATAACAAAATGTACCGAAAAGTTAATTTATCTTTATTAGAAATGTACTTGACTTACTTTCTTACTTGGCTTATTAAATACCGTGGACTTTAACACTTTTCTCTTCATTTTACATATCATTTTTTTTTCAAACAAAACAAATGAAAGAATTCCTGATTGCTTCCTTATATAGGTAAATCTCCAAAAATTAAATCAAAAGGCACTCGAAAAAATTAATGTTATCCTCATTCATAATGTCTTCCATTAGTTTTTTCATTAAGAGAATAAAGGCAAATCAAAAAAAAGGTATTTATTTTATCTTGTTTCTTTACCTCTTGTTTTTTGTCAATGTTCATCTTTCTCATTATTTCATTTTGCGATCTATTAATACCTTATTAAGCTATTAACCTCATTTTTCGTTTGAATAATATATATATGTGTATATATATATATATTTATATATATATATATATATATATATATATATATATATATATGTATCTGAATTTTTTAGATGATGATTGATAAGGACCCGTTGCGCAGTGGATATATTACGAAGTTAAATTCAGTTCGAGGTGATAGTTATCTATCGGACGATACGAAGAATTTCGAATTACTGAACATTTTCCCAGTCATGGCTGACAAAATAAGAGCGTACTACCTCCGTGGAGTTAATAAAGGGTTCCGTTCGAAATTCCGTCCAGATTTCCGAGTTCGACAAAAATCTATATATTTTAGAGGTGAAAGATGAGAATAAAGAATTGTAAAGATACAATATTTATTAAAACATCAAAAGTTCAGAGCAAGGAGCCTCATATCCTTAATCCATGGATTTTCAAAGATAAACTCTTTTCATCAGAGGATAGGGAAAGCCGATAATGTTGTTGTAAATATTATCGGCAACATTTAACTTTGAAAATTTTATATAAAGTAAAATAAAATCGAAATAAAAAACAAAAATAAGGGGCAAAGGTGAAGAGTCATGTTAAAGTGAGAGCGTAAAATCAGGGTGGATGTTATCTAAAAACACGCCAGGACAAAATAAAATAAAAGCAGCTGTTATTTGGAAATGAATGCTTGAAATAGAAAGAAATACTCAAATTGTT
>OY744528.1:117273729-117276229 GCA_963556195.1 Sepiola atlantica | reverse complement strand
GATATAGATCGAAAAGGTTTGTTTATTTTTCTAGACAGCAAGAGTGTTAGATTGTAATATTCCGGATTATCAAGGATCAATTTGATATATTTTGAGAGATTTTTTTCCCTCTCCTTGTCAAAACTAAATAAAAGAAAAATCCCGGATTCCGAAACTATGCCAGGAGCGCTGGGGGGTTAAACCGGAAGTGTCCAGGATAAAGTATTCAGAGGAAAATGAAATAGATCGTAATAAGTTTTGATAAGATAATAATTAGATATTATATCTTATATTATTATTCTTTCTTTTATATATATATATATATATATATATATATATATATATATATATATATATATATATATATATATTTGTATGTTGATTCTATTTATTTAATTTTTTTGTTATATATTTACTATTATTGTCATTGTTTTTTTAAAAAAAATTTTTTATCGTATATAAAACGTTGATTTTATTTATAATATATATGTTTGCCAACAGGCTGGTTCCGGCATTAGATGTTATATATGCTGTAGAAAGTAAGTTATTTGTTGTTGGTGCAGTATATTATAATTTAGTTATGTCTGGTTAAGTTTAATCCTTATTTATTGGTTTTAATTTACCTCTTAAGTGTCTTTTGTTTTAGGTATGTAGACTGATCGGTTTACTGGTTAAAGGGAGACAAATCTGTTATCTTTGGTATTAATTTATAAGGAAATTCTGTTAATTGGCTTTGTTGATATTATTTATTTAACTAATCTCAGATTTCTTATTCAATTGTTTTTATGTTTTATTTGTTTATTTATTTATTAGTATATTGTTTGTTTATTTATTTATTAAGATGAGGTGGGGCGTGATGTGTGGTTTGAGATCAAATAGTGTGAATGTCAGGTACTAATGTAATGGTCAATTCTTAATATTATAGGTATGATTTGTGCAAATAGTGTTTATTATGGGGGTGGGGGTTATTATCTGGGGGATGGGTTCTGGGGGAGTAGGTTATATGATGAAGGTAGAATTTAATTCGTGTCTCTGGTACAAAACTGGATTATATTTGGAAATGAGAATAGCTTCCATCAGTCTTAGGTTCCTGGTCGAGGCTAGAATGGAAACGTTTATGTCTTGTTGTGTAGTATTGCATGAGAAAGTATGTTTGAAGAAGGAAGATATATTTGTGTTCATGTGTTCTTTTATACGCTGGTGTAGTTGTCTTGTAGTATATCCAATATAGGAGTGGTTATAAATAGTGCATAATATATTGTATACACAGTTAGTGCGGTGGCATAGTCCAGTGATAGGAATGGGACAATTGGCTAGGGAGCATGGGTCTTGGGTACGTGTAGTGAATTTTTTGGAAAGGTGTTGACGTAAGGTGGTGCCGGTGTGGGTGAGTTGAATGTCTAGTTTTTCTTTATGTATTGCACTGCGGATGGCATTAGTGATTCTGTCATTAAAGAAAGGTAGTTTTAGGAAGCATGTGTTGGAGAGTGTGTTGTGTCTGCATGATCTGGTCTTGCTAAGGTGGGTTATTGTGGAAGTGGGGTAGCCGTTGGTAATTAAGGTTTGATGGAAGTCTTTGATGTGTTTAATTTTATTGGCAGTAGATGAGCATTTATTTTGTATGCGGGTAATTTTATTACGGGCATAGTCTAGTTTGGCTTTAAGGGGCAGGGCAGATTTAAAATGAACAAATAGGTTTTTACAGGCGAGTTTTCTGTAGAAATTGGTCTGTATAAAACCGTTTTCTGTGATTTTGAGGTTAAAATCGAGGAGAGATAGTGAGCCGGAGTCGCTAGGGTGTTCTATAGTAAATTTTATATGGGGGTCGGTGTTGTTGAAAATGTCGAAAATGCTGATAGCTTCTTCACGAGATGAGGTGAGGACAAGAATGTCATCTATGTACCTAGTAAAGAAGATATGGGAGTGGCAGGTGTTGAGGGCTTGTTGTTCGAGTCTGTCCATGTAGGATATGGTTAAGAGGCCAGACAAGCTAGAACCCATGGGAAGACCCAATTTAGGCCCATCGTCTCCAGCGTCGAAGGACCATTATATCAAATCTCCTGGCTACTTTCTAGACTCCTGAAACCACTACTCCCTACCTTCCCCGCACATTTCAACAGCTCTGACCAAGTCATTAGCAGATTAAACCTACCCCAACAACAACAGCTAAGCTCTAACAAATACACATTTAGCCTCGATGTTGTTTCCCTATACACATTAATACCCGCCCACCCAGCAGTTGACCTCATCTCTGACCACATCTCTTCCTCCGCTAACTTAGAACTGTTCGGGTTAACACCCGAAGACATACACCAACTCCTAGACATTATCATTAACAATATATATTTTACCTTCCAACACCACATATTTAAGCAGATTACTGGTCTTTCGTATTTTTATTTGTAATTAGTAACTAAACATCTCTATATATATATATATATATATATATATATATATATATATATATATATATATATATATATATAAATATATATATTTAAATGTTGAATTAAATAAATAT
>OY744528.1:117256229-117271229 GCA_963556195.1 Sepiola atlantica | reverse complement strand
ATACAAAACTTATGATATAATCAATATTTTGTAATCAGGCTCCCAAAATTTTACATCAACAAATATTATTGTGTACATATGTTTCAGAAATGTTTTAATAATTACCCCATCAACATAAACATCTTTATTAATTCGTTACAGGTCAAGTTAAGAATTGAATTGTAGAATGATCACAAAAAGATAATAGCACTTTACCTGAGTGTTTATCATTGAAATTCCTCTGCCTAACAGTCACAGGTAACATGAATTGGAACAAATACATAGAGAATATTGCCAATACTGCTGCAAAGAAGGTGGCCTCCCTCTACCGGGCTAGAAAACATCTCAAACCTGCCAGTATCCTATATCTCTACAAAGCAACCATTCGCCTATGCATGGAGAATTGTTGTCACATCTGGGCTGGAGCATCAACCACTTGTTTCTCGCTATTAGACAGGGTCCAAAAACGAGTCTCCAATCTAATAAGTCCCACACTGTCAACCAAGCTTTAACCCATGTTCCATCGCCGCAATGTTGTATCCCTGTGCTTGTTTTACAAGTACCTCAATGGAATGTGCTCCGTTGAACTCGAGGCACTAGCACAATTTCGACGTAAATACTCCCGACCAACCGGACATTCCGAAAAGTTCAATCTCTTCTCCGTAGAGTTCCCAAGATATCAGAGAACCTTTTACTCTCAGAGTGTTTTTTTCCTCGAACTGCTAATCTGTGGAATTCCCTCCCTGGTTCCTGCTTCCTTGACTGTACTTACATGTGGAAATATAAATACAACGTTAATATTGTGATGTTTTAGTAAACATAGTTGCCAAATCCAATCGAAACATGCTGGTCTCATCAAAGATGTTTTATTTTACACATCAGAAAGAGGTATTAATTATACCTAAATGAACAAATTGCGCGAACCCCCCATATAATATATAAATATATATATATATATATATATATATATATATATATATATATATATACATATATAATGTATATATATAATGTATATATATATATGTATATATATATCTACAATGTATATATATAATGTATATATATATAATGTATATATATAATGTATATATATATAATGTATATATATGTATATATATAATGTATATATATATATATCTATATATGTATATATATATAATGTATATATATAATGTATATATATAATGTATATATATAATATATATATATAATGTATATATATAATGTATATATATAATGTATATATATAATGTATATATATATATAATGTATGTATATATAATGTATATATATAATGTATATTGTATATATATAATGTATATATATATAATGTATATATATTATGTATATATATAATGTATATATATAATGTATATATATATAATGTATAAATATAATGTATATATATAATGTATATATATAACAATGTATATATACAATGTATATATATAATGTATATATATATCATGTATATATATAATGTATATATAAAATGTATATATCAATAATGTATATATATATAATATATATATATAATCTATATATATAATGTATATATACTATGAAATATATATATGTTTTCGCATATATCTTATATATATATAATGAATATATGTATATATTTTTTCGTATATATCTTATATCTTATATATATATATATAATGAATATATATATATATTTTAGTATCCATCGTATATATATATATAGATATATATGTATATACATTTATGTGCGTATATATCTTATATATATACAGACACACATATATATATATTTATATATATATGTATATATATATAAAGGCTTATATATAATGTGTATATATATATGATTAATATATATATGATGTATATATAATTTATATATCTTGTATATATATAATGTATATATATTTAATGTATATATATATAATGTATATATATGTATGTATATATATATATGATATTTATAATGTATATATATAATGTATATATATATAATGTATATATATATGTATATATATATGTATATATATATGATATGTATATATAATGTATATATATAATGTATATATATGTATATATATGTATGTATATATAATGTATATATATCTATATATATGTATGTATATATATATGATATATATATGTATATATATATATATGATATATATATATAATGTATATATATAATGTATATATATGTATGTATATATATAATGTATATATATATGTATATATATAATGTATATATATAATGTATATATATAATATATATATAATGTATATATATAATGTATATGTATAATGTATATATATAATGTATATATATAATGTATGTATATATAATGTATATATATAATGTATATTGTATATATTATGTATATATATATAATGTATATATATAATGTATATATATAATGTATATATATAATGTATATATATAATGTATATATATAATGTATATATATACAATGTATATATACAATGTATATATATAATGTATATAAATATCATGTATATATATAATGTATATATATAATGTATATATCAATAATGTATATATATATATATATAATGTATATATAAAATCTATATATATAATCTATATATATAACTTATATATACAATGAATATATATATATATATGTTTTCGCATATATCTTATATATATATAATGAATATATGTATATATTTTTTCGTATATATCTTATATCTTATATATATAATGAATATATATATATTAGTATCCATCTTTTATATATATACATATATATGTATATACATGTATGGGCGTATATATCTTATATATATACACACACACATATATATATATATTTATATATATATATGTATATATAAAGGCTTATATATAATGTGTATATATATATATATGATGAATATATATATAATGTATATATAATTTATATATAATGTATATATATAATGTATATATATTTAATGTATATATATATAATGTATATATATGTATATATATGTATGATATTTATAATGTATATATATAATCTATATATATATAATCTATATATATGTATATATATGTATATATATATGATATGTATATATAATGTATATATATAATGTATATATATGTGTATATATATGTATGTATATATAATGTATATATATCTATATATATGTATGTATATATATATGATATATATATATATAATGTATATATAATGTATATATATAATGTATATATATGTATGTATATATAATGTATATATATATATGTATATATAATGTATATATATGTATATATATAATGTAAATATATATGTATATATAATGTATATATATAATGTAAATATATTTAATGTATATATATATGATGTAAATATATATAATATATATATAATGTATATATACATAATATATATATAATGTATATATATGATGTATATATATAATCTATATATACATATATAATGTATATATACATGATATATATATATAATTTATATATATGATGTATATATATAATGTAAATATATAATATAATGTATATATATATAATATATATATAATGTATATATGTATATATATAATATATATATATAATGTATATATATAATGTATATATATATATGATGTATGTATATAATGTATATATATGATGTATGTATATAATGTATATATATGATGTATATATATAATGTATATATGTAAAATGTATATATATATATATGTATATATATATAATGTATATATATATGTCATGTATATATATAATGTATATATATATAATGTATATATATAATGTATATATATAATATATATATATAATGTATATATATAATGTAAATATAATATATATATATAATGTATATATATATATAATTCATATATATATAATGTATATATATATATAATATATATATGTAATGTATATATATATAATGTATATATATAATGTATATATATATATATAATTAATATATATAATGTATATATATAATGTATATATATAATGTATATATATTATGTATATATATAATGTATATATATAATGTATACATATAAGGTGTATATATATGGTATATACATATATATATATAAGGTATATATATAATGTATATATAATGTATATATATAATGTATATATATAATGTATATATAATGTATATATATACATTATGTATATATATAATGTATATATATAATATATATATACACATTATGTATATATATATAATGTATATATTATGTATATATAATGTATATATATAATGTATATATATAGTGTATATATATAATGTATATATATAATGTATATATATAATGTATATATATAATGTATTTATATAATGTATTTATATAAAGTATATCTATAATGTGTATATATATAATGTATATATATATATAATGTATATATATATGATGTATATATACAATGTTTATATATATGATGAATATATATATACATATTCTGTATATATCTTATAACATATATATATAATGAATATATATATATAATGTATATATATATATAATGTATATATATATGATGTATATATACAATGTTTATATATATGATGAATATATATATACATATTCTGTATATATCTTATAACATATATATATAATGAATATATATATATATTTTTGTTTATATCTTATATCTAATATATATATAATGAATATATATATATATTCTCGTATCTATCTCATATATATATACACACATATATATATATATATATATATATATATATATATATATATATATATATATGGGAAAATGAAAAAGGAAAACCAAAAAATGGATGTTTTGTATGTGTACATCAACGTTTCGTCTTTATTTATAAGACTTCATCAGGATGATAATATAGAGAAAAAAATGTCATGCAAGTACAGATACATGTAGGGTAGACATATTGGGTGGAAAAATTTAAATAAAATAATGGCCAAAACGTGGTGGACGTCCGTACTTGGTGGAGAATCAAAAGGAATGTTGAAGAAAATGAGTGGGGAAGAAATGGACAGATGGGGTGAGCAAGGACTACTGTGTCTGGTGGTAAGAGAAAGAGGTGGGGGATGAGCAGGGGTAAAGTGGATGGCAGAGAGAGAGTGGAGGAGAGGGAGGAGGGAGGTGTTTGACTAGATGGCTGCGGTCAAGATTGAAGGGGAAAAAGTAAGTTGGAATGTTTTTGTGTGGGGGGTGTATGCAGGGAAAGGAGGATTGGTAGAGAAGGAGGGGGGCTGTGATTTTGGTGGATGGGCGAAAGTTATGGTCTTAGAGAGCGTTTTGAGAGAATGAGGGAATTTAAGAAGGGGGTACAGAAAAATGAGGGTAGTGGAGAAATAGTTGAGAGGGGGAATGGGTGAGGGGAGAGGGAGGATTTGTTGTGATAGGGTATGAAATATTTGAAATATTTGGAAAATGATAGCAATGAGTGAGAGAGTGGAGGGGTGGAGGAGGGCTGTAATTGAACGGGTGGGTATGGAATATTTGAAATATTTGGAACATGAGAAAGTTTAGTTGGACTGCAGTGTTAAAAATGTGAGGGAATAACGGAAAGAGTAAGGAGAAAGTGAAGATTCAAGGAGAAAAAGGAAGGGTGTGAGTAAATGGAAGAGTGTTATAAAGGTTAGAGATGAAAATAAATGTTATCTATGATCAGGCAAGAGTCTTTGTTCTGTGAGGATGATCTTGCTTATTAAGGGTGGGAGAAACACAACGTGAATTAAAGAAACGATTAAATGAACACAAAAGGGACATAAAAAACAACAACCCTCTCAGTGCACTTTTCTCCCATGCACTAGAACATGGTCATGCGTTCAAATTTGAAAAAGCCAAACTCACTAAATACATCCACAACAAATCTCGGCGAAGATTATTGAAAACTGCCCTCATCACCGCCTCCACCACTATCAAGCAACGAAATGGTTTCTTTAACCTATCACCCTTATATATTTTTTATATACACACATATATATATATATATATATATATATATATATATATATATATATATATATATATATATAAATGTCATTATTTGTTTAGGTTTCATAAAGATCGATATGTTAACAGTTATACTATTTAAATATGTTTAATACTAGTTAAATAAAGGTTACATTTTTCACAGAATAAAAAGTCACCATTGAAATTTTCCTTTGATTACAATTGTAATCACTAGAGTAAATTATCGATTAAGTCTAGAAAATAACTAACGTTAATTAGAACGTAAGAAAACAAAATTCCTTTCGTAAAAATAAATTTTCTTCGTTTTATGAAATCAGAATTAAATTAAACAAAGAATATTCATATGAAGAATGTATTTAAAAACGGTTTAAACATCTGGATAACTATTTTTAACAGTGAAAAATAAAATGATTAAAGAAAAACGAATTATCAAACATTCGTCTAAACCATTTGCCGTTTTACAGTTGCAGGATAATTTTTAGATAAAGATTTTGAAGGGGTTTAAAGTATTTTTTTAATTTTTAAATAACATTAAACTTGTGCAGGAAGTACTTAAAAAATAGACTTCGAACTCGTTTATTTGTTATATTTTTACGTAATACGTAATTCGATTTAATGGGAATAACACATCGGCGGTTACTGTTTCAATTAAATTCACACCAACAAGTAGGGCTTAACAAGAAAATTAATCTTCGAACGCGGTGTTCTAAGTAATATTTTCCTCCAAGTGATTACTTAAAAAAATCAATTGTTACAGGATTCATTTTTAGATTAAGCCATTGCACGCTTTATGAGTAGTAATATTTTTTAAAAGTAACTCGCGATTATTACACTAAAATGTCTACTGCTTTTTCAGTTATATTTACCTTGCTTGTATATATATATATATATATATATATATATAAACATATATATAAAATATATATATATATATAAACATATATATATAAACATATATATATATAAATATATATATAAATATATATATTGATATATATATATAAATATATATATATTGATATATATATATAAATATATATATTGATATATATCTAAATATATATGTATATGTATATAAATATGTATATATATATGTATATATATGTGTGTATATATATATGTATATATGTATATATAAGTCAGTTCATATTTTCCAATAACCATGGTTTTATTTTATTATTTTTATTTTTTCACATTTCCAAGAAACATAACATTTTTGTGATATATATATATATATATATATATATATATATATATATATATAGAGAGAGAGAGAGAGAGAGAGAAAGAGAGAGAGAGAGAGATAGAAGTAAAAAGAGTGATAAATATGCGACGAATGTCTAAATTTATTTCAAATTTCAATTGTTCAATGCAAGGTGTATTCAGTAATAAACTAGTGTTTATTATTCTTTCCTTCAGCCAAGGCTTTTCAAAGATCGAGATCTTATGATCAGAGGAGAAATACAGATGGATAAGTTGGCTTTCGAAAAAACCAAAGTTCAAATATTTGAAAAATATGAAAAATATTACAATTGCTCTATCTTGTATATTGAGCTAAACCTCTTCACAATAGGTTCCATCTACTAAAAGTTTTACTTTTGGTTTATATTTGATCCTATATATATATATATATATATATATATATATATATATATATATATATATATATATATATATATATATATATGAGAAAGGAAAGATGAGAGAAATCCGACGTAATGGGAAATGGGAAATTAAAAAGGAAAAGCCAATAGATATTTTTTATATATTCATCAACGTTTCGTCTTTATTGTAAGACTTCCTCAGGATGATAATTTAAAGAAAAATGTCATGCAGTACATCGAAATATTGGGTCGACATGAGATGTTTCTGTACGAAAATAAATAAATATATTTAAGTATATATATTTATATATATATATTTATATTTATGTATATATATGTATATATATGATGTATATCTGTACATATATCTGTATATCTGCATATATATCTGTGTATATATATGTATATATACATATATATATATCTGTATATATATGTATGTATATGTATATATACTTTTTTATGTTTCTTATCTTTCTGTTTTTGCTGGAGATGGGGCATCCTACCGGATGCGAGACATTCACCGGCTATATCATACACCCCAGCCTAGAGATCGTTTTAAGATTCTAACGGTCACTTGTGCAGTTGTGTATGTATATATATATATGTATAATCATATATGTATATGTATATATGTATATATATATATCATGTATATGTATATATTATGTATATGTATATATATATATGTATATGTATTTATATTATGTTTATGTATATGTATATATATATATTATGTATATGTATATATATACGATGTATATATATATTATGTATATGTATATATATATAATGTATACGTATATATATGTATATGTATATATGATATGTATATATATATATATATATATTATGTATATGTATATATATATTATGTATATGTGTAGATATATGGTGTATATGTATAGATATATTGTGTATATGTATATATATGTTTATATAACTATATGTATATATGTATACGTATATGTATATATATATATATGTATACATGCATATATATGTATATATGCATATATATGTATATATGCATATGTATATATGTATATGTATATGTGTATTTATATGCATATACATGTATATGTATATATATGTATATATGCATATATATGTATATATGTATATGGGTATTTATATGTATATACATGTATATGTATATATATGTATATATAGGTGTATATATATGTATATGTATATGTGTATTTATATGTATATACATGTATATGTATATATATATAGGTGTATGTATATGTATATGTGTATTTATATGTATATACATGTATATATATATATGTATATATATAGGTGTATATATATGTATATATATGTATATATATATAGGTGTATATATATGTATATATATAAGTATATATATATGTATATATGTATATATATATTTACATATATATATATGTATATATATATGTATATATGTATTTTATACTTACTATCACCATTTGTTTTAGTATTAGTTATATATATATATATGTATATATATATATATATATATATATATGTATATATATATATATATATATATATTATCAAATATATAATTCTTAACTTCATTAAATCAGTTTTATTTTCTAGCCTTCTACTTTTTCCATTTCTCTCCCACAATTTTTCTCTCCTCTATGTCAACTCGTTTCATTTCATCCAACTACTTCAATTACCAGTTCGCCTTTAATTACGTCATGCTTGGCCAAGAAACTATTGCTTTCCGAGTTATAAGCTATTGAAACAATTGCTGATAAACATTCCTTATTGTATACATCTAACACGTACAATGTGTTTGATAGTGCAATGTAAGTCTTACACATTGGATAGATAAACAATATTCCTGTAACATGATCATAGGTAA
Organism: Sepiola atlantica; assembly: GCA_963556195.1. Classification (NCBI taxonomy): domain Eukaryota; kingdom Metazoa; phylum Mollusca; class Cephalopoda; order Sepiida; family Sepiolidae; genus Sepiola; species Sepiola atlantica. Next base: position 117,261,850 of record OY744528.1, on the reverse strand, counting down.
AATAATAAGCCGTAGCCTGGTGATGTTACATACACCAACAAAACAATGAAAACATGACACCAAATAAATATTAATGCGTTGAGGATCTTTAGAAGGATCTGAAGGTCATATTCAGAAGAGAGCTCCTTTGATAGCCCCCATGAAAGACTCGGTCGGCATCCTGCGAATGCTGGTCCTTCTTATTTCAGGTAACAACCACCGATTGTCATGGCAAATAACACCCTACCTGAGAGTTCATCATTCAAACTCCTCGGCCTAATCTTCACAGGTAACATGAATTGGAACAAATACATTGAAGACATTGCCAAGCCTGCCGCAAAGAAGGTTGGCTCCCTCACACCTGACATTATCCTGTATCTCTACAAAGCCACCATTCGCTGGTGCATCATCTACTAGTCTCTCCCTCCTTGACAAGGTCCAAAAAAGAATCGCCAACCTAATTGGACCCTCACTGTCAACCAAGCTTCAGCCTCTGTCCCATCGCCGCAATGTGGCATCCTTGTGCTTGTTTTACAAATACTTCAATGGATTATGCTCCGATGAACTGGCTACTCTGGTGCCCCCTCGACGTAAATTCCCTAGACTAACTCGACAATCAACTAAATCTCATTCATTCACTGTGGAGGTCCCCAGATGTCGGAGAGCCTTCAACTCAAATAGCTTCTTTTCTCGTACTGCTGGCATCTGGAACTCTCTCCCTGCCCCCTGTTTCCCCGACAGAACAGACATGCAGAAATTTAAAACTAATGTAAACAGACATCTCGCTGCGCAGATCCCAAGTTAGGTTGACCCCTTTCCTTCTCCCCTTTTCTCTTCTCAGTAGCCCCTTACGTCTACAGTGGTAGCCTGCCTTGTTTGGGGTGAACTATGTTAAAAAAACAAAAAAAACAAAAAAACAAACAGAATACAATAGCCCAAATACAGGTAAATAAACGTGATCAGCACAAACCAAAGACAGCGCAGAGAAAAGACTAGTCATGGAGTGCTATTCCAAAAAACAACCGTGAGAGAAAGAGGATCCTCCTACATATAGAACATAATCCCGAAGTTATGCCATCGATTTTCCAAACACCCTGTATAAATTTCTGTAAATTCACACGAAATATCTCAATAGTGTATATATTATTGGAGCTCAAAATATAATATTTTAATAAATGTCCCGAAAATGTTTGAAAAAACATCTTTATTCATACAATATTTCTGCCTATTTCTAAACACATATTTTTTTTGAATAAATAATAAATTCAAGATATATTTTAAAAAAGGTTCCTAGGTGAGTCTGTACCTCTCATCAAATAAGGCTACGAAAAAAAAAAACGTTAACTTCAAAATTGTAACTTTTATTTCACTTATTTATTCCTTTTCAAAACACAACAATGGAATTTATATATATATATATATATATATATATATATATATATATATATATATATATATATATATATATTTTTATTTTTTTAAAATTTATTATATATTATCCTAAGGTAAATTTATTTCTGTGTAAACAGCTGTTGGCTATTTCGCTTCTAGAGTTTAATAGGTTTCGGGGATCTTTAAAATATATATTTTAAAATATATATATATATATATATATATATATATATATATATATATATATATATATATATATATACTATCTAAACGCTTTGACAACAGAAAACAAATTTTAAGTGTAAATAACTCAAGATGTTAATAGTTATTTACATAATAAATATCCAATTTATATCGAGATAAACCTTTGCTTTATAAGACAATTAAGAATTGTGATCGGAGGTCTTGTTTTAGTTGTTGCTTTGTGCGTCTGTTGTTATTGGATACGTCATTTCAAATCAACTGACATTTTTTAATGGAGAAGCCGGGTGTAACGGTTGGCCCTATGAATTATCGTTAGAATAACGTCATTAAAGAGAAACCGATACAAAAAATGCAATAGAGTGTATGTATAAATGTTTGGTGAATAGGAATGTATTTTTTATACGTTTTAAGTGGATTTTTTGTTATAATTGTTATAATTGTTATGTTATTTTTTGTTATATTAACAGGCAATGTTAATAGCTATATGTATATAGTTATAATTTATTAGTGAAATATAATAATATGCCTCTTTTTTTTTCCATTTTGCTGTGTGGGTTTGCGTTCGTCAAATTTTTACACAATGTTAAGTGCTAATCTTTAATTTTGTGTTTGGTTACGTTTAGTTATAAATAATGCTAATTTAATTCTTACGTTTCCTGCAATCTTTCGATTGAACGCATTCTTTACACGCAGAATTTGAATGCCTCGAGTGTCTTACGTTTCCATATATATATATATATATATATATATATATATATATATATATATATATATATATATATATATATATATATATATATATATATGGGAAGAGAAGGATGAAAGGTAATCCGACGTGATGGGAAAATGAAAAAGGAAAACCAAAAAAATGGATGTTTTTTATGCGTACATCAACGTTTCGTCTTTATTTATAAGACTTCATCAGGATGATAATATAGAGAAAAATGTCATGCAAGTACAGATACATGTAGGGTATACATATTGGGAGGAAAAATAGAATAATGGCCACTACTGGGTGGGCGTCCGTACTTGTTGGAGAATAAAAATGAATGTTTAAGAAAATGAGTGGAGAAATATGGAAGGATGGGGGGAGCAAGGACTACTGTGGCTGGTGGTAAGAGAAAGAGGTGGGGGATGAGCAGGGATAAAGTGGATGGCAGAGAGGGAGTGGAGGAAGAGGGGGGAGGGAGGTGTTTGACCAGATGGCTGCGGTCAAGATTGAAGGGGAAAAGTCAGTTGGAATGTTTGTGTATGGGGGGTGTATGCAGGGAAAGGAGGATGGGTAGAGAGGGAGGGAGGGAGGGGGGCTGTGATTTTACCCCTTCTCATCCCCCACCTCTTTCTCTTACCACCAGCCAGTTTTCCTTTTTCATTTTCCCATATATATATATATATATATATATATATATATATATATATATATATATATATATATATATATATATATATATATATATATATAACATAGTTTCTGAAGCCCAAATAAGATCCCCTCAGTATAGCTACTATATAGTCGCTTATACGAGGAATGATGCACCTTCCCGAAGTGATTTTGCATCTAGCAACAGCACTAAGCTGGATATTTTTACAGACTAGATGAATCCTTGTCATGGAATCTGGTAAGACCAAGAGACCACCAGAAATATGTACTATAACATAGTTAACTGGTCAATTGGGGGAAGAAAATAAATGTTCTTCACTTTTAACGAATTCAACGTCTGAGAGGTAAAGGAGAACTTAAATAGAACAGTCGGATATCTATGTATCTCATATAGAGATCAAGTGTTAGACCCAGGAAAGGACCCCTTGATTTCTAAGAACTTACAGTGAAGTAAGATGAAAAGAAAAATAAATAAAAGAAATAGCACTTAACTTAAACATTTTAGTGTAGTTTCACTGATCATCAGAAGTGTGTCATGAGTTATGTGGTATCAAACAAGAAGGGGAAATTGGAAGAGAGTAGAGTTATCTACCCATAATATTTATTTATCATTTATTAATATTTATTAATATTTATTTATTTATTTATTTATTATTTATTATTTATTATTTATTTATTATTTATTTATTTATTATTTATTTATTATTTATTGATGTATTTATTATTTATTTATTCATTAATTTATTATTTATTTATTAATTATTTATTTATTCATTTATAATTTATTTATTTATTATTTATTTATCATTTATTATTCATTTATTTATTATAATAAATTTATTTTTTATTTATTATTTATTTATTTATTGTTTATTTATTTATTTATTATTTATTTATTTATTTATTTATTTATTATTTATTTATTATTTATTTATTATTTATTTTTTGTCTATTTATTTATTTGTATTTATTTGTTTATTATTTATTGATTTATTCATTATTTATTATTTATTATTTATTATTTATTTATTTATTTATTTATTATAATTAACTTATTTTTATTTTATTATTTATTTATTATTTATTTATTTATTATATATTTATATATTTATGATTTATTATTTATTTTTTAATTAATTTATTTATTTATTATTTTTTATTTATTTTTATTCATTGATTTATTTATTATTTATTTATTATTTATTTATTATTTATTTTTTTATTCATTTATTTATTATCTATTGATTTATTTATTATTAAAATCCATATATTTATTAATATCTTTAATTTTATTTAGTGTTTTTCAGATTATTTGATTGCTAAGCAATTATCTTTTATACTGCAATTTTTATTTATTTTAATTTTCTTTTCGATTACTTGTAAATTATTTGTTAAATACTGGACGATTGTTTTATATATAAATAGCAAGACTACCCGATATGGCACTGGTTTGAATGTACTTCTCCACTATGTTCATAACACCATTTTGTTTTGTTTTACTGCGGTTTTGTCCACTAATATAGTCAGAAGTGAAATGTTGAAAAGCTCTCTGAATTAGTCTCTTATACATATGATTAAAATTTCATTAAAATCAGATATACGTATTTGAAATTTTAAGGGGGTTCTGTCCCCACTCGGCCACGTAGAAGTGGGGGCACAGCACATAGAAGGTAACCTAGAAATGTGTCACAATTTCCATTGTGTTTCTCTGCGAATTTCATACATATGATATAAATTTCAGTTTTAAAGGAGGTTCGACACACATAGCCCCCTTAGGCTTAGAGGACACTTATAGATTCACGATCACTTCCATTGTCTTCCCTAGAAAATTTTATACATATTATTTAAATTTCATAACAATAGGATATATTTTTTAAGCTTTCAGGAGATTATGCCCCATAACCCCTCTTTAGGGGGGAACTTAGAGATTGTGGAACACTTCCACTGTCTTCTCTGGTAGATAATAATGACATTAGTATTAGTATTGTGATAGTAATAGCTGGCAATACAAAAAATATGAGGAAGTAGATAAGTGAACGACTATAGAAAATAAACGGTGAACCCATTTGAACTTCACAGACAGAATGACGCTATAACAATTAGTTGTTAGATTCTGGGATTCCGGATAACGAGTAAGCTGAGATAAAAACGAATATGGTCATTTCGGTGGTAAGCTGAAAAAAAAAGACCGGGCCGGACATTTAAGATTTCTAGTTGAAAGATATATTTAGGAGAAAGGTTCGAGGACAGGAAATTTTTTCGAGTCGATCAGGTTGAGTAGATCGGTTCGATCAGACTATGAGACGAGCAGACGGGTTAGACGCAGATAAGTTGATGACGTCGAGTGAACAAAAATGATTTGTCTCGGTCAGTGTAGGAGAAATCTTTCTAGACTGGGGCAATTAAATTCCTTTCCAATCCATAGTGCCCTTTTTGAGAGCTGGATTTTCTCTCATTAAAAAAACGTCTTTGTGTCTAAATCTGTACTCGCGGGCAGGCAAGTAAATAAGAATAAGGACTGGTCTCGACGGGCAGATGATTTCAGTTCGGTCTGCTGATATCCTGGGAGATGAGAGGCCTAACTCAGATGTAGGCGCGAGCGACGGGGCCTCAACGACACACACAAGCACCGCGCCTGTGTTCAACACACATGCGTTTTAAGGTT
>OY744528.1:117221229-117251229 GCA_963556195.1 Sepiola atlantica | reverse complement strand
TGAACAGAAGAAACATAATTCAACAACAACAACAACAACAACAAAGGGGTCGGAATATCGGAAGATGTGATCATGTTCTTGAACAGTTGTGTGCGGATCTTCCTTGACTATCGCTTTCAATTCGTCAACCGCAGACCGACTCTAATGGCCTTTGTTATCTTCAAAGTTGTCATCACCAAAACGATATTTATTAAACCACGTTGTACGTTCTATGAGGGTTCCCTCACCGAATGGCCTGTTGATGTTTTAAGCTGCTTCTGTTGTTTTATGACTAGTTTGGACCCAAGAATATTATTCGCATTCACTTCATTTCTATACTTTTTAATAACCTGAATTAACAACAGAATAACAGTCAAATAAAATGTAATAACAGAGTAGTGGCGATGGGTCACTAGATATCGAGTCAGACTGTAAACTCGCCGTGGCGGGTTCGAGTTCTGTAGGGTCTAATCCCTCACTTTCATTAATATGAATTTTTTTAGCTATTTTTTAATACAAATAGACAAACATTTATACCATTAAGAAACCATTGCGAGAGTTTAATAGTCGCAGCTGAGAGTAGATATACCGAGATGATCAGAAAACGCATTAAGTCGCAGAAATTAGGAACTCGCGAGTTCTGGAAAATCTATATTAATGTGGTAAAAATAAGAAATCAACAATCCCCTCCACTATATAAGCACCATGATGTCGCTTATATGGTAACAGATAAGTCTGAACTGCTTGCCTAGCAGTTCACTTTTAACTCCACCTTGGATTCCACAAACTACTCCATCCCTAATTCTCAACTACAGACGAAAACACCACAATCTGATTATCACCCTTTCCATGTCCTGGATATAATAAAAAAAACCTTTAAACCTCCAAAGCATGTCGACTTGATTTTATCCCCACTATAGTAATAAAGAAATGCTATACTCAGCTGTCCTCTGGCCTCTCAAAACTTTATAACAAATGCTTTGCCAAATCTGGTTTCTCTGATAGCTGGAAAATTACCTCTGTGGTACCAGTTTTAAGAACTCTGGAGAAGGAACTGGTGTGCTAATTTATCGCCCAATAAGTCTATTCCCGATCTTCGCATAAAATCTTTTAATCATTACTCAATCTAGCGAGAGTCCACCACCTCGAAAATGTTAAACATCTTTCTGACCAACAGTATAGATTCAGCTAATCCTGTTCTACGGCAGATATCCTAACGATCATCCCTGAACACATATTCTATACACTGGATAAGACAAGTAAAGCTAAACTGGTAGCGCTGGATATATCAAAAGCGTTTGCCAAGATCTGGCATGGAGGTATTCCCAGGAAAATAATCCGTACGGTATTACTGAACAAGTATTTAGTATAATCAAATCATTCCTAGCTAAAAGAAAGATCCAGGTCGTCCTTGATGGCCTAACATCCAAACAACATTAGATTAATGCAGAGGTGTCCCAGTTGTCGATACTTGGTTCTTTATTATTCCTGATTTTACTCAACGACTTTCCTGATGCAATCGAGTCCGAGGTGAGTATATTTGCTGATGACACCAGGCTCTATACCCGACATGTGGGCAACGACGAATCGTTAGAAAATGACATCTTGTCTGTAGTGGAATGGGGTCGAAAATTAATGGTTACATTTAATGCTACCAAGACTAAATTCTTTTCTTTTAAAAATTATAAGAAACCTTTCCAACCACTTATTGTCATGGTTAATAGCACCCTTCCCGAGAGTCCAACGTTTAAATTTCTCGGCCTAACATTTACAGGTAACATAAATTGGAATAAATACATAGCATATACTACAAAGTCTGCTGCAAAAAAAATAGGCTCTCTTTACCGGGTTAGAAAACTTCTCACACCTGTATCATATACGTCTACAAAGTCACTATTCATCTATGCATGGGGTATTGTTGCCACTAGTAAGCTGGTGCCCCAACCACTAGTCTGCCCCTCTTGGATAGAGAGGAAAAAGTCTAACCTTATATGCCCCTCACTCTCTACCAAGCTCCATCCCCTGTACGCCGAAATGCTGCATTCCCGATGATTCTTTTACAAGTACTTCCACGGAGTATGGTCCGACAAACTTACTGTACATGTACCCCTCAGCATAAATACTCCCGATCAATCCGACAAGCAGCAAAATCCCACCCCTTCATTGTTAAAGTCTCCAAATGCCGAACAACTTTCATATTATAATAGCTTCTTTCCTCGGACCGCTTGCCTTTGGAATTCTTACCCTGCTCGTTGTTTCCACGACTGTACTAATATGCAGAAATTTAAATGTAATGTGAACAAGCATCTTACAGCACAACTCTCCACTTAAGATGCCCCCTATAAATCTGGCCCCTTTCACGGTATCCCCTTACGTGTCAGTGGCAATATGCCTTGTTTTCAGTGAATAAAAGTAAAAGAAAAATACTAGGGTAGACTAGACTATCAAGCCTAGGTTGGTAATACAACTAGTCTTGGAGAAGAAACATTCTGAAATCACACCAGTCATGATAGTTCTCGAGGCTTTACCAATTGTATCAGTCTACCTAAAAAATGTAATGAAAAACAAAATAAAATCATTATTTCATAGAAGTCTCAACTTTTTAGTTGGATTTTTATTTGAACATCAAGTCAATTCCATTGAATTTAGACATTCAAGTTACACCTTAACACTTTCGCCGTTCCTAACATACAAGCCTTTTGCAGAATTAGAAAAGAACTTGTCTCGTCAATCTATTTAAGAAATTTATGGTGGCTTTTCGTTATGGTTCCAAACGTTCCAATTACAACAGGAATCACCTTTACTTATTTACATTTCCGTAGTCTAACAAATTACCATTTTAGATTTTGATATTTATTTTTTTCGGGTTCTTTCTACTGCACGCTGGTATTGAAGAGGCAAGGTATATAAATGATTAAGCAAGTTCTTTTGTTTTTGTTTAGAAAGATTAAGTCGAGTTTGAAATGTGCAAAAACCTTATCAGTTTTTATGCGCATGTCACAAAGACGTTTGACATTGTCGTTCTCTTGTACCACTTCTGGCTAATGCTCATACCACTTCTCATTGTGGTACAATTCATAAAGTTTGCATATATTCCCCTTTAATTAATTGTATTTAATCTTATATTTAATAATAATAATAATAATAATAATAATAATAATTTACTCACTAGGAGTCATCACACTGGTCATCGTCAGTGATCGCCCACTGCCGACAACCTGTGGTATTCCCTGGAGTCCGAGTGACAACAAGTCTCCTCAGGCCTCCAGTATGCTCCACCTCTTTTCGTTCATCACCGCTGATGACCTTGCGGTAATCGCAACAGCCAGCTACCAACGATTTCCCGCTGATAAGGGCCATTGGTCCCCTCTGGGGCCCGAGTGGCAACAAGCCTTCCCAAAGTCCCAGAGCTGTTCGCGCTCTTTCGAGTGGAGGTCTGGTTTGCGCTTTCCCTCCTCGACCCTCTGTCCATAATTTTCTTGGCGTCAGCCTATGCTTGCGCCTCTCTCGTGCGGTTGTATTTTCCCCGGTTCTGTTGTTTTGTGCTTCCATGTGTTTGTTCTCCATTCGTTGCTTATGTGGGTTGGTTTCCGCGTTCGAGGACATTTCTTCTTCTTCTTCTTCTTCTTCTTATTATTATTATTATTATTATTCTTCTTATTATTATTATTCTTCTTCTTCTTCTTCTTCTTCTTCTTCTTCTTCTTCTTCTTCTTATTATTATTATTATTATAATACTAATGCGTCATCACTTACCAATATCAAAAACTAATCGAGTATAAGGGTTAATGAGATCGCCAGTTGGAGGATGATACGACGAGAGGATTGCAAGAAAAACAAAACAACAACAACAACAACAACAAGAACAAAATCACGGACGGAAGAGGTCACACTTAATCATTGAAGACGACAACTTGTATTTGTTGAAAATGGACGCGAAGACGACCATGTCGTAGTAGCAGTGTGTTCAACAGATAGACATTTCTTGGAAAGAAACTCTGTTCATGCAGAGGAAGAAAGTACTTTGCAATGGTGGTATAGAGATGAGTTATGGCTGTGAGTTTTTTTACATGGGAACCAGAGACTGTAGAGTAGAGAAAGACTAGCACTGTTTCTTTTGTGAGAGAGGGGCTGTAGAAGAGTGAAGAGATCATACCCTACTAGATTGCGAATTCGGTTTTGTACCATGTCAAGGCAAGAACGATTGTCCTGAGCGGCACCTCCTCAAATGTGCCAGCAGTACTCCATCTTAGGACGTATGTGACGTAATACTAACATTTAGCGGCAAATTTGAATGAAATAAAGCTGATATTATTGTCGTATCAACCCAATAAGAAGTCACAAAAAGGAATACAGTATTATACAATAATATACTTATATTATTGTCCAACGACACCCTAGGATTGACATTTTTAATGTCGAACTTTTTTCTTCAATGAATTCTCTCCCCATGAAAGGGTTAGTAATCGTGCGTTTTTTGGGGAGTCTAAAAATGGGCGGCCCCTTTTTTTTGTCGTTAATTGACTTGGGATTCCTAGCACGTTTATTACTCTTTAACCCCGAATTCTTCTACTCTTAAATGAAATGGCTTTTACTATTTATTTTGTTGGATCGCGCTCCTTGCTTATTAAGGTTTAATCGTCCTCCAATCTCTCTTTCTCCCCCTCTCTGTCTCCCTCTCTCTAATTCTCAATATGCCCCTCTCTTTTTTATTGTTTATTATAAGCATTTCCCCTCTGTGTCATCTCCTCTACCCGTTATCCCGTGCTCTTTGAATATATATATATATATATATATATATATATATATATATATATATATATATATATATATATATATATGTGTATATATATATGTGTGTGTGTGTGTGTGTGTATAAGTATCCCGCGCCCTCCAATGTACCCACCCGAAGAACTGCCACTGTGAGGCCTGCCGTCACATGACACCTTATACGAATGTTTAAGAGCGTTTCGCGAGATTTGTCAGGCACAGAGCAACCCCCCTCCTCATCCGATACATACTCGAAATTATGGTTAGCGTATGGTGCAATGAGAGACACGTCTCAGGGCGTGGGAATACAAGGACCGACTGGTGTCCACACATATCTCACGCTCAACTCTCGTGCAAAATCCCCAGTCACCCATATTCTCTCCCTCCTCTCTCTTTTTCTGTCTTTCCAACCGTCTTTCCTCTCCCCGTCACCAACTACCGCAACCACCACTACTACCACCACAAATAACACAACCGTGCCCCTCCTCCAGCGACCACCACCACCACTACCACCCGGCCGACTTCTTTTTTTAAATATTCATACAAGATATATACACTCTCCTGTACTCTCCCTTATCCACACTAGTCCCCCTACAATACTACCTCTGACCTTACCCTCGTCCCTTTTCGCTTCACAAAAGTTCCTAACCAAACCCTTTAACTCATTTAAAGTTATTTTGTTTTGCTTCGGATTCCACATCGGTGTTCCCCCCCCTCTCTCTCTTTCTCTCACTATATATATATATATATATATATATATATATATATATATACACACACACACATATATATATATATATATATATATATATATATATATATATATATATATTTGTCTCTCTCCATGCTTATTTGTCAACCAATCGTGTTGTCTCTGTGTACATGCGATTTAGACATATATATATATATATATATATATATATATATATATATATATATATATATGTGTGTGTGTGTGTGTGTGTTTGTGAGTGCGTGTTGTTGTTATTGCGTCGCTTTTGTTTTTAGTGCCTGTCCACATTTCTCTGAGACTTTTCTTTTATTTCCTCTGATTCTTACTTAATGGCAACCATTTCTTTTAATTTAATTACATAAAACCCGTTTTTCTTAATTCAGAATCTACGTTTTTTTATTTCTTGTGTTCTTTGTTTTTACTTTCTTTTTTTTCTCTTTTTCTCTGTTTTTTCTACCTACTCGCTTTCTTTTTTTTGTGCTTTATTTAGTTTTCTTTCTTTTCTTACGTTTTTCTTTCTTTTATTCTTTTTTACTTTCTTTCTATTTCTTTCTTTCTTTCTTTCTTTTTGTTTGTTTGTTTCTTTCTTCTTTCTTGTGTTCTTCCTTAGCATTTCCTAATTCCGTTATTTCCTTCTTGTTACGCTTTATCTTATCCTTTTCCTTTCTTTTTCGCTTCCATTCTGTCTATATTTTTCTTTCTTTTAAATCTTCTTTCTTTCTTCTTCGTTTGATCTATTCACTTTCTTTCTTTTCTTTCTCTTATTGTTACGATTATACATTCGTCTTTCATTCGTGTTTCCTTACTTCTTGATCTATTTCTTGCACAAATGCACTCTTTCCTTTTCTTTCTCTACCTTCCTTCTTTATTTGCTTCTTTTCTTCCATCTTTACTTTGTATCATTTATTTTTTCATTCTTTTTTTTTCTGCCACACTTCATTCAGACTCTTTAGCACTTCCTTATTTTCTGTGTCATTTTCTTGGTTTCGATCTTTCATTTTAGGATATCTAAAAACTTTTAACGTTCTATCACTATTTATATGACTTAATATTTTCTGTAGCTCTTTCTCCTGGCTCAGAAGCACTATGGGTCTAGTGGAAAGCACTCAACCGCCTGAGTATTTGACTCTTGTAGAAGTAAAGGATTGCATCAGATGTGAAATACTTTCTTGAGTGTAAGATTGATTTAACCATTTTTCGAGCGATTTTAGCAACAGATTTGATGTAAGTCTTTCATTTCAGGTCTGGAGTGAAGGTCAGGCCTAGGGGCTATCAAAACATAGAGCTTCCTCAAGAAGTGAGCCATTCATTTCAGTTAGAACAAAGTAAGGATACAAGCATTAATGCTGAAAGGAGAGAGGCTGGTTTTAGACGTATTAAAGCCACCTTAAACCCCATTGCACTACATTCTCCAGGTTGGTAGTGAGAGAATCAGAACAATCTTGATCATAAATGCTCTTCAAAGTGTTGCCATAGATGGCTGTATCATCTGCATAAATGTTAATGAATCTTTTAGAGATGTCTGGACGTATATAAATATCTCGATATTATTTAATAATACTCTGTTAGGAATGAGATTAATAACTTTTTTCTGTTCATTGGTTGCTTATGAAAATGTGTACACATGTACAACTTATCTCATTAGTGCTGGTTACATAGAGTTTGTACGTGATTGTGGCACGAAGTGGCGAAATGTGAGGAAAAATCCAAATAATCTCGGTGCTGTTGCATGGCAACATGACAATGCACGCTGTCATGTTTCACGTGAGACCAGTTAATTTTTCGAAAGTCGAGGAAGTGTTACATTGAAGCTGATCCCCTATTCACCTGACCTCAACATATGCGACCGCTGGTTGTTCCATAAACTGAAGACAGAACTACGGAAAACTACATTTCATAATTCCGAGGAGATGAAGATTGAGGTGCTGCGAGTGCTAAGAGACATTCCAGAAGATGAATATCATGAGCAAGTAGAAACATTATTGCGTCATTGTGAGCGTGTAATTAATGAACGTGGTGGTTATATTACTGATCAATACATTTTTTCATGTTAATTTTGATAATATACTTTTTATATTACGACTCTCAGAACTTATCTAACAGAGTATTATTATTTTAATAGGCAATCCTAATTTTTGATAACAAACATCCACGTCGAGATATTAGTTTGATCGATTTGAAAACGTTTACCATCTCGATATCACACAGGTTTAATTTCTAGAAAAAAATCCATCATACTAGTGACCGTTCTGTAGTCAGTAACGCATTACGAAAATCGGGCAGTTCGATGAATTTGTATTTTTTTTTGCTAAGTTTTGTATTTTCAACTGGTCTTGTGTTGAAACAGTTTGGGCGAGACTGGAATTTCGTCGTTTAATGATAAATTCCACACGGCGACAGGGCTTTAAACATGAATTAAAACCCTCTCGTTTAGTTTAGGATTTTTGTTTTGCTGCATATCAACTATTTGAGAGCTAATTGATACCGAAGTACGAATGCCTATTGTAAACAATCGACGCATAGAATTTGGAGAAGTTCCAAGTTCACCCATAATTGATGGTGATTGGACGAAAGGGATGGCTTCCCAGAACGGCACTTGTTCGTGAATGAACGCGATGTATCGTATAGTATTAAAAATCGGTAGAGTCGATCCCATAGTCCACAAGGTTATCCATTATATACACCACGCACGTTATTAGTAAAACAAAGTGTATTGTAACGTTTGTTTGTTTATTTCATTTTACGAGAAACATTTGTTACTCCAAGACATTGGGATTTCTTACCATCGTTTTAATACAAACATTTCAACTATTAATACGATATATTCACTTCCGGATTTTTTTACTTCCGTTCTTTTTTACTTCCGTGTTTTTACTTCCGGAATTTCCTACGATGTTAGTTTCATTCTTTTAAATATAATAATTAAATAAGTTTGTGGAACAACTGGTTTACAATCACCAAACGCTTCCCGCTAATGCAATTTTTGTACGAATGAGTAACCAATCAAGGCTAAAATCACTCGAGGATAAGGGTTAATGAGATGGATAGATTGACAGTTGAATGATGATGAAGATTATTAGAGGATTGGGCATCTTCATAAACGACTTACGCTAAAACACCAGATGACTATGAAAACAACAATTCTTCCTTCTTTGTCAGAAACATTGCTCATGGAATGTGAGGAGGAAATAACATAATAGAAGAAAGCGAGAGGTACGATGCCGTCCAAAGTAAATCCAAAGTCTACTTTCTACTCGACAAATCGATTTTGATCGATCTGATACAATTAGTAGTACCTCAGTGATTAGTACTTCAGATGCACTATAAGAGAGTTCTGATGCAAAGAAGGTAGTCTCCCTCTACCGAGCTAGAAAACAGCTCGCATCTGCCAGTATCCTATATACACCCACTCTTTGACCTTGGGATGGTGCAACAACCACTAGCTTTTCCCCTTTGGAAAAAGTACAAACAGAATGTCTTACCTATTTGGTCTCGCATTGTCTACTAAGCTTCAGCCCCTATCGCATCGCTACAGAGTTGCATCCAATGAACTTAGCGCAACCGGAGGAATGGCAGGCAGCAGATAAATCAAGGTTGCACAGATTTGTGGAGGACCCGGATAACCTACCAGGAATGGACCTCCCTCGCCGGCAGTGGACAATGCTCAACCGCCTCAGGACAGGTGTCGGCCGTTTCGCCGCGACCATGAGAGGATGGGGACTCAGGAACTCGGCTTTCTGCGACTGTGGTCACTCTGAACAGACAGTAGACCACATCATTGAGTCATGCCTTAAATATCGACCACCCAACGGCGAAGCCGGCATAGCTGCGCTAGACAACAAAACATTAGCATGGCTTTTCTCAACCGAGCTGGTGATCTAACAGTGAGATGCTGTGAAGCAAACAAAAGAAGAAGAAGAAAAAGAAGAAGCGCAACCCTACTAGCTGATAAAATCCCACCCCTTCACTGTAGAGATCCATTGATACCAGAAGATGTTATACTCTGATAGCTTCTTTCTTCAAACCGCTATTGGAATGTCTTCTTACTCTCTGTTTCCTCGACAATACCAACATGCAGAAATTGAAATGTTATTTCAACACACATATTGCTGGCCAACCCTCAACCCAGGTTGTCCCCTATTAATATTCTCTCTTCTACAGTAGCCCTTACGCTTCAGTGGCAATACGCCTTGTTTAGCATGAATTAAACTCAAATAATAAAAACAAGAACTAATATTCTCAAGATGGATCATTTCAATCTATGTTTTAAGCGATGAAAATACTAATAATACAGGGTCTTCAATAACTCACCGATTGTTTAAAAATGTTAACATTAAAACTGTATTTCTGAAAACAAGAAAAATTATACCCAATAAACAATATATGTTAAAAATTGATTTCATTCAACCGAATGTTTCCTACTTGCCACACAATTCTATTCACGGAACACAAATAATTGCATAACACTTTCCAAAAATTCCGGAGTCATTGTCAAACTTTATTAGTCAATAAATTACCTTAATAGACACATTGTTTGTGGTTTTCTTCTGCAAACTTAATTTTTTAAGATACCTCACAAGAATAAATAATGAGGGGCCAAGTCAGGTAATCGTACAAACCATTGTAACGGGCCATTTCGTCTTATCAAACGCCCAGAGAAAGCAAAAACAAGATGGTGTGGTAAAGATAAAATAAAACGAGATGACGTAACACATGATGGCGTTGTACAAGACAGAATAAAACATCTCTATTTGAGATACATAGATATTCGAATATTGCATTAAAGTTTTCATTAATTTTCCTCTCCCCAATTGACCAGTTGATTATATTATAGTATATCTTTCTTTTGGTCTCTTGGTCTTATGGGATTCCAGGACAAGAATTCATCTAGTCTGGTGGAGTATCCAACTAAGGTCTGTTACCTGAGGTAACATCACTAGGAGACGGAGCACTATGCCTCGTATAAGCTGGTGCATATCCGTGTCGAGGGGATCTCATTTGGGCTTCGAATACTATGTTATTTTGAATATTTGGTCAGGGTTTACTTGTAGGGTGAAGTATCCCCATGTCAGGTTTTTACTGACAAACCTTTTTACAGAGAGACCGATATATATATATATATATATATATATATATATATATATATATATATATATATATATATATAAATATATATATATATATATATATTTATATATATATATAAATATATATATATATATATATATTTATATATATATATATATATATAAATATATATATATATATATATATATATATATATATATATATATATATATATATATAATCATTGTGTGTGAAAGAAAGTAGACTGGAATTGGCCAAGGAACAACATGGATGGCATTAGAGAGGTAATGTGACATTTAGGAAAGGAACAGTGCATTTTCTATTATTAGACTTTATGACTCCCATTTCACCTTAATTATTTGTGATCCCCACCATCATCAACATGCCCCAATTCACCACACCCAACAAGATTGGACTGAAAATCGCAACCAGATGATCCGATCGACATTTGCGGAAATACCACATAGTATTTCCATTCATTAAAACCTTTTGCCAGACACAGCTCCATGGTTGAGGCGTCAGGTGTAAAGTACTTTGTAGAAAGGTTGTTTGATACTAACCGAAATTTGTTCATAATGAAGAAGAAGAGGGTGAGGAAATGGCGGAGAAGAAAAAGAAGAAGAAGAAGAAGAAGAAGAAGGTTACAAGAGAGTAAAGGAGACGGGAGGCTGTATTAGAAGTAGAGAAGGATAGAGAAAACAAACGATGAAGGAGTAGAAGAAGGCATGGAGATCTAGAAAAAAGAAAAGGTGAGGACCGGAATGGTAAAATAGGAAAGAGAGAGAGAGAGAGAGAGAGAGAGAGAGAGAGAAGAAGAAGAAGAAGAAGAAGAGAGGAAGCAGGAGAATAGGAGACATTGAAAGAAGATTAAAAGGGACGAGAAACAGGTAGAAAGACAAGGAATAACAGAAGAAAAATATGTGCTATAAGACGATAAAAAGGAATGAGAAAAAAGAAAAGTTTAATGGTAGGCAGGAAAAGAATTTGATGTTGAGAGGATACAAAAAGATAATGGGCAGAGGGGTAAGAGAAATTTAAGAAGAGTAGCTAATAAGAGAAGAGTAAGAGGAAAGATAAAGATAAGTGTGATGGAAAATGAGGAAAGAGAAAAATAAGTGTGATGAAAGAAGAGGAAAGAGATAGCTAAGTGTGATGAAAAAGGATAAAAGAAAAAGATAAGTGTGATGAAAGAAGAGGAAAGAGTGAAATAAGTGTGACGAAAGAGAAGGAAAGAAAAAGATAAGTGTGATGGAAAACGAGGAAAGAGAAAGTTAAGTGTGATGAAAGAAGAGTAAAGAGAAAATATATGTGATGAAAGAGGAAGAAAGAGAAAAGTAAGTGTTATGAAAGAGGAGGAAAGAAAAAGATAGGTGTGATGAAAGAGGAGGAAAGAGAAAGATGAGTGTGATGAAAAAGGAGGGAAAAGAAAGATAAGTGTGATAGACGAGGAGGAAAGAGAAAGATGAGTGTGATGAAAAAGGAGGAAAGAGAAAAATAAGTGTGATGAAAGAGGAGGAAAAAGAAAAATAAGTGTGATGAAAGAGGAGGAAAGAGAAAAATAAGTGTGATGAAAGAAGAGGAAAGAGAAAAATAAGTGTGATGAAAGAAGAGGAAAAAGAAAAATAAGTGTGATGAAAGAGGAGGAAAGAGAAAAATAAGTGTGATGAAAGAGGAGGAAAGAGAAAAATAAGTGTGATGAAAGAAGAGGAAAAAGAAAAATAAGTGTGATGAAAGAGGAGGAAAAAGAAAAATAAGTGTGATGAAAGAGGAGGAAAGAGAAAAATAAGTGTGATGAAAGAGGAGGAAAGAGAAAAATAAGTGTGATGAAAGAAGAGGAAAAAGAAAAATAAGTGTGATGAAAGAGGAGGAAAAAGAAAAATAAGTGTGATGAAAGAAGAGGAAAAAGAAAAATAAGTGTGATGAAAGAAGAGGAAAGAGAAAGATAAGTGTGATGAAAGAAGAGGAAAGAGAAAGATAAGTGTGATGAAAGAAGAGGAAAGAGAAAAATAAGTGGGATGAAAGAAGAGGAAAGAGAAAAATCAGAGCATAATCCATTGAAGTACTTATTCAAAGGTTAACCAATTCGTGCCAATATTTTTCTCTGATTTATTACCAAAATTACTTTGTAAATGCCATATTATATTTGACCAAAATTTCTATGAAATATTTACTTGACTTTTAAAATGTTATTTAACTTTTATTCACCCCAAACAAAGCACATTACCACTGAGACGTAAGAGGAAGCTGTGAATTAAGAGGCAGATTTATGAAGCATCTTAAGTATGGAGTTGTGCAGCGAAATGTTTGTTGACATTACATTTAAATTTCTGCATGTTGGTACAGTCAAGAAAAGAGTTAAAAGGGATGGAATTCCAAATGCAAGCCTTTCGAGGCAGGTAGCTATTAGAGTAGAAAGCTTTATTGCATCTGGGGACCTCTACAGTGAAGGGGTAGGATTTTGCTGTTTGTCTGGTTGGTAAAACAAGTACAGGGATGTAATATTGCAGTTATGGGATAGGAACCGGAGCTTGGTAGATAGTGTTGAGTTTATAGGGGTGTTAGAACATTCATTTATACCATATATAAATGTGGGTTTGTCATTAGAACACTTATAAAAATAGGTTTTATTAAATAATAGATGAAACCGATTGTATCCATCGAATCCTGTATTTTCACAGTATACTGCAAACTGAGACATCATTGTTGTCAATATACATCAAATAGTAGGTGTAACACTTAAATGACACTCCAATCTTTATGACTCACTATTAATAACTCTAAAAAAATACAAATGTTGCTGAAATCAGGTTCATTTTATATTCCAATAATAACCATGTTTTTACTTTTTTATTATTTTTAAAATTTAAAATTTATTTTTTATTTTTTCACGTTTCTAAAACAACATAGCATTTCTGTGAGATGCATTTTTTATGGTCCGTTTCTTTTGCCGTGAGCCGAACAACATTTTATGTCAATATCGTCTCTGCAACACTACAAAATCATCAGAAAAATCTACAAAGAATAAAAAATTCTTGGATTGAAATGTCTTGATAAAAGCTGCACTTTACAGTGTAGCCATTTTTTTGGCAGAAAACAAATACAAAACAAAGAAAAGAGCAAACTCGCATGTGGGGAAACCAACTAATACGCCATTTTGAATTTTTCAGTTAAGAGATAGTATATCCTAAAAGTTGTGGGGACATTTTTGAATTTTAATTCAATAATATTCCTTAAATTAGTTAATAAATTATATCATTTATTTATAAAAATTCGAATTCACTTGAGAGTAATTTTTTTATTTTCCTAAAGTTGCATCAATTCGCAAAATAACAAAAAAATAAAAACATGGTTATTGGAATATAAAAATGAACCTGACTTATATATGTTCTGTTGTTACTGATTGACAATCATCGAGATGAATCTTTTAAAGAGACTGCTGATTAAAAGGTATTGATAGTATATGCTAATACATTGTCATAATTAATATATATATATATATATATATATATATATATATATATATATATATAGTTAATTACAATCAAAACCCTATTTTAGAAAGTTATTATTAATTCATCAAATATCAGATAAGTTTTTACTGTCAAATATTAAATAGCCTTATGTCAGACGAGGTTGATCAGAACGTTTGATATGTTATAAGTAGTAAAATACGTTGAGGAACAAACAGTTGCTTCTAAGGAAGATTTATATGGTTAGAGTGGTATTGTAAACCAATTAAAACTAGTAACACGTATAGGTATCTCCGGAATCGGGCTAGGCGGGAATATGCCTTTTTAATAAAAGTAAGGCGCGAGGACACACGACCAAAATACGATATGACGCAAAAAGCAATATTACGAACGAAATTAGTAAAAAAAGTCACAGTCAATGTGCAATAAAGAACATCTAATAAAGTAGTACTGATATTTGTCGGTACGTCTTCGCATCTCTGTAAATCGGTATGTTGTTTACAAATGTTTATTGTTAAGAGTGCATGACCGTCCTCTACCTTCCTGATCTTCTGGCTCTCATTACCACTATAGAATTTCTGAAACAACTTTCGCATTATTGGATCGTTTGTTGCCCCTTCTCCAAGTACTCCCCTTTTGTGCGTGTTGAGTATTGATTTACTCCTCTCCAGGAGTTAGGAACAAGGCCAGTTTTTATCTTACTCCCACAAGTAAGATGTGACCCAGGGTCGGGTCGGGAAAGTGAGGTTTAAAATTGCCTGGGCAGCCCCGTCGGCATTCATCGGTAGGGGCGCCTCAGGCAGTAAGTAATAAACTTACTCCTCCCCAAAGAGGGGAGGCGAAGCCTGGGATGGTTGACCTCATTGAACTGCACAGGACAGACCCATTGACCGGCGTAAATCAAGCCCCGAAGGCCAAGACAATACCAGTCTATGGGGTGTAGCATCTAGCGGAACAGATACTACACTTTGATCTTAGCCAAAAGGCCAATTGAGTGTTTATTTACTCCTCTCTAGGAGTTAGGCACAAAGCCAGTTTTTATCTTACCCCCACAAGTAAGATGTGACCCAAGGTCGGGTCGGGAAAGTGGGGTTTAAAAATTGCCTGGGCAGCCCCGTCGGCATTCCCCGGTAGGGGCGCCTCAGACAGTGCGCAATAAACATACTCCTCCCCAAAGAGGGGAGGCAAAGCCTGGGAGGGTTGACCTACTAGAACTGCACAGGACAGACCCATTGACCGGCGTAAGTCAAGCAAGACAATACCAGTATGGGGTGTAGCATCCATCGGAGCAGATACTACACTTTGATCTTAGCCAAAAGGCGTTATTTAACCCCTACCCACAATAGGAATATGTGACACAAGGTCGGAAAGTGGGATTTGAAAAGCCAGTGCTCGAGAAGGTGAGCACTGTGGCCATTAAAAATTGCCTGGGCAGCCCCGTCGGCATTCCCCGGTAGGGGCGCCTCAGACAGTAAGCAATTAACTTACTCCTCCCCAAAGAGGGGAGGTAAAGCCTGGGAGGGTGGACTTCCTAGAACTGCACAGGACAGACCCATAGACCGGCGTAAATCAAGACCCAAAGGCCAAGACAATACCGATCTATGAAGTGCAGTATCCATCGGAACAGATACTACACTTTGATCTTAGCCAAAAGGCCAATTAAGTAGACATTAAGTTTGAACCCATATCTGTTATGCAGAGCTTTTCATTTGAAAGAAAATATTGGCAATTTATTACAGAATACAAATCAATGTATCAAACACAACAACAAATTGTGGCAAAAATAAACTATTTAAAACTGAGTTGAAAAATCGGTCAGTATTTTTCAGACTACCAAACATACAGGAAGATGCAAAAGTCTAAACCCATAAACAATTTACTATATAATAATATACAATTTAAAATAAATATTCGAAATGATATCCACCTTATTCTAAACACTTACTCACGAGACATGATCTTTACGCATTATTTAGCATAGATTTATTTCTCTTATGGTTTTAACTGTCTGTGTGATTCAACCTTCTAGTGTTTGCAATATTCTTGTATGCGAGCATAAACCATAAACCAACGAATAGAATCGAAAGAACTCAAACCCAGATATTTTGTTGACTGTTTAACTGTCCTTCGACTTGCAATCAATATCCATAGAAGTATGTTATCAAAATATATGCACAGATCATTTATTTATCTTCCTCCACAAGGTAAGATGTGACACAAGGTCGGGAAAGTGGGATTTGAAAAGCCAGCGCCCGAGAAGGTGAGCACTCTGGCCTACAAAAAATCCCTGGGCAGCCCCGTCGGCATTCCCCGGTAGGGGCGCCTCAGGCGATTAGCAATAAACTAACCTCTTCTCAAAGGGTGAGAAGGCAAAGCCTGGGAGGGTCGACCCCCTAGAACTGCACAGGACAGACCCATAAACGGGCGTAATTCAAGCCCCGAACACATGACCAGTTTATGGGGTGTAGATACTACACTTTGATCCCGATCAATTTTCAAAAAATAGATGGAGGCTCAATCCCATCTCATGAATTAATACTTATATTATTAGATACGCCTACAAATCGGTATGTTTGTCGGTCGATCGGCCGGTCACACTTCCGTCAGAAATAAAATTTGAATCATTAAAGGCGCATATTAAATGCACACATCTTACGAATATATCCCTCTTTGTAATAACACAAGGTATTGCACATTAACGCGGACAGCTCCGTGTAGCCTTGCCACTCTCTCGCCGCTTAGTCATTGGCTCGGAATTCGTTAATAAACCGAGCGGATGACGAGGATGAAGAATAACGGACGGCGTCTAGAATTTAGAGCATTGTCATGTGGAATCTCATATCTTTTGTTTGGCATTTGTTTTTAAATGGAAACGGATATTTCTTTTATAGGTTCTTCACTTTTGTAAAATGATGCTTCCCAAGAAGAAAATGGCGGGGAAGATTGAGGGAGTAGAGAAAACGATATGTACAAGAATTCATTGAAAAACAAACAAACAAACAAACAAACAAACAAACAAACTAACAAAAACAAGAAGATATATTTTTTCAAAATGCGTCCTTTCATTATGCGCGTTTAACAATCAAACTACTATTTAAAACTTTAGTATAACAGACTGGCAGATCGACGGACAGACAGACTGGCGGACATTTATTATTATACTAAAGCTGAGTAAATCGACGCTTGTTTCCTTGAGTCTTTCTCCTATATATTTTAATCACAGAAAATACAAAATACATGTTAAGATATTCCTCGGTATTCGGATGAAGTTATGTTTGAAACGAAATTCATTTTAATCGTTCTAATTTACTGTAATTTGCAATTAACTCACAAAGTCACCCATCACTTACTCAGTATCTATCTGTTATTCTCATCCTCTGTCACACTATGGTATTTGACGTGTGCTCTTATTTTATTCACTGGTTATTCCTCTCTGCTTATCAAAAGCTAAAGGTAATAAAACTAACTATATAACCATCCATTATAAACAGTAGAGCATATCGCCACAAGTAGTAATAATATTTAACCGGTAGCTAAATATATATATATATATATATATATATATATATATATATATATTATAAATTTACGCGCGGGCCGCCCCTGGCGGGGCACTCATACGTCGAAAATCGACGGGAGAGAGTCCATATATATATATATATATATATATATATATATATATATATATATATATATATATATATATATATAGTTTGAAAAGTCACACATTGAAGCGTTGCTGAAATGGCAATAATAAGGAGAATATTTAAAAAAAAATTATTGAAAACCTGGAAACGCAATTTATTTATGTTTTTTAAAATAAATTATATATTTACTTAATCCTACACACAGCGGCATATCAACATTAATCGTCGATAACATCAAGACGAATTTCAACTTGACTGCGATAAATATGTCTCAATCAAGGAGGATTTAACAAAAAAAGAAGAGAAAAAATATGCTTATACTTTTGATAAGGGTGTATTTCACCGAAAGCACTCAAGTTTTTAAAGTAAATAAATAATTTATTTTAAAACACATAAATAAATTGCGTTGTCCAGTTTTTCAAAATATTAAAAAAATATATTCCTTATTATTGCCATTTCAGCAACGCTTCAATATGTGACTTTTCAAACTACCTCATTCACGTAACCGCGGGCTACACACAGCGACTTATCAACATTAATTGTCGATAACATCAAGACGAATTTCAACTTGACTGCGATAAATATGTCTCAGTCAAGGAGGATTAAACGAAAAAAGAAGAGAACAAATATGCTTATACTTCGGACTAGGGTGTATTGCACCGAAGGCACTCAAGTTTTTAAAGTAAATAAATAATTTATTTTAAAAAACATAAATAAATTGCGTTGTCCAGGTTTTCAAAATATTTAAAAAAATATTCTCCTTATATATATATATGGAATTCACCTTTCAACAGCAGTCGACAGGCGTTTTTCAACACCCCGCAGAAAACGCCAAAATAGGGATCATATGTTTCCGGTCACTGCCCCTGTTGATTAGGACATATATAAACGTCGTTTGAGACAGATCCGGTCTCTTGGCTCCAGATATTCTTCAGACACGACAGGGAGAATTGTTTCGCTCCATCGGCCACTCGCAAGAGATGCGACGACTACCTGTCACGTAAAATCATTCCTTCTCCCTTTTTTTTTCTGACTGCTGGAACTCACAGTAAGCTTGACATTTTCTTTCTCTCTTTTCAATTACACGCGCACACACGCACACACACGCACACACACGCACACACACGCACACACACGCACACACACACACACACGTGAGTTCTTTTTTCTCCATACAAAACTTATTTAAAGAGACATTGTTTTAAATAACAAAAAAACACTTATTTCTTTCAAGCTGTCAAAGAGACATTTATTCAAAAGACGCTAAAAGACCTTCGCAAAACATGGAATATAATTTTATGTGTGAAAATACAAAATAAATTGTTTTTGTTAATGTAAATGTTTGAATATTGAATATTTTATTTCCCTTTCATTTGTGTGGAATGTTGACGTTTTCTTGCTCGTGTTTCTACCATATTTAAGAGGAATAGAATGCGTTAGCATCCCCCACAATTTGGTGACCCCGTTGAACATTTATTTAATAAGATTCCAGTATTCAAACAGCAATGGCTTTTAGCGACCCTACAGAATGTACACTGACTGTGAATTTGCCAACATACAACCCTACAAACGTACAAACGTGGTTTTCTCAGCTGAATGCAATTTTTACGGCGAAAAAGATTACTTCGCAAAATTCAAAATACGTGTACGTGGTAGAAAAACTACCAGCAGACGTAGCTACAGAAGTTGTAGACCTTTTAGACCACATGCCGCTGGAAAAGCCATACGACATTTTGAAGGATGCCATAATAAGATGAACAGGCAAATCGAACGAAAGGCGACTCCATGACCTTTTCAACAACCTGAATTTAGGAGACATGAAACCATCTCAACTTTTAAGAAAAATGCGCACATTGTTGGGATCAAATACAATGTCCGACACGGTTCTAAAAAAGTTATGGACAGACAAGCTCCAGGCCCACACTACACAAATTTTGGCATCACTACCGGACGACTTGAATTTGGAGAAACTTGCAGAAGTAGCTGACAAAATACACGAAAGTAACAACCCAGAAAAGAACGTGTATGCGTCTTCAGTGCCGACACTAAAAACAGACACACCTGACATTGTAGCCAGGCTTGAAAAAAACATGTCAGAATTAACACTCAAGGTCCAGAGTCTCCTTAACAACCAAGAACAATTTTACCGACCTCGGAGACGTTTCAGAGACAATTCCTATTCTCCACATAGGAATCGCCGGAGCTGGTCAAATTCCTCCTCCAGATGGGGACAAACGCACGATACCTGCGGGTATAATCTCAATTTTGGAGAAAAGGCGAGAAAATGCATAAAACCATGCAATTTCAATGCTGACCAGACTCACGCGGGAAACGGACGCTCCAGCAGCGATTAAAGACGACATTAACTGCTGGAATCAAACAAATTAGTCGTCTATTTTACATCCGGGATAGAAATACCGGATATCATTTTTTAGTCGACACAGGTGCACAAATAAGTGTAATACCACCAGAACCCAACAGCAAGTCTACACCATCAGAATACACGTTGCAAGCAGCAAAC
This sequence comes from Sepiola atlantica, assembly GCA_963556195.1. Lineage (NCBI taxonomy): Eukaryota > Metazoa > Mollusca > Cephalopoda > Sepiida > Sepiolidae > Sepiola > Sepiola atlantica. The sequence goes on along the minus strand of OY744528.1, from coordinate 117,231,021 downwards.
GGATCAAAAATCCAAACCTTCGGTGAGACATCACTAACATTAAATTTGGGACTGCGACGACCTTTTTCATGGATTTTTACACGAGCCCAAGTAAAAACACCCATTCTCGGGGCAGACTTTTTATCTCATTTTCGTCTATCTGTAAACATGTACACACACTGTCTCATCGACAATGAAACACAGTTGTCGATGAAAGGAATAACATCAGTGTACAAATCAACAGGAATCAGCTGTACTTTACCAACTAACAGTGATTTACAAGAACTGTTTAAAAAATTTCCATCCATAATGACTCCTTTGAAGCACACGGATGAAATTCGCCATTCTGCTAAACACCACATTAAGACTACCGGACCACCAACTCATGCATCTCCACGCAGACTACGCCCGGATAAGTGCAAAATAGCAAAAGACGAATTTCAACACATGCTAAAGTTAGGAATCATCCGCCCATCAAGTAGCCCATACTCTTCGCCACTACACATGGTACCAAAACCAGATTCAGGGGCTTGGCGGCCTTGTGGAGATTTTCGACACCTCAATGCTAAAACAGTTCCTGACAGATATCCTATTCCACACATCCACGATTTTGCCATAGGTCTGCAAGGAACTAAACTTTTTACCAAACTTGATTTGGTCAAAGCATACTATCAAATTCCAGTGGCGGAAGATGACATAGAAAAAACAGCAATCACTACTCCTTTCGGCCTATACGAATTCACAAGAATGCCTTTTGGATTACGTAACGCAGCTCAAAGTTTCCAGAGACTAATAGACGAAGTTTTGAGAGGATTACCATTTGCTTTCGCATACATCGATGATGTTCTCATCGGTAGCCGAAGTATGCAGGAACATCACGAACACCTAGAACAGGTTTTTGAGAGACTGGCACATTTTGGTTTAAAAATCAACGTGAACAAATGTGTTTTTACAGTTCCTCAACTGACATTCTTGGGTCATGTAGTCGATGAGCAAGGTATTGCGCCCATACCAGAAAAGGTGGGAGCGATACAGCAGTTTCCACAACCAACAACATTACGACAACTGAGAAGATACCTCGGTCTTATCAATTATTACGGCAGATTTATTCCAGGTTGCGCAAAGATATTAACCCCACTCACAAATTTACTGCGCAAACAAAAAAAGAAAAATGCAACAATTGCAGTAGAAGGGGAAGCATTGATCGCATTTAAAAACTCGAAGAAAGCACTAGCAGATTTCACAAAGCTTTCCTACATCCGTGATGAGGATAATTCACTACTCACACTGACTACGGACGCTTCTTCAGATTCGATTGGATCAGTTCTACACCAGTTTCAAAACGGTACAGAAAGACCAATTTCTTTCTTTTCTGTGAAATTGAATAACGCACAGCAAAAATACAGCGTTTTCTCCAGGGAATTACTTGCGATCTATCTCTCGATCAAACATTTTCGGCATCTTCTCGAGGGTCGAGACTTTACAGTTTTCACAGATCACAAACCCCTCACATACGCCTTACACACAAGCATGGAAAGATATACACCACGAGATACCCGACAACTGGACTATATAGCCCAATTTACATCGGATATTCAATACATCAAGGGTACAGATAACATTGTAGCAGATACTTTGTCACGTTCCACTATTCATGCCATAAATTCGGAAACACTCAACTTCGATCTAATCGCAGTAGAACAGCGAAATGATGTGACATTAGACGAAGTAAAAAAGAACACTTCCTTAAAATTAAAGGCACAACCAGTCCCTTTCGGATCAGAAACATTTCTATGCGACACGAGCACAGGCTATTCCAGACCATACATACCACCTTCATAAAGACAAAAAGTTTTCCAACATTTTCACAACTTGTCACACCCAGGCAGACGAGCTACAAAAAAATTAATTAGTGATCGTTTTGTATGGCCTAAAATGCATAGAGACATAACTGACTGGACTAAAGTATGCTTAAAATGCCAAACTAGCAAGGTAGGCAGACATACAAAATCTCCTCCTGGACAATTTATTCACCCAGATGGTAGATTCACCAACTTACACATCGACATAGTTGGACCACTACCAGAAGCAAAGGGCCACCAATATCTACTGACAATAATCGACAGATTTACCAGATGGCCTGTCGTAACTCCTTTGCGTGATACATCCGCACATTCCGTCGCGAAAGCAATATTGCAGGATTGGATAGCTAATTTTGGTTGTCCATCCGTAATAACAACAGATCGCGGCGCACAATTTCAATCAACGCTTTTCGAAGAGTTCACAAAACTTTTGGGAGTGAAACACATAACCACTACGGCTTATCAACCTTGTGCGAACGGAATGGTCGAGCGTTTCCATAGACAACTGAAAGCAGCTCTGACAGCAAATAACGATTCCGGAACATGGTTAGAAAACATTCCTTTGGTTTTGTTGTCCATCAGAAATGTGTTGAAACAAGATTTAGGGTGCACATCATCCGAAATGGTTTTTGGGACCACACTGACATTGCCTGGCCAATTTTGTGAGAAAACAAGTCATTTTCAACCAACTACAAACTTTGTTCAAAATTTTAAGCAAAGGATGAATGATTTGGTTTTTACACCTACAAGGACCCAGACAAAAGAAATTTACATCCCAAAAGACCTCAACAACTGCGAATATGTTTTTGTACGCATAGATGCAGTAAAAAAACCTCTTTGTGCTACATATTCAGGACCTTTCAAAGTAGTCGAGAGGAAATCAAAGTATTTCACTATTATGAAAAATGGAAAACAAGATACGGTTGCCATAGACAGGTTAAAACCGGCATATTTGGATCTATCGAAGAATAGCGTGTCGGAACACCTCACACTTTCACAGGACACTGACGTGTGCGAACAAGATACTACAATAAGCAGCACACCACCTACACCGAAGCTAAGGACAAAATCCGGCAGGAGAGAAAATTGGCCTGCCAACTTGAAACAATATGTTACATATTGAAAATATTTTTTTTTCTTTCAATATTTTTCAATCTGAGGGGGGTTTTATGGAATTCACCTTTCAACAGCAGTCGACAGGCGTTTTTCAACACCCCGCAGAAAACGCTAAAATAGGGATCATATGTTTCCGGTCACTGCCCCTGCTGATTAGGACATATATAAACGTCGTTTGAGACAGATCCGGTCTCTTGGCTCCAGATATTCTTCAGACACGACAGGGAGAATTGTTTCGCTCCATCGGCCACTCGCAAGAGATGCAACGACTACCTGTCACGTAAAATCATTCCTTCTCCCTTTCTTTTTTCTGACTGCTGGAACTCACAGTAAGCTTGACATTTTCTTTCTCTCTTTTCAATTACACGCGCACACACGCACACACACGCACACACACACACGTGCGTTCTTTTTTCTCCATAAAAAACTTATTTAAAGAGACATTGTTTTAAATAACAAAAAAACACTTATTTCTTTCAAGCTGTCAAAGAGACATTTATTCAAAAGACGCTAAAAGACCTTCGCAAAACATGGAATATAATTTTATGTGTGAAAATACAAAATAAATTGTTTTTGTTAATGTAAATGTTTGAATATTGAATATTTTATTTCCCCTTCATTTGTGTGGAATGTTGACGTTTTCTTGCTCGTGTTTCTACCATATTTAAGAGGAATAGAATGCGTTAGCATCCCCCACATATATATATATATATATATATATATATATATATATATATATATATATATATATACATTACTTTATATTAATATTTAGTAATTTTACCTACAGACACATGTGTTTCATACTTACGCAATCTTCAGTTTGAGTGTAGCAGATGATAATTACTGCCGGTCGAAAGATTCGAAACCAGTTGCAAAGTGCAAAGTCACCTTTGAATTGCAGTCTGGTATTCAAATCTTAGGCCACCATAAATTCACATGAGAAAGAATAGAATTTAAATTCTATATAATGTCGAAACAACGGACATATACAGTGTACAATTGAAGATGTCGGACATATATAGTGTTCAACTACAGATGTCGGGACGCTCTCTCTCTCTCCCTCTCTCTCTATCTATCGCTCTCTCTCTCTCTCTCTTTATATATATATATATATATATATATATGAGTGAGAGAGAGAGAGAGAGAGAGAGAGAGAGAGAGAGAGAGAGAGAGAGAGAGAGATTCAACGAACAGAAAGAAACTGATTTTTTTATTTTGTCTGTTAGTTTTTTGTTGTGATGGGATAACCTGACTTTCCCCATTCACGAAATAAATAGACTCGTTGGACTATAAGTACGACTACAGCGAGCAGTCGAGACGTTCGAGTTAAGACACATGCCTCTTAACATTTTGTCTTACGTATTTTCTAGTCGGTCAGCCCTATTACATATTCTGTATTCTGTTAGCATATCTTTTATGTACAAGATATATGTATCCGGGAATGAACCTATTATTTTGAAGACCTTCCACTCGGGTTATTTGTCATCATTATCATTTTTGAAATAAAATAATTAGTTTTGCAAACCCACTTTCTTCTGATTCAAACAATCTAACCCAAGCTCAGTGAGTGACCCAACAGGTCACATTTTTGTCTATAAAGTCTTATAGATATGTTTGCGTCAGACAGACGATAATGCTATTTCAAATTTCAGCACGACAGATAGATCTGTCGTGCTGGAATTTTAAATAACATTTTCGTCGTTCTGGCATCTGTAGTTGAACACTATATATGTCCGGCCTGTTCAGTTGAACATGCTATTTTAAATTAAAGCGTGACCAGTCCGACGAAAATACTATTTGAAACGTAAGCACGACAGACAGACGCACATACTATTTCGAATTTAAGCGTGACAGACCGACAAAAATGTTCTTTCAAACAAGGCTACTAAAACCGACAGAATGACTAATTAAGTGACGGCAGGAGTTTCTGATAGAGTTGTGTGAAGACATCTTGCAAAAATTCTCCAACTCCACCGTTCGACACCCTTTGTATATTTTATTGTTAAATGAAAAAATAAATTCCTGGACATAGTTCATGCCATCATTCTTCCTGTTTTTATATTTCAAGATAACTTGGTTCCGCTGAAATGGATCTGGCGTCTGAAGACTCCAATAATCTTTGTGTCGGTGCCATCAGCAAGCAAAAAGATTGTATGACAAGCTTTAAACTTAAGTATCAATTCAAACAATTGAACGTCGCTTTATTAAAGCGGTGGGCGTTGACGATGGATGGAAGAAGTTTCCAACTTACAATAATTTAACAGTTATTCCCGCCTAATCTCGACTATGACTAGAACAAAATTATTAGGCGACGGTTTTTAGAGAATTATATTTTCTCTTCGGAAAATAACGACCGATTTTTGAACCATACATTTATTCATTGATCTCAAGCGAAGCCAATATATCGAGATTTTTCATTTTAGCAATTTAGTTCAGATGGTCGGACACCATTGAAATAATGGTATCAAATGCTTATGACATTTCTAACTTTTTTATTTGGGTTTTGTTTAACAATTGCTTTCAAACGTCTATTGATAAGAGTGCATGCCCGTCCTCTACCTTCTTTATCTTAAAGGCTCTCATTACCACCACAGAATTAATGAAACAACCATCGTATTATAAGATCGTTTGTGAACCTTTATCCCAATGCTCTCTTGATGTTGATGTTTTTTTGGAAGGTCCATAAGTTTCAGTTTATGCTCATTATGAAGTGTTTATATACTTTAACATTGTATTTAAAAAGAAATTACTTGTTATTCATTACCGAGTACACGTCGTTGTCAAACTGAGTATAAAATATTAAAAAAAGTAACACAAATATACTGTTAAAAGTAGATAGAAAATCGGTCAGTAGTTTCCAAACAACCCAATATACAGGGTTGTCCAAAAGTATGGATCCATAAACAATTCACTATAAGTATTCGAATTGATCTCTACATTTTCCCAAACATCTTCTTACTTGGAAGACACGCGATCTTTGCACATTTTTTTAGCATAGAGCTATTCCCTATAGTCTGCATTTCATGCGTAATGCTATCTTCTAGTGCTTGTAAAGTTCTTGCTTGCTAGAATAAACAACTAATTTAACGTGTCGATATAAGAAACAATCTAAAGAACTCAATTCCAGAGATTTGAGCGAGCATTAAACCGGCCCTCAGCGTCCAATCCATCGCCCTGGAAATTTGTTATCCTAATATCTGCACACACTATTCGCAAAATGTTGATGGAGGACGAATCCTGTTAAAAGCACATATCTCGCAGAACTGCTAATGTTATGTAATATAAATGATATTTACATTATTAAAACTATGTTTAAAATAAAAATAACTTCATAGTAAGTTTTATTTTATGGGTTCACCCCGTATATATATATATCCCCATTTTTCATCTTCGTACGTAAGGAAACAATCAAAGCTAATTACATTAGTTAGTTTAGTGTATCTGTTTTTGAACATACGTATAATACTTTTTAAGGTTCATTTTAAAACACAATCGATATTCTAAACAATTTATTGTTTGAATAAAATAAGATAACAACAGTATATATAAAGAAATATATTAAATAAATATTGGAAAAATAAATGACACTTCATCGGTGGATTCAAATATAAAAAATAAAAATAAAATATTCAGAGAAAAAAAAATTTAATGGGTAATTAAAATCATAAAAAAATAAAAATCAGTTATAGTTTTAGTTTTTTACATTTGCTTCGGATATTAATATTTACTGCGTTATGAGCAATATTGTCAGTCACACGTTTTTCGAGATTTGAAACACCCACCATTTGATAAAGAGGTCTTCTTCGAAATATATTATGGAACTCGGTCAAACAGATTACACCAGTGTTTAAGTCTTGCCTAATCAAGTAAGATTTGATACATAGAAAAAAAATATTAAAAAAAGTTTTTTTTTTAAATATATAATCAAAGTCACTTGTTTTTGTCTTACTTCTCAACGCCGACATTTTTTCCATTTCTTGCATTGTGATAGCCTTCTAATACTCCTCTATATACATATTACACACAATGCTTCAAGCAAACTACCTATCTTTATTAATTTATTTTATGTTATTAATCAAACACAAGTTACTATTGTCATCGTTGTTAGAAAATAGTGGGTTACTACCTTTCCTAATCATCATCATCATCATCATCATCATCATCATCATCATCATCATCATCATCATCATCATCATCATCATCATCATCATCATCATCATCACCATCACCAAGGCGTGCCAGTGGCACCGATATTTTTGACTTTTTCACGTCATCTCACTCTATCCTACGTCACACCAGATATGTGCACTATGTGTCTTCTGCTCCATGCCTGGCGTATGTCATGTTCGGTCTTACACTGAATTACATCTCTGCTTTCATCATCCACAAAAGAACATCGCCGATGACGATTAATCCCTGACACCCCCCTCAACAGTGACCAGAAAATCTAGTTCTTCTCTCTCTCTGATCAAGGATAAAATCTGCGTTAGATGTCCATAGAATTGCTTTTTTATTGGATGCTGCCACTAGGACATGTTAGGAGCCGCTCTTAGCATTCTGATTGTACAAATCGTTAACGTTCTTATCTAATAGTTTTGTCACCAAATTATCTGAATCGAATTAGAACGTATAGATCGAAATATATTTGATGTGGTTTTGAACTTGACACTGATGATTCGCACACATTTCTAAAAAATGAAAACGTTTGCTGAATTTCATTCTAATTTTCATAGGTTCTATCTCTGAATAAAGTATATATATATATATATATATATATATATATATATATATATATATATATATATATATATATATGTATACTTTATTCAGTGATAGAACGTTGAGAGATTTACTTTTTTTTTACAAACTTAACTTAAACATTTTTCCCTTCATATCTCATTCGATTTTCTGAGTTTTTTTATTTATCATTCTGACGTTTCCTCTCAGAGGGTCAGACGATAAGGCCTTAAGGAAAATTTTAGCAATTTTCTTTTTTTTTCCACCCGCCCGTTTCATTGATTAAAAAAAATGTTTCCTCTGAAATTGATCCTACAATTTTGTTGTACGCGAAATTTACTTAAATATATATATATATATATATATATATATATATATATATATAAGTATAATTTTTTATTTATACAAACATTATTGGTTACATATGTGCATACATGTTTCGGTTGCACTTTCCCAAGAAAGTCAACCTCATCAGACCGAGAATCTTTCAGGAATGGATGGATTTGAAGAATTTTCTATCTTAAATAACTCTTTTTTGTGATCTAGCATCTTCTATTTCTAGCATCTTCTAACTCTTATGAATTGGTATGGATTACTAATTTTCCCATCTTGACCTTTTTTGCCAGTGGTTGTCCACTCCTTCATTCTTTATTATTTATTACCCATTGCCTCTTCTTGTCCTTATTTAAATTACTCTCGCTTGCCCGCTTAACAGATTCACTCAAGCATAAATATCTCATCTATACATCAAGAATCTTACATATATAAACAAACTCAGACACACCTAAATAAACACACATATAAGGAAACGGACATTGATATACATACATATCTAAACATGGACACTTACACCGATCGACTATCAATCAAACATATATTTAGAATACATACGCGCCAATAAATATATTTTAGATGTATATTCAATAAAAAAATAAGAATATTCTAGATATATATTCAATACACACATCCATACGCTTATACAGGGCCAACACACACACACAAATATATATACATATATATATATATATATATATATACATATATATATATATATATATATATATATATATACATATACACACACATATACATACTGATACATGTATACACACGCATGCATACATATACATGCACATACATACAGACATACACATACACATATACATATATATACATATACAACGATATATACATACATACATATATATACATACAAACATATACAGACATATACACACACACACATATATATATATATACATGTATATATATATATATATACACCCATACACAAACCGTACATGAGCATATTCGTAACCTAGGTATACACTTACAACCACCCATACACTTTTAGTATAAATAGTTCCTAAAAGTAGTTCATAAAAATACGTACACACATGCACACATACACACACACACTGGCATACATATATATATATATATATATATATATATATATATATATATATATATATATATACTAAAATGTACACATACACGTGCATATTCATATACATACACAAATAACGCATACACACATATACATACATACGTACACACGCATACACACACATATATACAGGCGCCGACAGTTCCCCTATGCACATATACGAATACAAATCCAAACGTGTGCACTTATACCAATGCAAAGTACACCCAAATTAATATATATAAGCACATAACTACAATATACATAAAAGAACAAGACCATGTAAATATACCGACAAATGTATACATGTATATTCATAGTCAGATATACATACCACAGACACACCCCACGTCTACAGACGCACAGGTTCACATAAATGTATATATACTTACACACCCACCCTCACATACACACACACATACATACATACATATATATACACATATATACACACATATATATATATATATATATATATATATGTACACATACACATATATACATATGTATATATAACTATAAAGTACACCCGTGCACATAAATATGTGCATTCATAGAATATCAGTCGAAATACCTTTACCCATGCATACCTGTATATTTCATTCCAACCATACGTACTCAAGTATGTACACACATACACACACTTATGCTCACCGATCTATATCC
>OY744528.1:117203729-117208729 GCA_963556195.1 Sepiola atlantica | reverse complement strand
GTTTCAATTCAATAAACTCTTGTTCTTATATAGTTTGAAATGTTATAAATTATTTGAAGTATTTCAATCACTTCTTATTTTTATGTAGTTTAAAATGCCATTAATTATTTTAAATGTTACAATAACCTCTTATTCTTGTATAGTTAGAAATGTCATTAATCATTTTAAACGTTTCAATTCAATAAACACTTGTTCTTATATAGTTTGAAATGCTATAAATTATTTGAAGTATTTCAATCACTTCTTATTTTTATGTAGTTTTAAATGCCATTCATTATTTTAAACGTTTAAATTCAATAAACTCTTGTTCTTATATAGTTTGAAATGTCATAAATTATTTGAAGTATTTCAATCACTTCTTATTTTTATGTAGTTTAAAATGCCATTAATTATTTTAAATGTTACAATAACCTCTTATTCTTGTATAGTTAGAACTGTCATTAATCATTTTAAATGTTTCAATTCAATAAACTCTTGTTCTTATATAGTTTGAAATGCCATAAATTATTTGAAGTATTTCAATCACTTCTTCATTTTATATAGTTTAAAATGCCATTAATTATTTTAAATGTTACAATAACCTCTTATTCTTGTATAGTTAGAAATGTCATTAATCATTTTAAATGTTTCAATTCAATAAACTCTTGTTCTTATATAGTTTGAAATGCCATAAATTATTTGAAGTATTTCAATCATTTCTTAATTTTATATAGTTTTAAATGCCATTAATTATTTTAAATGTTACAATAACCTCTTATTCTTGTATAGTTTGAAATGTCATTAATTATTTTAACTGTTTCAGCTGAATACTCAATGATTGTTATATAGTTAAAAAAGCTATTTATAAGTTTAAATGTTTACACTGAATGACCTCTAATTCGCATATAGTTAGAAATAGCATTAATCATTTTAAATGTTTTAATTGAATAAGCTCGTATTCTTACATATTTAGAAATGCCACTAATCATTTTTAAATATCACAATTTAATCACCTTCTACTCTTATATAGTGTTCTTGGCCTTTTGGCTAAGATTAAAGTGTAGTATCTGTTCTGATGGATACTGCACCCCATAGACTGGTATTGTCTTGGCCTTCGGGGCTTGATTTACGCCGGTCTATGGGTCTGTCCTGTGCAGTTCTAGGAGGTCCACCCTCCCAGGCTTCGCCTCCCCTCTTTGGGGAGGAGTTAGTTTATTGCTTACTGCCTGAGGCGCACATACCGGGGAATGCCGACGGGGCTACCCAGGCAATTTTTAAACCCCACTTTCCTGACCCGATCTTGGGTCACATCTTACTTGTGGGAGTAAGATAAAAACTGGCCTTGTGCCTAACCTCTGGAGAGGAGTAAATCAATACTCTTATATAGTTCGAAATGACATTAAATATTTCAAATATTTCCACTGAATAAACATCTGCTACTGATCCAGAATACGACCCAATCTCCGGCAACTTCGCGCCGCAGCTTCCGGACAGGTTACGTAAGCAGCCGAAAAAAAACTTACGCGAAGACTGCAGACGATATATTCGAAACGCGGCCTTGTCGTAACCTTATGTTTGATCATATGAAACAAATTTTTTTTAAAGAAAGTTTTCAAATAAATAATTTTCTTTTTAAACGAAGAAAATAAAACTAAACAACTCGTCATTTTTTAAAAAATATAAAACGAACAAAACATAGGTAAACAGCTGTTATTAATTAACTTTTTTCTCAAGAAAAGTTTCAAATAAGTAATCTTTTTTTTTGCCCATAAAATAAAAATAGTCAACTGGTCAAAAATCTGTTTTTTGTTGCTTTTTGTTTACTTGTAAACGTTTTTTTCTTTTTTGTTTACTTGTAAACGTTTTTTTTCTTTTTTGTTTACTTGTAAACGTTTTTTTCTTTTTTGTTTACTTGTAAACGTTTTTTTCTTTTTTGTTTACTTGTAAACGTTTTTTTCTTTTTTGTTTACTTGTAAACGTTTTTTCTTTTTTGTTTACTTGTAAACGTTTTTTCTTTTTTGTTTACTTGTAAACGTTTTTTCTTTTTTGTTTACTTGTAAACGTTTTTTTCTTTTTTGTTTACTTGTAAACGTTTTTTCTTTTTTGTTTACTTGTAAACGTTTTTTTCTTTTTTGTTTACTTGTAAACGTTTTTTCTTTTTTGTTTACTTGTAAACGTTTTTTTCTTTTTTGTTTACTTGTAAACGTTTTTTTCTTTTTTGTTTACTTGTAAACGTTTTTTTCTTTTTTGTTTACTTGTAAACGTTTTTTTCTTTTTTGTTTACTTCTCAGCTTTTTCTGTTGTTATGAACTCAGATGACAAACAAGCAGGAGAAGGAAACGAAAAAGTGGGCGAAAGGTATAGGGTACAATTTTGTTATCTGCGCTAATATGTAGACGAAAGGGTTGCTTAGGAACTTATGTCTCCACACAAATTCGCACAGATAGCCATCGATGAGGTCCTACTTGTTTCTTTGTTTCGCTTCTTTCACCATTCCATCGACGTGATTAGTACTATCCCTTCTTATCGGGTCCACGAAATTTTTGATGGGGTGTACCGTCTGGTGTTCATACCCTTCCTCTCCTAACTTGCTGTACGCCTTCCAACAGTCCGATATAAGCAAGATGTATTATGTTTTAATTATGGGACAGAGGGTTTCGGCGTTCCTGTTGAGCAGTGTCATCAAGAAACAAACCTTCTCTTCGGAGTCATATCCTCCAGAGACCCAGAGCCGCTGGATAACCTTGCCAACCTTGTGTTTCCTACGGTTGAACATAGATTCATCTATCTCAACTGTATACCCTTGGCCTTCAGTTTTGTGACGATTTCTTAAAAAGTGGTGGTCGTAGACCTCCCGCAGAAAATGCTTCCAGTCAGCATCCCTGGCGCAAATTCTTTATGGTTGTCAGTATTTTAGCTAGACCCATTTTTGATTGGGAGAAAAAAGTGTCATTCCTTATGGATGTCCATCCTCTGCCTTTTGTATTAGTGCATCTCCAAGCATACGTGTTCGTCAGCGTCTTCCTTTCTGTAAACTTGCACATATAGTCGCACTTCTTGTTTGTTAAAAGATATCTTTCTTACTTGACAGAAAACGATGACTCCTTCGGAAGATTGGATTCGTTGAGGTAGTGCGTTAAAATTCATTTTCGCTTTTGACAAATTTTTCTTGATTTAATCAACCTCACGATTTAAAAAAAAAAAAACTTGTAGTCTGCTGACAGCTGATTGGTTAATCGCTTCGGCATCTTTCGTAACATGCCCGAAAGCTGCCGACGCGAAGTTGTCGGAGATTGGGTTGCATTCTGGTCTAGTGCCAACGATTTTATTCCCTTTTCAGTAAAGCAGTTAATACGAATTATTCAATATTAATTAATAACCAGAAATTTTTACTTTGTAATTACTTTGTAATTTTTTTTTATCTACTTCTCGTGCTTAAATTTCTACTAAAGAAAGTAAAGCATAGTTTATAATGTTCATTAAATGTCAGTTTTAAACAAAGAAATAATAGGGGACGTTTTCATTATTCGAAAAACGTCATGGGAAGCAAGATTTTAGGTGTTTCTATCGGAAAACTTCACTTTATAAAGTTTTCATTTATATTAGCTGTGTAATTGTTGATAGGCGTATGATTAATGTGAAGTGAGCGAACGCTCGACGTAATATGAACACGTGATTCTAATTAGAGTTTTCCGTATTTCTCTAGTGGGTAGTAGTGTAGGTGGTTGAAGGATGACGTCATAGTAGTGTGAGCTGAGTAGTTTCTCTTATTTCCGCGTTGACATGTGTAAACAAAGAGAAAACAGACGGATTAAATATAAAAATCGATTAAATCAGTTGAAACTATTCTTTTTTTTTCAAAACACGTACTAATAATTGGCCTAAATCGCTTACGAAGCTGATTTTCATAGGTTGCTTTTACGTCGAAAACTAATTCCCCTTCATATATAAAATAAGACATCAAGCCTATGATACAGCGAAACGGCGAAACAGTCTGTATGTTGATTACTATATATAAGCTCCCTTTCTTTGGTAGAGCTTTTTCGTATGGAAATTGCCAAGTATCACCAGCTTTAAGGCAAAGCTCATTGGGTAAAACCAATTCGAGCCCCCGGCACTTGACAATGTTTAAATTGAGATTACCCTTAAATTCAGCCAATCTAGCGTGATAGCACAGGGATAGAGGCGCCGACTATCAACTCAAGGGTGGAGTTTCGATCCCGGCGTGAGGCACTAGCTGGTTTATCCGCACTGAAGAGATGTGGTACAGCGAAACAATCTGTATGCGAATATATATATATATATATATATATATATATATATATAGTGTGTAGATTTCAATTTTGTGTAGAGAATTTGAATAACAGAGCTCAATGTAATTTAAACAGAGCAAAACAGAATTATAAAAAGAAAAACTATACACACATTAAGGTTGTATACATAATAACTTATTTCGACCCCTTTAATTAGGTCTCCTCAGATGTCTAGACAACCATGTCAAAAAAAAAAAAAAAAATTTACATGGTTGTCTAGACATCTGAGGAGACCTAATTAAAGGGGTCGAAATAAGTTATTATGTATACAACCTTAATGTGTGTATAGTTTTTCTTTTTATAATTCTCTCTCTCTCTCTCTCTCTCTCTCTATATATATATATATATATATATATATATATATATATGTTTTTCTTTTTGCAGTTGTTCCTTTTTAGAATATATAACTCAAGAGTGCGACCACATGATGGCTAATAATATACCAACTGAAAGTGGTACTACGGATCTGACAAGATTCGAACTCGACACGCCGTCGTCAGTACCGCCCGGTATCCATTTTATCACCGCCACAGCCGGGGTTTGTATCTGTTCCGATGGATACTACACCTCATAGACCGGTATTGTCTTGGCTTTCGGGTCTTGATTTACGCCGGTCTATTGGTTGTCTGTCCTGTGCAGTTCTAGAAGTTGCACGCTCCCAGGCTTTGCGTTCTTACCCTTTGAGCAGGGGTTAGTTTATTGCTAATC
>OY744528.1:117186229-117198729 GCA_963556195.1 Sepiola atlantica | reverse complement strand
TTCTTCGTCAAATTTTACTCAAGAAAAGTTGTGTTTGATCTCATTATAGGGCTTTGTTTTTTTTTATTGCATTTCCGGACTCGGATCAAAATGTAATATCAACCGAAATCAAACGGTGCGAAATTAACACTTAATTAATAAATTTCAGCATTTCGTTAGATTTTATTATGAAACAATTGTTTTTAGCAGAAACATTCATATTACTTATAAAACAATAATGTGAGAGAAAGAGAAGCAAAGCTGGCTCCAAGACTGTTAATTTTTTTCAGGACATCGGACGGAGGAAATCAACGTGTAGGCACGAGCCCCGTGAGTCAGCCTGGTTGTTCCAACGCATCTCCCTGGCTATCGTTCGTAGCAACGCTATGTCAGTAACGGCGGCGTCACTTCCGTTCTAATCGTCATCTGTTGACTCTCTCTTTCTTTCTCTCCCCCTCTCTATCTACCTATGTCTGTATCTGTCTCTTTGCTTCTCTTTCTTTCTCTCCCCCTCTCTATCTACCTATGTCTGTATCTGTCTCTTTGTTTCTCTTTCTCTCACATTATTATTTTATAAATAATATGAATGATTCTGAGACTCCCTATTTGCAGATCTTTTCGACTTTAAAACATCTACATCATGCCTAACTTTGCTTTCTTGGAGAGGCAAATGAATAAACACACGACAAATATAGTCCAGATATCGAAATATGAAAATTTTCTTAATCATCAACACAACGAAAGGCGTTCATGAAACATTTGAAAACAAAACAGTCACCCATATCCATCCTACTATCACACAGGGTTAAAATGCGCATTAAACATTGCAAGAAACTGCGCAGAGATTTCTCGATCGAGCAGCAATGCATTTAAAGAGGTTACTACTTCCCAGACTTGTTTGAATAAACAGTTGTCGCTCTGAAGATGACTTAAATCATCTTTGAATGACGAGAACTGTTGAAACAAACTGCTGAACAACACGAACGATTGTGTAAATATAATGCACTTACTAATATCGCAGTGGCCTGTTGCTGTAATAAAACTGCGCATATGCTATAACCGCAATCATACATGTCTATAAACACACATATATACGCATATATATCCAATATAATACTAGGTCAATATATATATATATATATATATATATATATATATATATATATATATATATATATATATATATATATATATATATATATATATATTAGTACTTCATGTATCGACATAAAATATTATAAAGAGATATAATTTTTTATGCGTCAGTTTTCAGTATTTACTTCAACAGTGCTCGATACGTAAGTAGAGCTAGGTAGTAAGCAATGAAAATATATATGGCAATCATTTAGCCTGACGATTCCCCCCGGATACATGAAGTACTAATATCTAGCTCCTCAAACAGTTGAGCACTCTCACAAGAATTTATTTCATCACTAAAAAATAATATGGGGCATTTAGCCTGACGATTCCCCCCGAGGATGAAACACAGGAGCCTCTGTGTAGCTTGATTGCCATATATATTTTCATTGCTTACTATATATATATATATATATATATATATATATATATATATATATATATATATATATATATATATATATATATAGTCTAAAAAAGCTTTGATTAATTTTAAACAAAAGCAAAAAAAAAAGTAAAATGCAGTTAAAATTCCCAGAGAAACTAACTAAATCCAAGATATTGCAGACTTAACATTCGTTGGAAAATTCATAAATAAATTTTATATATATATATGAAGTTAATTCAACAAAAGATATAAGAGGCAACTAATATCTTTTAATTAGTGAAACATCCGGATAAAGACTGAAGCTCAATATACTGGATAGAGTATTAATAGCATAATATAAAATGAAATAATAAAATAAGGTACGAATCAAATTTTATTAGAATTCAAAATTCAGGCAAAGTATCTCAACGTCCTTAACTCATGAGATTTCAAAGATAATGGTCCTCTGAGGAGAATAATTATCTTTGAAAACTCATTTAAGTTAAGGACGTTGAGATACTTTGCCTGAATTTTGAATTCTAATAAAATTTGATTCGCACCTTATTTTATTATTTCATTTTATATATATATATATATATATATATATATATATATATATATATATATATATATATATATAATATTTAAATATTGCATTAAATTAAAGATAATTGAATAATCGTTTAATAATAATCTATCGTGATAATATAAAGCTCAATATATTGAATAGAGCAAACAATTCTAAAGATGACAGATAGGAATTAAAAATTGTAAAGACACAATATTTATTAGAACATCAAAAGTTCAGGGCAAGGAGCTTCATATCCTTAACCCATGGATTTTCAAAGATAAACTCTTTTCATCAGAGGATAGAGAAACACCGACAATTTAACTGTAAATATTATCGGCAACATTTAATTTTGAACATTTTACATAAAAATAAAAAAAAGACCAAAAGATAAATAATCTTATGTTGAAATGTAGAATCAGGGTGGATGCTGTTATATTGGAATGAATGTTTGAAAAAGAATACTCAAATCGTTTAGGAATCCAAGTGTTTTTGTTAAGAGGCTGATATTCAGATGGCAATTGGTAACGTCTAGTTTATCCTGTCTGTGCAGTAGTTTGGTACTAGAATTATCCGTTTTACAGGGTTAAGAATGAAGTTTGTAAGTTAGAGTTCGGTATATATATAAGGGAGGGCCTGTAGACGATTGGTTATAGCACTTATCTTTGGGCTGGACGACCCGGGTTCGATCCCACTCACGGCATGCGAATTTTCAGGTTTGAAAACTCCCTCTGTCCACCCAGCAGTAAATGGGTACCTGACTAAAACTCAGGGAAGGTTCAAGGCAGCGGAAGGAGAGGGATGGGCTCCGCCTTCCATATGCTGTGCCATAAGCACGGTGATTCTTAACAAATCACCGTCGCTACGGCCATGGGCAGTGTGCGATGTCAGCAACGACACTCGTGCGCGTCCAGGCTATGCGACCTTTACATTTTTACCTTATATATCAAAGTGTGCATAACGAAAACCTCTAGCTCCCTGGTTGATCAGTGTATATATAGGTTATCGATATCTATTTAGATCCGATATTTTTCAAGCCGGAGCAGATTAGATGTGTTGCTTGTAGGCGGTGGCGAAAATAACTATTTCCTTGCTGGGATGGATTATAATATTAGCTGTTGGTAGTGGGGGGTGCAATTGATGCGGCAGAGGCGTAGGGAATCAAAGATGGGTGGACTGGTATGTATACACCCCCCACATATATATATATATATATATAATATATATATATATATATATATATATATATATATATATGTGTGTGTGTGTGTGTGTGTGTGTGTGTGTCTAACATTAACATCCACAGACACCTGTTTCGTATTTTTAAGACCCATCGGTGTACGTTTATCTAACCAACGTAAAAACTTTGAGGCTCGAACTACAGTCACAACTGACTGTGAAAATTTAACGTTTCAGCTGTCTTGTCAGGCTTGCTAGTTATTATGTAGGAAGAATGTTACCATATTTTATTATGTTAATCAGTTTCAGTTGAGTATTCAATCCCGTTTATTGAAAATTCTTGCTGATTAGTTTAAGAAGGAATTGTATTTTTCTTACACTAGAGTTCTCTCCCCTAGGCGAGCGAATATATATCATATAAACATTAACATCCACAGGTACGGGTTTCAGCTTTCAAAGACTTATCAGTGTGGCTTAATCCAACCAACGTCACATCTGTCTCGACTGACTAGCTAGTTTTTATAATGTAGGAGGAATTTTATCGTATTTAATTATGCTAATTAGTTTCAGTAGATGATTGAATTTCGTTTATAGTAAAAAAAAACTACAATTAGCTTGAGTAGAAACTATTTTTCTAGATAAGGAAGCTCTCCCTTAGGTTAGCATTACCTAGATATTAGCATCCACATATATCAGTGTTTCATCTTTTGAAGTCTAATCAGTGTGGCTTAATATAACCACTGTAGTAACTTTGAAGTTCGATTCCTGATTCTTCAGTCATAATTAATACAAATAAATCAAATCGAACTCATGTTTGTGACTAATATTTCGTCTTTAGTTATCTAAAGCTTCATCAGGGCATGATATGAGTTTCATGACAAATTATACACATTATAGGACATTTCCATGGAAAAGTAGGTCGGGAAAACTGGGGTAAAGCAAGAATAGAAAACAAGTTATACAGAGCGATCCGGTAGATATAAAGAACGAGAGAGATTGAGAATGAAGAAAATGTTGATCCATGAAAAAAGCAACTAATTTATCCGTTGAATGGCATTTTCATGTTGCCATTCATATTAGGGGTGGGACGTAATGGATGAAAATTTCAGATTCATGCGAGTAGTATTTTTTGTGTGTTCATTTATACATAAATAACACTAAACAATCAAACATTTTGAAAATTTTGCAAAATTCAGAAGGTGCAGGCCAATAGTTTTTGGCTATTTTACATTCATGAAAACCCTTTTACAGCCTAAAAATGGTCCTAAATTAAAGTACTATATCAGATTTAACCATCTATATCCATTCATAGCTATTGAAGATGTTTTAGGATCTGCAATGGCGCATTAAACCACTTTTTCACTGAAAAATGATGGATTTTGAGTCCCGTGGAGCCCTAACGGCTATTTTTGGCCTGCACCTTCTGAATTTTGCAAAATGTTCAAAGTGTTTGATTGTTTAGTGTTATTTATGTATAAATGAACACAAAAAATTACTACTCGCATGAATCTGAAATTTTCACCCATTACGTCCCACCCCTAATCATATTACTGTTTAGGTTATTGAATAGCGCAAATATCTCGGTAAAATATTCTTATTTAGATAACCACAATTCAATTTTGAGGTATCATAAAGTGTTTATGTTTTTCTTTTACGAACTCTACGACACATTTCTTCTGAATAAACTAATCCAAAAGCCACTCGAGGATAAGGGTTAACGAGATTACCAGCAGGATGATGAACAATACTATGAGAGGATTGGAAACATTGGAAACAATGGGTAGAAAGAGCAGAATTTAGTTACTTAAGAGGACAAGTATTTGTTTGGCATTGGACATGAAGATGACCATGCTGTAATCAGCCGGGAAGCAATCCCGTGATATTGTGTTCCACAGAGGGGAAGTTCTTCGAAAGAAACTCATGGAAATTTCGTTTAGTTTTAGATAGACAAAGGAAGAAATGAAAGTTCTTTTCAGTTTTGTTAGAAGACGAGTGATTGTTGTGAATGTTTTACAGCGAGGAACCGGCGATTGGATCTCAGTCAAACACTATTGAATTGAAACAACAATAGAGTGGAGAAAGACTAACAACGGCTCCCCTGTGAGACGGGTTTTGTGGAACAGAAAAGATCATCGTTCACTAGAGAAACAAACGTTAATAAGCTAAGATATACTATAAGCGTATATATTGTAAAATTATTCAATAATCCGTAGATAAGTTATTATTCAGTTGGCTAATAATTATATTATTTATTTACCAATATATGATCTTTATTAAATGTATTGTTAAATTAAACTACTTCGATCTACTTATACATTTAGATTTAGGGAAAAAAGCGTCCTAATAAGTTTAACTTATTTAAAAGGAAGCTGGTTATTGTATGTCTTAATAAATTAAATTTATAAACTTTGGTTTTTGATGAATTTTAAGAAACCTTGCTTCAGAGAAAATGTTACAATAAGTGAAAACAGATGTTTTTTTTTAAATTTCTCATAAATCTTTCAACGTCAATGTGTATACACTTTCATTAAAAATGTTAGGCTATACCTAAATAAGGACTGAACGCATTTAAATGTAAACATCTAGAAATTTTGCTTTATATTTAAAGTTTAATTTGAAGGTTCCTAAGTTAATTGCGATAAAAAGTAAATATGTATAGAATCAGCGTAGTACGTTTTGTTTTTGACTTTCTTGCTTCTAATGTTGGTATCGATTTCCCCAAGCCGATCATTTATAGAATCACATAATTTACAGTAGGAACCACGTGAAGGTTGCCAACATCCATGAAGAGTGTGCTAATAATGATAGAAAGCGGGAAGGTCATATAATTGGGGAATATATATATAGTGCTAGGGCTTGAATGAAGGGAGATATATGCAAATATGTAAAGTGTCAGAAATAAGTGTGCAAAATGTCAGCATATAATTATACATACATATATTATTATTTTTTATTTTTTAAAATACATTTATGTATGCATAAATAAACCTGTAATTTCAAATGTACATAGTAATATAAAAAAGAAGGAGAAACTAGAGAGAAGATAGGGGGCAAAGGAAAAAGAAAAAAGAAGAAGAAAAAAGAAAAACCTACCCATATACACAGTAATTATAGCGATGCCCAACAAATAAAAAAAATGGTGTGGTTGGTTTTTGGATTCAAGAAACCGATTTTGCATGGTAATGCTATATATTTCATAACCAACAACAACTTTTTAGACCAGTGTGATGAATATATTAACAAATGACTAGAAGCAATTTCTTTCTATTCACACAAAAAGTAGTTTAAACAGTTTTTTTATTATGATGGAAATCGCTAAAGACAAAGCATGAAACCACTTGATGTAATGAGCTCACAAGAACAAATATAATTATCGCAAAAACAAGTGATGCCTATTGGCCTTAGTCTTGGAAAGACCAAGGCTATAGATAGGAGGAAAACAATCAGCAGGAAGAGAGTTCCACAAGCCTGCAGTTCTAGGAAAGAAGCTTCTGGAATAGGAAGCTGTATGAGGTATCAAAACAGCGAATTGATGGAGACAAATAAACAAACGAGTCAAACAAGATGGAACAAAGGAAGCAGGGAATAGATCACACGAGTTTGTATATGTATATGTACGCGCATATGTGTTTATGTGCATATGTATGCATGTGCAGGTGTGTTTATGTGCATATGTATGCATGTGCATATGTGTTTATGTGCATATGTATGCATGTGCATATGTGTTTATGTGCATATGTGTACATGTGCATGTGTTTATATGCATATGTGTACATGTGCATATGTGTTTATGTGCATATGTGTACATGTGCATATGTGTTTATGTGTATATGTGTACATGTGCATATGTGTTTATGTGCATATGTGTACATGTGCATATGTGTTTATGTGCATATGCGTACATGTGCATATGTGTTTATGTGCATATGTGTGCATGTGCATATGTGTTTATGTGCATATGTGTGCATGTGTTCATACATCTATACGTATACTTGGTTGTCTTCCATGGCGAACATAATAATTTTCATTTCAAACAAACTTTGTATTTGTAAACACGACACATGATATTACAAAGATACTGTTTTATTTTTATGGAAATCTCTCCAGACAAGGCATGAAGCCACTTGATGTAAGGAGCTAACAAGAACAAATATGATTATCGCAAATACAGGAAATTTCTATTGGCTTTAGTCTTTAGCCTTGAACAGATCAAGATTATTGATAGGAGGGAAACAGTCAGCAGGAAAAGAGTTCTACAAGCCTGCGGTTCTTGGAAAGAAGCTACTGGAATAGGAAGCTGTATTACAATAAGGTATCAAAACAGCGAATTGATGGAGACCACTAGATCAACGAGTCAAACGAGCTGGAACAAAAGAAGCAGGGAATAGATCACACATGTCATAATAAAATTCATAGAAAAGACTGAGACTAGCAACATCACGTCTGTGAGAGAGAGAGGGTGCAGAATAGAAGAAAGGGTGGGGCCAATCAAATTACAGATACATTTCTGCACCTTATGAAGAACCCTCGAATGGGACAGAAATTCACCAGCCCAAATATGACACCAATACTCCATACATGGTCTGATAGTCGATTTGTAGAGATAGAAATATTATGAACTCAAAACATTTTATTCAAAATATTTTGTGTATATCTATTTTGGTTTCCAAATAGTTTAACATTGGCTTTCTATTTGTACCTCAGCTTAGCAAAACATATAACTGGCAAGACAGGTTTACATGAAATATATAAATTTGATGCTCTTGTTGGCATTGGTTTTCCCAATTATTTCTTAGAACCAGGTACTTACAGAAAGGAATCGCGTGATACGGAAGCGACTGGGTTCTAACTAGGTACCCACAGGCCGTCAGTCAGTGCCGTTATGCACTTAACCTCCAAACACCACCCATAATAATACTGACTCACCACTTCTTAGGCGGAAGTACCGTGCCCTCATGCGTATGCTATGTGTCACTATTGAAAATTATGAAAGAGAAAGATTTCATTTGTCCCGGTCACTGCACATTTTTTTTTATCTTATTTGTTTACAAACGTGGGAAGACTGTGAGGGCGTTTTGTGGGAAGCTACTCATGCACATATGCACATGCCTGCGCATATTTTAGTGTGTGTGGGTTACTCGTTGTTGTTGAATTGGTGCAGACAAAGGCTGCTGCATCGGTTTGCATTGTATATCTACTTACTTGGATTCTCACACGAGCGCAAATTTAGACACATGGTCTGTTTTTGATGTTAGTCAAGCTCCTCTAAAAAAGGGCACTCTGGATTCGAATAAAAATAAAAATTGCCCCAGTCTGATCTTAGACAGAAGCATTGTTGTCCTAATTATATGCAAAGCCGCCACTAACCCTACCCATCAGGATTATGTAGTAGAGGATCCTGACCAAGATCGAACTCGCTACACCAATTTCTCAATCTCGGAGACATAACTCACTAACGATGAATTAACACCAACGGTAACCACAGACGTCTTTAAACTAGGAAGTGTACATTACATTTACTAGCGATTAAATAAGATCATGAATTGCTAAAGCGATTATATGTATTTTCTTTTTCAGAATATTTTACGTGTCTTGCTCATAGAATTCGTGCTTATATATATCTATGAACATAAAACAGTGAAATTAGAAATCCAAAATATCGAGTAATAATTTAATTAATTATAATTTATTAAGACTTAAGACTTTTGTAAGTAATTATGAAAATTAGATATCGCTAATGATATGATAACGATTTCGAATCTTCCTGGTTCAAGCCACACTGATGAGTTGTAACAACGAAGAAACACGTGACTGTGGATAAAAATAAGTAAGCTGGTGGGGAGATGCTTATTTCCACTTCGCTTTAATGCAATAGTCATTCCATAAAAAAAGAATTGAGTATTTGAGGTGGGGGGGGGGGACGAAGTGACTACATTAAAAATGTCGCTATGTCGCTGGCCACACATTATAAAATCAACCTTATGAAACTCGAAATCTTTTCCACGTGAGAAAGTAAGTAAATATGATTTAACGTCTTCTGTACATTACGAAAAAGTAGACCTGGTAGTCTTAGTCTCAGAACCCCAATTTCTAACGTAGACCCCTTACTCTCAGGGGTCTACGCTCAAACCTTCCAGATGTTGAAATTCATTTACAGGAGACCAAACCGGATCTCTTATTTCTGTGCGAAACAGACATTGGCCTATCAGTTTCTATAACTTACTTCATGATCACCGGTTATTCAAACACGTGACTTATTTTGTCCTTTAGTCCTCACATTCCATGAACGATGTTACTGACAAAGGGGAAAGAATTACTGTTTTCTGGGTCGGTATATACTGATCGTTGGCTAGTTTTTGACCTTGAGGTAGTATTTTGTTTAGCTCTTTACATCAAGTGGCTTCATGACTTGACTGAAGCGATTACCATTAAAAAGAAGAACAACAAAAAACATGACCTCAAAACCCGACTCCCGACACCGCCATGTTCACAGAATCTGTGCTTAAATCAGGGACGGATTTCCATGCGGTAGGGACACTTCATATGAATACCCTAATTTGCGTTATATGTGTTTCCGTGTTGCACTTGCGCACGGCATCGCTTTCATCTTTGCCCTCTATCGCCTCCTCACCGATGGGGTTACTGTTCTTGAGCAAATCTAACAAATTGACAAGATCCTGTCTGCTCACCTGTTTGCTAGCATTCATATCTGTGGCGACTTTAATGTTCACAATGTTTAATGGCTAGTCCACTCAAACAAGAATGATGATGAAGGAATGTTTTGTCACGATTCTTCTCTAGCTTATGATCTTATGAGCTTATGATCTTATGATCTTAGGAGCTTATAATTTATGATCTTAGGAGCTTATGAGCTTATGATCTTATGAGCTTATGATCTTAGCAGCTTATGATTTATGATCTTATGAGCTTATGAGCTTATGATCTTATGAGCTTATGATCTTATGAGCTTATGATCTTATGAGCTTATGATCTTATTAGTGTATGATCTTATGAGCTTATGAGCTTATGATCTTATGAGCTTATGAGCTTATGATCTTATCAGCTTATGATCTTATGAGCTTATGATCTTATTAGTGTATGATCTTATGAGCTTATGAGCTTATGATCTTATGAGCTTATGAGCTTATGAGCTTATGATCTTATGAGCTTATGATCTTATGAGCTTATGATCTTATGAGCTTATGATCTTATAATCTTATTATCTTATGAGCTTATGATCTTATGATCTTATGATCTTATGATCTTATGAGCTTATGATCTTATGATCTTATGAGCTTATGATCTTACACAGATTATTGACAAACCTACTCGCGTACACGATGCTGACAGACATTTGTCAACTTTTCTTGAATCTTTTCCTGATAACTAGTCCTGAATTGAGTACGTCTACCGCTCTTTCCCATCTGGGATCTTCCGATCACTCATTTCCCATAATTTGTGCAACAAGACCTCTTACGTCCATCTCCGTCGCACTGTGTATCGATACTCAATGGCTGACTGTGGCAGCCTCAGATCTTTCTCATCAGAAATTCCACCGCATTCCATCTGTGAAAAGAATGTGTCCTGCATCGCATCCGAATGAACTGATTGGTTAACTATTCGTATTTAGAGCTTTATACTCTGCGAGAAATTCCAACAGAAATCAAACTGCCAATTGTGTTACACCTCAGAATGTGTCACCGCCATTGCTCACAGAAAACACTATTTCAATTGCTTTCAACGCAATAGATGTTCCTAAACAAACCCGCGTTCAGGAGTTTCAGCAACCACTACAAAAGGGTTATTGAAAACGCAATAGAATCAGATGCCCAATCCGTTAAATCTAGAGTAGCTGAATAGAGAGGCTTGGTTTCCCACAAGTTTGTCGAATAGAACACAAAGTACTGAACAGATGCGTGACCTCTATTCCAACCATCAGCAATTGACCAGAGATGATTTCCTCAGCATCTGATTGAGCCATACTTTTTGCAAAGAACTTTGCATCAAATTCCACCTTTTGTGATCGGGTCCGCTAATCACGTGAATTTCTCCCCTATGTCTAAAAACACTGAGCGACATCAATATATCTGTCAGGGATGTTGCCAACTTCATCAAGAACCTTGATGCCAGTAGAGCATCTGGTTCGGACAACATTCTAATCACAGTAGTTAAAAAACCTGAAACAGAACTTGCTCATAGTTTTTCTCTGCAGATTTTGTGCTCGATATTACATTCTGTAAATGCCTTTCATTGTTGGATTATGAAGAACAGCGAGTAATTTCGTTTAATGGCTGCATTTTGCGGGTTGCGAAACAATTGTAAAATCATCGTTAATGCTGCCATTGCAAATAATAAATTATATAAATAAAAACTTAAGACTAAATTTGTTAGTCATTGGAATTTAAATAATTACTATATATATATATATATATATATATATATATATATATATATATATATATATATGATTATTTTTATTTACACAGACATGCACAAAATCTGCGACACTGGCATGTCGATGTTATCGATCAACAGTTATTATAAACTGAGATCTCATCAGGGAGAGTTAGACACCGATCTTAACCTTAGATCATATTTGAAAAGAATGAAATGGAGAAAAAAAGAAAAGAAATTTAAAATGTCAAAATTTGGGAAGTCACGTTGTTGGGACCGTTAAGAATCAAAATGTTTATTTTATATTTTATATTTTATATTTTATATATTATCTTTTATATTAATATTTTTTCTTATTTTTTGATTTTGATTTTGATTTTAACATTTTGATTCTTAGCGGTCCCAACCACGTGACTTCCCAAATTTTTAAATTTTAAATTTCTTTACTTTTTTTCTCCATTTCATTCTTTCCAAATATGATCTAAAGTTAAGATCGGATTCTAACTCTGCCTGATGAGATCTCAGTTTATAATAACTGTTGATCGATCGCATCGAGATGCCTGTGTCGCAGATTTTGTACATGTCTGTTTAAATAAAAATAATCATATATAAAAGCTCTATTTGATATTGATCACTTTTTTATAAACCCGGTTTAAATTCTTTGGATTACTACCCTGTGGATGTTTTACCTGGATTATATATATATATATATATATATATATATATATATATATATATATATATATAAGACCTCCTTTTAGTCTCGACAGACAATAGATATCATTTCTCTTGAAATCAAGTTATTTGAGTCTAGCTGTGAGGAGAAGTGCAGGGGAACTGCAAACAATGTCAAGATAAGCAGAGAAAGACTAGTGT
>OY744528.1:117158729-117181229 GCA_963556195.1 Sepiola atlantica | reverse complement strand
AAATTGTCAATAACGAAGCAGGATTTTGGTTTTATCCAATGAACTCGATTTGGCACAAGAATATTTGCTATTTAGGCGACCTTCTGAGAGATGTAATTGGGTGTACTTTCTAGTGTACTTATCGCTTTTTCTCTCTCTCTCTTTCTGTCTTTCTCCTATCTATCTATCTATCTATCTATCTATCTATCTATCTATCTATCGTCGCATCTCTATAAAACCTTTGCCCATCGATTATTATGTTGGTTGGTCAGTCTGCCACACTTCAGCTTAAAATAGAATTTTCATCGATTACCCCACATATTGAATGCATGTATCTTTTTAAAGATCCGCTAAAATTGGTATGTCACGCTTAGGTTTGAAATGGTATTTCCGTTGGTTTTTGAAGCTTAACATAGAATATAGAATGCTCATTATTCTGTCACACTTAAGTTCGATATTGAATTTTTGTTGTTCTGTCACGTTTAAGTTTTAAATAGTATTTACATTTTCTGTCACGCTTTAGTTTTAGACATAATATTTCTTGGTCTGTCACGCATAAATTTGAAATTGCATTTTTATAACTAATTGGATAGACGCATTCTTATAACTGCATCTGTTCTGTTGTTTTCTGGACGTATGTCGAACAAAACAACGGTAAAAAGACCAAAATGAAGAAATTAACCGAAAAGTTGTAAATTTAGAATTTAAAAAATAAAAGCGAATGAAATCTATAAAAACAGAATTAAATAACAAAGGAAAAAATTTAAAGAAGAAAATAATTTTAAAAAATTAATGAATAGAAGAAATGTAAAAATAATACGCAAATAAATAAATTAAAATATTGAAGAAAATAATTAATTCCATGAAGAATGACAGACAAAATTTGACCTGGAAATAAGACACAAAGAAAAAGAGCATCAAAATTAAGAATTAAAAGAATAGCAAAAATGATAAAACTACATAAAGAATGAAAGAAAAAGTAAGAACCACATTAAGAATGACAGAAAAAGTAACAACTACATAAAGCATGAAAGAAAAAGTAAGAACTACATAAAGAATGAAAAAAAAGTTAGTACCACATGAAGAATGAAAGAACAAGTTAGAACCACATAAAGAATGAAAGAAAAAGTAAGAACAACAGAAAGAATGACAGAAAAAGTAACAACTACATAAAGAATGAAATAAAAAGTAAAAACCACATAAAGAATACAAGAAAAAGTAACAACTACATAAAGAATGAAAGAAAAAGTAAAAACCACAAAAAGAATGAAAGAAAAAGTTAGTACCACATGAAGAATGAAAGAACAAGTTAGAACTACATCAAGAATGAAAGAAAAAGTAAGAACAACATAAAGAATGACAGTAAAAGTAACAACTACATAAAGAATGAAATAAAAAATAAAAAACACATAAAGAATGACAGAAAAAGTAACAACTACATAAAGAATGACAGAAAAAGTAAAAACTACATCAAGAATGAAAGAGAAAGGAAGAACTACATAAAGAATGAAAGAAAAAGTGAAAACCACATAAAGAATGAAAGAAAAAGTTAGAACCACATAAAGAATGATAGAGAAAAGAAAGAACTACATAAAGAATGAAAGAAAAAGTAAGAACTACATAAAGAATTAAAAAAAGCAAGAACTATATTAAGAATGCAAGAAAAAGTAAGAACTACATTAAGAATGCAAGAAAAAGAAAGAACCACATAAAGAATGAAAGAAAAAGTAAGAACTACATAAAGAATGAAAGAAAAAGTAAGAACTACATTAAGAATGCAAGAAAAAGTAAGAACCACATAAAGAATGAAAGAAAAAGTAAGAACTACATAAAGAATGAAAGAAAAAGTAAGAACTACATAAAAAATGAAAGAAAAAGTAAGAACTACATAAAGAATGAAAGAAAAAGTAAGAACTACATAAAGAATGAAAGAAAAAGGATTAATAATTGAACAAACAAAAAAGAATTGGCGAAAGAAAAAAGAAAACGAAATAAATAAATGAAAGAACGAAAGGGTGTCAGATGATCGTGAAGAATTGCTTCCATGTTTTCGTAAGTGCAATGGGTTTTTGTTAGATGTTTAGTCCCATTGAAAGACATACGGCTTGCTTGTGTTTACTCTTTATATCCGGGGCGTAACAGCGGTTTAAAACATCTCACTCAACTCAGCAGCATTAATACAGTGACCTTATTGAAACAAATAGAGATGACATCACATCTACTTTACGATGACACTCTACATCCGCTCTCCAAACTCGTCAGGTTTATATCAATTGAAGGTCAATGGTCTCCCTTTGTACAATGCTACACACATAGTAGTGCAATGCTTAAACTACTATGTGTGTAGCATTAAGGAAATGAAGACTAATCAACATCATCACAATACCAAATATTGAAAGACGATCATCAGAGTCAAAATAATCTCCGAAATGAATAAGAACTACTTAATACACACATGTGTAACATTATTGCTCGTCCCCACTTTTTGTTGGCATATTAAATTTTCACATCTTTAATTGCTTCACTAGTGCATTGTAACAAATAGGTTGGTTGTAATAACCACATACACACTCCTTCTATAGTTCGATTATTTTATTGTCACCCCTATCAATAAATATTGGTTGGCACATGGTATTAACAAGCGACCCCAGTAAGTGAAATGTACTTCTAAGGTACGTCTATTTCGTTCGATGTCTGCTTGTAAAAGAGAACAAGCGACTACTCTTCTCTTGCGTCACGGTCAAGCGATAATTCGATTATTCTCCTTTAATATATAACACATAGTACAACTTTTCGTTCTGAGCTGAGGCAGTCCTTAATATTGAAGTCAATTAAATGGAATGAATTTACAATAAAGTTATTTAAGAGAATTGTAAAAATCATCATTAAAATATCTGTGCATTTCGTTCAGAGATAGTAGCTTTATTTGATACTCTTATAGAAAACGCATCGCGTTTCCGTGACTTCGCGTCCGTTTTTCTATCTCCAGAATTCTTGAAGACTAGTACCACTATCATTTTCTGCGATGAGGATCGATATTTGCTTATTTGCGCTTCTTGAAAGCCGAACCCATTTAACTGTAAGTAATTCAGGTGATTGAAATTTAAACTATAGAGAGTTACCCAAAAACTTTGAGAAATCTATTTTATTTGATTCAAAATGATAAATACTTTTTCAACAAATCCTATTTTAATCAGCTAAATTACTTACGGTTAAATGGGATCTTTTATGATTTTTATTTACATTGATACTTTAACATTTCTTTTTATTAAATTGAATCATTATGTTTTAGTTTCCCTGGTCAACAGCCAAACATAAATGCATCCTATTTTAGTAACATAAATTACTTACAGTGAAATGGGTTCTTTTCTGAATTTTTTTTCAGAATTAGTACTCTAATACTTATATTATTTTAATTGAATTATTATTTTATATTTCCCCCGGGCAACGTCGGAATGCGAGTCTTGCTATTATACTATACAAAATACCCGTCCCAGGACGGGTATAAGCAATAGCATTACTTATAAATTTTAATGTTGTTTTTTTTTGCAGGGTATGGTACGGTTTCGGTGGCAGCTCCCTAAATGGTAAAGGTTTACAAAAAAACTAATGTGCAGACGTTACCCACCCTGTTGCCTAAAATACATATTCTATAATTCATGTTGATGAGTTACATAGTTTAGGATTTTACGTAGCACATGCATATTATTGACGCTCACGCGCGAGCACCAATCCGTTTTAAAATGTATTACTTAATAAAAAACAAAATTTGATGTAGAGCAATTCTTTTCTCTAATCTTTTTGTATCAAACTTATTTTAAAAGTTTTTTTAGGGTGAGAGTCTGCGTGGGCTCACCACCTAAATGGTAAAGTTTACAAATGAAATAATGTACTCGCCGTGTTACAGAGGATATATATCCCAAAATTTCATAATGATCGGTTTCTAGAAAAACTTAAAACTATTTTTTTTATATATGCACTATCTAAATGTTAACATTTACAAAACAATAATGTGTCCATTTTCAAAATATACATAACACCATTCATAATGATCCGTTCAGTAGTTTTAAAGATTATCCTGTACATACATAGCAGAATAAAGGAAAATGTAGTCTTTGAAAATGTCGTTTTACGTTGGAAACCGCAGAAAAAATTTAAAGAAATGATTAACTTTAAAAAATTGTTTAATTACATTCTTTGGTGTTTCAACTTCTTTAAATAATTTTACATAAATAATGTTATCTATGATGTGACTAACGCTTTTATTCAAAAAGTGCTAATCACGTAAAACACATCGGACTTTACTTTTCAACGCTCTTGTCAACAAGAAGGTACGCACATTTTGCTTTACCCACGAGAGGGGAGGCAACCCCTCGTGGGTTAATACTAACAGAATGAAAGAAAAAAGTCTTTTTGTAAAAATGTCAAAAGCCTCAGGTAAAATTTAAATAAATAATTTTATTTATAAAAAAAATTGAATTATATTATTTGGTGCTCTAACTACTTCAAATAATTATATATATATATATATATATATATATATATATATATATATATATATATATATATAATTATTTAAAGTAGTTAGAACACCAAATAATGTAATGAGGGTTGCGTTTCAATCCAGACTTGAGGTACTAACTGGTCTAACCGAACTGAAGAGTTGTGATACAGCGAAACAGTCTGTATGTGGATGACTATATAAAGCTCCCTTACTGGGTAGAGCTTATTTGTAAGGATATCGCCAACTACTATTACCTTTAAAGCATAGCTCATTGCGTAAAACCGATTAGAGCCCACGACACTTGACAATGTTTGCATTGAGATATCACTTACATTCAGTAAGTGTCGTATGATAGAGCAGAGGTTGAGTTTCAATCCCAGCTTGAGGCACTAACTGGTCTAGCTGCACTGAAGAGCTGTGATACAGCGAAACAGTCTGTATGTGGATAACTACACACACACACACACACATATATATATATATATATATATATATATATATATATATATATATATATATATATATAAATACAGATTATTAATTTAAAAACTATACTTTACAGCTTCCAAAGATCTACCATTGTTTTATTGAGATAGATAGGCCTTTACTGTTTATAAAACTCCCTTAGAACCTGTCTAAAATCCTCAGCGTTCTACGGAACGAAGACCATCTGCCTAAGGGGACGCTGATCACATTTTGGTAATAATTCATACCCACTTAAAATCTCGCCCCAAAGCTGAAGAACCGTTGCTTAAAACGACGAGATACTTCAAGCAGGCTGATTTTGATTCCATCAGAGATAACATAGAGGACGTCCTATGAAGTGGAATCTATTCTCTCTCTGCTGATCAATGCGCAAATGAGGCAACTGAATGGGTCAAAGCAGGCATTTATGCACATGTCCGCATTAGAAAATTATACAGCAAACCCCACTGTCCACAATGGTGCACTTCGGAATGCGCATCTGCTATTTCTCAGAGCCAGCGGCATGCCGACAATACGGTCGCCATAAGTCTACTACGAATAGATAGAAACTTGTAATGTCAAGTGATAGATAACCAGGAAACGCATCTAGTCATAGAAACTAGGTTCTCGTGATTTCTGGAAAATCTACAATAGTGTGGTGAACAATAGGCAATCAACGATTCCCCTGCTATTCAAACACAATGATGTAGTTTGCACGGCAACTGACAAGGCTGAGCTATTTGGCCAGCGTTTCGCCTTTAACTTCACTTTGGACTCAGCAAACCACTCCCTTCCAAATTTCCCACTGCGGACAGAAGCCACACTCGATGACCTGGTAATAACCCCATCGCATGTCATCGACATCATAAAGAACCTTGAACCCTCAAAATCATGCGGGCGTGATCTTATACCAGTAGTAGTAATAAAGAAATGCTCTGCTGAACTAGCCCCTGTTCTCTTCAAACTTCACAACATCTTACTTCCCCGACTGCTGGAAAATTGCCTCTGTGGTACCAGTCTTCATGAATTCTGGAGATAGAACTGACCCTCAGAATTATCACCCCATAAGTTTACATCCGCTCTTCGCTAAACTCTTTGAATCCTTAATGAATCTAGTAATACGTCGGGCATCTTGTTAATAATAAATTTCTTTCTGACCATCAGTATGGATTTAGGCAAACAAGGTTTATTGTGGATATCATAACGGTCATCACCGAACGCATATACCATACACTGGACAAGGCAGGTGAATCCAGGGCGGTAGCGCTTGATATATCCAAAGCCTTTGACAAAGTCTGGCATAAAAAGCTTCTCATAAAAAATAACTCATACGGACGAATATGTAATATCATTAGATCCTTCCTATCCAACAAAAAAAATCCCGGTTGTCTTCGATGTCCGTTCATCCAAACAACATGACATAAATGCAGGTGCACACCAGAGATCGATCCTTGGACTTTTATTGTTCCTGATTTTCATAAATGATCTCCGTGATTACATTGTGTCTGAGATAGGTGTATTTGCTGACGACACTAGGCTCTACTCTCGTCATGTAAGTAAAATAGACGCGCAGATATCCGGGGCAATGGCTGAATCCTTAGAAAGTGACTTCCACGTTGTAGTGGAATAAGGTCATACATATATGGTAATATTTAATGCTGCTAAGACAAAGCTTCTTACTTTCAACAACTACAAGAAATCTCTTCAACCACCGATTGTCATGACAAATAACACCCTACCTGAGAGTCGAACGTTCAAACTCATCGGCATAACATTCAGAGGTAACATGAATTGGTACAAATACATAGAAGACATTGCCAAGCCTGCTGTAAAGAAAATGGTCTTCCTCTACCGTGATAGAAAACTGCTCACACCTGACAGTATCCTATATCTCTACAAAGCCACCGTTCGCCTATACATGGAGTATTGTTTCTACATCTGGGCTGGTGCACCATCCACTAGTCTCTCTGTCTTAGACAAGGTCTAAAAAAGTCTCTAATTAGATAGGTCCATCACTATCCACAAAGCTCCAGACCCTGTCCCATCGCCGCAATGTTGCATTCTTGTGCTTCTTTGACAAGTACTTCAATAGAATGTGCTCCGATGAACTTGCTGCTTTAGTTCCCCCTCGACGTAAATGCACTCGACCAACCCAACAATTAGCTAAATCCCATCCATTCACTGTGGAGGTCCCCAGATGTCGGAGAGCTTTCTACTCCAAGAGCTTCTTCTCTCGAGCTGCCGGCCTCTTGAACTCCTTCCCTGCTCCTGTTTCCCCGACTGTACCGACATGCAGAAATTTAAAACTAATGTTAACAAACATCTGACTGCACAGATCCCTATTTAGGATGATCACCTAAAATTTCACCCTAATTCTCAGAAGCCCCTTATGTCTACAGTGTTTTGGGTTTAAGTCAGTTAGAAAAAAAAGAAAAAAGGAAAAACAAAAAGAAATGGTCTAAGTCATTTCGTTAGACGTTGACAATTTGAACTGGTTTTGTGTGCTCTTTTTAAACAATAAAGGCATATCTGTATTAATGACACCATGGTACATCTCTGGAAACCGTAATGTATAGTTTTAAAATAAATAATTTGTATTTGAACCTGCACATTCTTACGATCCAGTACGTTATCCATTTCTTTTCAACATACCCTGACAAACACACACACACACACACACATATACACACACACACACACACACACACACACACACACACACACACACACACACACATATATATATATATATATATATATATATATATATATATATATATATGCAATGGATAACCCCTTTAAGGGTGCATGCGCGTGTAATAGTGAGGTAAGGGTTGAACAATCTTTAGTCATTCCTTTCCTGAGTCAGCACTGTCTGATTCCAATGACAAGGAGAAGTCCAAGATGACTGGAAAGAATGCTAGATAAGCCGAGAGCACATACGGCACCTGGTATTCCCAAATGGTCACCCATTTAGTACTGACCAGGCTTTAACGTACACACCGCCTCACATATCGCTTAACTTCGGTGAACTAACGGGAACTGGTGTGTCAACGTGATTATGCCATGTATGTGTATGTGTATGTGTATGTGTATGGGGTATCGATGTGATATTAGTGTAAAGGTCTCTAGTGAGAGGCGCGGATATGGCTCTTTAGTTCTGCCAGACTTTTACAGACTATACCACAGAAGTGGCAGGTGTTGTGATGATCTGAGGGGGTGCCATAAATGAAGTTAACTCTTGTCCGTGCTCGATTTTGCAAAACATGCACTCGTTGGTGATTCAACAAACCTGCGCGTGACACAGTTACCAAGTTGCACGCTTGGCATCTTAGGTGTTCCATATTTCTTCCATGTGCAGGAGGTATCACGTCCCGTCTCTTCGTTGCTGCTCTATTCTGCTGCTGTTTTTTTTAATCTTATTCTTTTCAAAAAGCTTTCCGCCTTTAAAAATCGCTTTGCTCCACCTTGACTTATCTAAAGACCCCCCTCTCAACCTTCGACATCAATTTCAAAGCACTTCAAATCGTTTTTGAGAAAATCTTTGAATCGCTTACGCGGTGTGTGCCGTGGGCGAGAATTCCAAGTTAGTTACCCAAAACTCATCTGCTTGGGCAGCCTGTCATCAGTAAGACCAACAAGATGAACATTCCAACGAGGTCTGCCTTTACTTATAAGAGACTCGACGCTTGGAACAGCAGCTCGTTCCAACACTTCTGTGTTAAGGGTAAAGCTATCCCAACGGATTTTAAGCAAGTGCCTAAGGCAATTCTGCTGGAAACGCTCTAGCAGGCGAATATGAGCTCTGTAAGTTGTCCATGTCTCACAAGCATATAACAAAGTTGATACAACACAGGCCTCATACACAGATATCTTAGCTTCGAGCCTGATATCACGTGGTGCTCACACCCTGTTTTCCAAGTGACTAAAAGACACACCAGCTTGTTACATACGTTTATCTCAGAATCCAACGACTCGTTTCTCGAAATAATACTTCCCAGATACATAA
The DNA here is from genome assembly GCA_963556195.1 of Sepiola atlantica. NCBI lineage: Eukaryota > Metazoa > Mollusca > Cephalopoda > Sepiida > Sepiolidae > Sepiola > Sepiola atlantica. Next base: position 117,172,272 of record OY744528.1, on the reverse strand, counting down.
AACGATCCACTACAGACAGTCTGTGGTCTTCAACATATATATCCTGTTCCTGATACGGGTTGCCAAGGAACGAGGCAAACATAGCCTTTGCCTTGCCCAGGCTAATTGTGAGACCCATGCTTCTACACGCCCATCCAAAGCGATCTACGATATCCTGCATATCATTCTGCGAGTGAGCTACGAGCTCCCCAAGTTTATTCTCTATTTATTTTGGTTGTGTCGCCAAACTTAAGTATTTAAGCTCAATGGACATTGGATAGTCATAAGGTTCTAATATATAATTCCATAACAATTATAATTTAAAATAGTTTCCAACAAAAGTAAAGTGGTATGAAGCTAAATTGGTTTTATTAATTTAAAAAAAACCAGCTGCTTCCTCATAGTTTTACAATCAGATCATTGTTAATTACAAAGCCTGAAACTTATCGACAAAATAACTTTTCAGATATACAGACAATAATATACCTACTACTGAACATTTTCACCAAAAGATCCATTTTTCGTTGATACACGTGGCGAATAAGCTTCTACGGTCCGCTATTTTCTTTTTAATAAACTTCCACGATCAACAATTCTTTATTTAGGCGAAACAGCCTTCTTTTCAGATTGAAATATTTCACACAGAGCTATCTTTAATTTAAAATAAAACGTGTGAGATTTGGTAGTAATAGTAAAAGTAAACTATAATAGTATTATTATATTTATTATTAGTAAATGATAATAATAATAATAATAATAATAATAATAATAATAATAATAATAATAATTATAATAATAATAATAATAATAATAATAATAATAATAATAATAATAATTATAATAATAATAATAATAATAATAATAATAATAATAATAATAATAATAATTATAATAATAATAATAATAATAATAATAATAATAATAATAATAATAATAATAATAATAATAATAATCATAATCTGAGGAGACTTGTTGTCACTCAGACTCCAGGGAATACCACAGGTTGTTGGCAGTGGGCGATCACCGACGATGACCAGTGTGATAACTCCTTATGAGTAAATAATAATCATTATTATTATTATTATTATTATTATTATTATTATTATTATTATTATTATTATTATTATTATTATTATTATTATTATTATTATTATTATTATTATTGTTGTTGTTGTTGTTGTTGTTGTTTTTGTTATAGAAACAGAGGTGCAAAAGTATAGGCAATCTCTGGAAAATTGGAACATGCATTGTCATATCAGAGAACGCCACGTCTAATTCTTTTACGGTTTTTAATAAAGTATTACCTCAAAATGTGTTCTGGTTTCTTTATAAAAACGTCAGCCATTTTTTTTATTTGGACTTTTACGATTTACCGAAAATGCTACACTATAATTTTAACATCTTTACTTATACTTTTTTATATTGTCTTCTTTTTGATAACCCAATTTCGAATGTGGTATAAAACAATTTATTAACTTAAAGTTACGTTCTCGTTTTTTCGTCAAGAGGTAAGCCCTTTGACTCTGTTGTTAATAGTTGAAAACAAATATGAATTACCGAGGTCACCCTAGAATAATTTCATAATCTTTAAAAATGGCTTTCCTCATTTGCTATCGTCTGCGGTGTCAAATAAATTAGTTAAAACCAAAGTGTGCTCATTTGTGCTTTTAACTTCTTTTATTATTTTCATTATTTCATATTTTCTTGTAGACACTTATTTCGTATGCAGTTTAAAACAAATGATTACTTTACAAATGCTTTTATCGTGACTCATTTTATTCTTTCGTCAATAGTTGAAAACAAGTATGAATTACAGAGTTTGCTCGAAAGTAATTTTAACATTTTGAATCATTACTTTCAGTATTTACTATTTTTTGTGGGGTGAGTGGAGGGAATACAATTATTTCTTATACGGTGGAAAATGCGTTCCGCTCTCTTCGTATACATGGGATCCATTCTACTCTTGTGGAAAACAAATAAAATCTCTAACCCTAACCCTAAGCCCAACTTATTTTATTATTTTCATTATTTCATATTTTCTTGTAGACACTTATTTCGTATGCAGTTTAAAACAAATGATTACTTTACAAATGCTTTCTTCGTGGCTCATTTTATTTTTTCGTCAATAGTTGAAAACAAATATGAATTTCGGAGTTTGCTCGAAAGTAATTTTAACGTTTTGAATCATTACTTTCAGTATTTACTATTTTCTTTTGTGGGGGGGGGGATACAATTATTTCTTATCCGGTGGCAACTTATAAATTCTACTGTCGTGGAAAACAAATAAAAATTACTTAACATCTAAAGTTCTTAGCATTTATTTAGAAACCATTGCACAATTTTACATCTTTCTTTCTTTCTTGTAAAATATCTAACATATAATTTGATTCCCACATTTTGGATTATATTTACTAAAAGAATAAATAAATTCTATAATTTTATTTACATGACGCGCACTTTCTCTATAAATGAGGTCAGAATATGTTCACTGTATATATCCATTTAATCCCTGTTCAATATTTATTCTATTTAACTCATCCCGTCTTTCAGTTGAAGCTTTAACGTACACACTGCCTCACATAGAAGAAATATGAAAAAGAATTAGGCAATTATACCTGGTGAACCAAGTGCAAGAGAGATCCAAACAAATGCACTCAAAGAGAACAGCCAGAATCTTGAAAAGAGCTCTCGGTTGGAGTCTGTAAATAGCGGGTGACCGTATGGCATTTTGAAGAATGACCCGTCCCCAGCAAATGAAAGAAAACTAAAAATTAAAATAAAAGGAGAGAAACCACAGTCGGTATTTAGTATTTTTTCTTTTCGGAATACAATTATTTCTTATGCGGTTGCAAATGAATTATTGCCTTAAAAATGCGTTCTGCTCTCTTCTTATACACGGAATCCATTCTGCTCTTGTGGAAAACAAATAAAAATCACCGAAACACATTAAGAGTTATCTAACTTTTTACATTTATAACAGCGTAGACGGTAACATGAGAAAATGATATAAATCAGGTATAACTAAAAACAGGAAAACATTTTCTAAAAATCTGTCTATTTGATCTTAGCGATGAAAATTAACATTTAAAATTATTTTTCGGAATTGTTTTAGATGAGGATAGATAATTTGTGTTATTTGGACTATTCTTCTCCCCTTTGTTTCTGTTTTCACAACGTTTCGGCATATGTAGCCATTCATCGGTCGCCCGGCACCAAAATATGCGCATCCACGATACAAACAACAGTAAAATCATTCTATTACATACAGACTTCAGGTTTTCCCCATGCTCATGCTCATTACCTTCGATGATCTAACACGAACCAGCCTGACAACGCGATTATGCCGTATACATTTACGAATATGAAGAAAAATGTCACAGTGACTTTTATTTTCTCTATAAGAGTAAGTTCATTTAAAACATATATATATAATTAAAAGAATACCCGCCCCAGTAGGGGTAAAATGATCTCACCGATCAAAACAGTTCTGCTCAACTTTTATATTCCATTACGAAGATTGAAATAAAGATATAAATATACTAAACCTTATGCTTAGAAAATTTATTCCAATTTTGATTAAAAGCCATTCAATTATTTTGATTCTAGAAAAGTTCTAAAGCTTAAGGAGTCTTAAGAACAAAATGAAATTCAGTGATTCTTGCGGAATCGTTGTCTAATGACTATGGATCAAATTCAATGCAAATCTGAAATATTTGAATTACAAATGTGAGTTTGTTTCCACATAATATGCCATCCCCCGCTTAAACCACTTTAAAATACTCAACAAAAACTGAAATTTTGGGTTATATTTCTTAACTGATGCCTACTATCTATTGATAAAGTTTCTTAAAAAATAGGAGCTATCTGAATTTTTACGGAGTGCTCGCCCCTCTGTTTTAATACTTTCTTTGCATAAAATAAAAATAAACTAAAAATAGCTCTCATAAGAACCTTTTTACAGTTGTGTTTCGAAATTTATAATGATCGGTTAATTAGTTTAGGAGTTAATCTTGTATATACAAATATGTACAAATATACTTTGTATAAATAGAGATTTGAGTTTCTTACGCCCTTCATAATAACTGTAAGTCACATGTATTTACATTTGATTTTTGATATCATCGTATTTTGCAATTTATTTTAATTGTTTAGTATTTCAGATGTTTCCCACAGAATCATGGTTGTTTTTTTTAATGTGAATAAACCCGAACATCAATTCGGCTTATTTTTATCATCTTACTTCGAAATTAATTTCATTGTCTTAAATTAGTTTTCATTATAAACACGAAAAATTAGACGTGGCCACATATGCTTTAAATAAAGGCATGATTATGAAGTAGGTATCTACTTCTTTCCTATCGAAGGAAGGTGCGGCACAAGGCCGGGATAGTGGGAGATAGGAAGCGCTAACGCATTAGAAGGTGGTGAACTAAGGTCATAAAAAATAGCCACGAACAGATCCGTCGGCATTCCCCGGTAGAAGCGCCTAAGGCGATCAACAATAAATCTACATTTTCTAATAGGGAGAAGGTAATGCATAGGAACATGCACACCTTATGACTGAGCCGGATCCTACTACACCCCTCTAAAGCAGGGCTAGTTGATGTTACAGCGGTCCGCCTTCTATAGGACGAAATCTGTGCACTGAACCAGGGCTTCCGGATAAAATGTAATAAAAACATGAAACGAGCAATTCCTTAAAAGTTGAAAATCCCCCAAAAGTCCAGCTGTTACACATCTGACCCGAATAAAAGATTATCCCAACTGATTTAATATTCACCGCCATTTAAAGCGCTTTTTTTTCAATTCTTTTTTACGCAAATAAACAGACTCGTATTTGCTTTGATTTATAGTCTAGTGCGCCAATGCTGTCACACAATAACGGCATACATTTTTCATTGCTCCTAACGTATGTCTAACTTTTATAATCAGTCACTTGTAAAAAAAAAACCCAACAGTTTTAGCTTTATAAACAATGCTAATACTTCAGGTAAACTGCTGCTGATGCTTACTATGATACCGCTTGGCGAACAGATAGATACAGGTAGCAACATACAAATATTTCGCCACCTCAAATTACGCATACATATTTAAGCAGAGAATTTCGTCAACTTATATTTAAAACATATTTTGTAAATATTGTAACATCAAACCAAAACTTTAATTTCCTTTTAAGTTCTCAACTTACCTACACTAATTCGGATTAGATGTTGTATGCTTTACATGACAAAGAACAATAATAATACTTCAGGTGGCTGCGGCTGATTGCTGTTATTTTTAGTTAAGTCTCCATGAAGTTCTCTTCATTGGTCGTAACTCTCGGTTTCCTTATTTTGTCCCTTTAGTCATCACATTCTATGAGCGATGTTTCTGACAAAGGGGGAAGAATTGCTGTTTTCTGGGTCGGAATCTATCCATATAACACCTATTGTTTGGATAATTTTTGACCTTGAAGCTTTTTCCGTTTTGTTTTTTTATTTATTTTTAGCTCCTTAGATCAAGTGGTTCCATGCCTTGTCTGGAGCGATTTCCGTAATAAAGTCGAAGAAGGTTTGGCCTAGAACACATAAATGCGTGCGTGCAAAGAAGCAACTAATTCAGAATCCGCTGTCCTCAGGTCGTCTCTGCGTTTTCTTGGCGTAGACGCAGAGACGACCTGAGGACAGCGGATCCTGACTTTGACTCCTCTTTGATCTTCGTCAGAATCCTGATAGCCGAGGTAGCTTTACATTACCACGTTGTCACTGCCTCTATCACGTTTTTTTTTTATTTAGAGTTGCTGCTGATGCTCGTGTTTGCTTAAATATATACTGAATTATCTCCCTTAGTGCTGCACACAAAGAAATCATTATTTATACGTGTCTACTGTACATGCATAATGCAAGTGACACAACGCGTATTATTATATTAGAGATAATTATTCTAGTTTATTGTTTACTTATTGACAGAAGTTCGTGGATATTCATAATTATAATAAACGGATTAATCTTAATAGAATATTCTAGAAGCTATTTAGGTTGTGGAGTATAAGATGGAGAAGGTTCTAGTGTGGTTGCAAGAGTTAGGAGTGGATGGAATAAGAAGCGTTAGACAATGGAGATAGAACCTAAGTATGGAGAAAGTATATATAGATGGCGAAGCTATTGAGGTTGTCGAGAGGTTTTGTTACTATTGGAGCATAGGATGGTGCAGGTGCTAGTGTGATTGCAATATTTAGAAGTTAATGGAGTAAGTTCAGGGAATTTCTACCATAACTAACCAGCAGAATGTTATCAGTGTCGACCAAGGAAAGGGTCTATCAAACATCAGTGTACGAAGTGTAATGATGTATGGAAGTGGTACCTGGCCAGTGAGAGGTTGAGGACATGCGTTGCTTAGAGGGACGGTATATAAGAATGATACAATGGATGTGTAATATGAGTCTTAATGGCAGGCTTAAATCTGACGACCTCAGAGGAATATTAAATCTTGGCATTATAGAGATATGTGTGCAGAACAGGAGACTTAGATGGTATGGTCACATTACAAAAATGGATGAGAGGTTGGTAGATGTAGAAAAGTCCATGTAGCAGGGCCAGTTCATAGGGGAATGGTAAGGAAATAATGCGAAGAAGTGATAAGGATTGATTGAGAGAAAGAGGGATAAATAAAGACTTGGTCAGAGATAGGTTAGTTCGGAAGCCAATTTCTAAAAGCTGTCCAACACATGTCAGTATGTAAAACGGACGTTAAACCGATGACGATGATTATTATTTCTTGCTAGGGTTTAAAATCGACTGTGCAATCGAGTGGGGTTGATCTATTCTGTTCTCTAAATCCCCTTTCTCACAAAAACGTTGCTAGTCTTTCTCTACTCTGTGATTATCTTTAGGGAAGGTGCTAGACCACGCTCCCATCCGTTGTTCTTCCTTGTAAGACATTTACAACAAGAACTCGTCCAGCTATCACAACTGAAAATAACTTTCCTTTCTTCCTGCGTGTGCACCACACAGAATTTCTATGAAGAGAGTTTCTTTACAAAAACTTCCTATATGTGTAACACATTGCCACGGGATTGCTCCCCTACATATTACAACATGGTCGTTTCTAACTCCAATATAAAAAAAAACTTGTCATAAACCGTCCCTATAAGTCATCCAATTTGGTTTATTCCATTCATCATTTTCAATCCTCAATAATATCATCATTTCAACTGACAATGTGCCCATCTCTTTAAACATTATCCTCAAGTTGCTTGTGGCCTTCATAAATGGTAATCCCATAGTATAAAAAGCATTTTCATCGCTAAACGCACACAATGAATACACGCATCTTAAGGATAACCGTTCTTGTTTTTATAACAATATCCAGTTGATAATCTTATCTGAGATTTGAATAATCAAGTTAAACTATGACTGCAGAAGATAAAACTCAATGAAAAGAACGCAAAGAAGACGAAAACGAAACGAAAACGAAACGAAACTATCCCTTTTCTCAGAGATCCCTAAAATCAGGCAATTATCCTCAAAGGACCCCTCAGATACGAAGCAAGAACGATTTAATATGACCTCGCCCAACTGCTAACTTCACTCAGATCGGCTGTCGCGGGCAATTAAATCACGGCGAATATAGGCCCGGCTCAACTTTTTTCCTCCATCGTCTACTGAGCCGATGCTTGAAAGTCAATTGACTGGGGCCGTCCTTTCGCTTATCAAAATAGACGACAGGACCCGAGTGAGCAAGCCAATAATCTAAGCCATGTGTGCTGTCCCAGTATTCGTGGCCCACAGACACCTTGCTGTAAAAAGAGCAAGCGGGAGTAGGCTCTACATAACTCTTTGACGAATCCGATAACGTCCTTGGTAGTTGAAGAAGAAAAAAGGCCTACTTTTGATGTATAGCCGGAAGAACATTTTATTTATTAGTGAGTTGTTACTGACTAAGTAAACCGTTTTATTTATTTATCTATTTATAAGCGTAAAAACATGACCTTATCTGGGAGCGATTATTAAGAAAAAAAATTATTTTGATATATTTTTTTTTATTGACCGTCGTACTTTTATCAAGTTTTGATTATTTTAATGCTAACGAGCCACCAATTATCAAGGCCAAAAAAAACTCGAGGATAAGGGTTAACGTGATTGTCAGTTGGATCATAAACAATACAATGAAAGTATGTCAGCAAGGAATTAGTTACGTGGTATTTTATTTCACTGATGGGATGCTTTTTAATTTAAAACTGTACAGCAACATTTCCTAATGTTTCGGATATTTAAAGGATTTTTAAACTTGGAAATTGAAACATATTATTTAGAATGGTGTATCAACGAAATAAATGTTTACGTTTAAACGTGTACTAACAAAATAAATATTTACGTTTAAACGTGTATCAACAAAATAAATGTTTACGTTTAAACGTGTATCAACAAAATAAATGTTTACGTTTAAACGTGTATCAACAAAGTAAATGTTTACGTTTAAACGTGTATCAACAAAGTAAATGTATATGTTTACACGTGTATCAACAAAGTAAATGTTTACGTTTAAACGTGTATTAACAAAGTTTATGTTTACGTTTAAACGTGTATCAACAAAATAAATGTTTACGTTTAAACGTGTATCAACAAAATAAATGTTTACGTTTAAACGTGTATCAACAAAATAAATGTTTACGTTTAAACGTGCATCAACAACGTAAATGTTTACGTTTAAACGTGTATCAACAAAATAAATGTTTACGTTTAAACCTGTATCAACAAAATAAATATTTACGTTTAAACGTGTATCAACAACGTAAATGTTTACGTTTAAACGTGTATCAACAAAATAAATGTTTACGTTTAAACGTGTACTAACAAAATAAATATTTACGTTTAAACGTGTATCAACAAAATAAATGTTTACGTTCAAACGTGTATCAACAAAATAAATGTTTACGTTATAACGTGTATCAACAAAGTAAATGTTTACGTTAAAACGTGTATCAACAAAGTAAATGTTTACGTTTAAACGTGTATCAACAAAGTAAATGTATATGTTTACACGTGTATCAACAAAGTAAATGTTTACGTTTAAACGTGTATTAAAAAAGTTTATGTTTACGTTTAAACGTGTATCAACAAAATAAATGTTTACGTTTAAACGTGTATCAACAAAATAAATGTTTACGTTTAAACGTGTATCAACAAAATAAATGTTTACGTTTAAACGTGCATCAACAACGTAAATGTTTACGTTTAAACGTGTATCAACAAAATAAATGTTTACGTTTAAACCTGTATCAACAAAATAAATATTTACGTTTAAACGTGTATCAACAACGTAAATGTTTACGTTTAAACGTGTATCAACAACATAAATGTTTACGTTTAAATGTGTATCAACAAAGTAAATGTTTACGTTTAAACGTGTATCAACAAAGTAAATGTATATGTTTACACGTGTATCAACAAAGTAAATGTTTATGTTTAAACGTGTATTAACAAAGTTTATGTTTACGTTTAAACGTGTATCAACAAAATAAATGTTTACGTTTAAACGTGTATCAACAAAGTAAATGTATATGTTTAAACGTGTATCAACAAAGTAAATGTTTACGTTTAAACGTGTATCAACAAAGTAAATGTTTACGTTAAAACGTGTATCAACAAAATAAATGTTTACGTTTAAACGTGTATCAACAAAATAAATGTTTACGTTTAAACGTGTATCAACAAAGTAAATGTATATGTTTAAACGTGTATCAACAAAGTAAATGTTTACGTTTAAACGTGTATCAACAAAGTAAATGTTTACGTTAAAACGTGTATCAACAAAATAAATGTTTACGTTTAAACGTGTATCAATACAATAAATGTTTACGTTTAAACGTGTATCAACACAATAAATTCTTGTAAGTACCCGATGTCTTTCCAGAAAGATTTCTAACTTGAAAAACATCGGGAAACTAATGCCAACACCATAATCACCTGATTCAGACGAAAGAACTGGTAAAATTAATTCCCCGAACAGAACAGTTCTGAATCTATTTTATGCTTTCTTACGAAGATTAAAATAAAAAACAATGCTATTAAATCTCATGTCTGAATTATTTATTCCAATTTTGACAAAATCCATTACATGAAGTATTTTACAAAATATCTAAAATTTCAAAGAATCTTGCTTAATTGGTGGATCAAATTTAATGCCAATCTGAAATATTAGAATTCTTTGATCGGCGGTTGTGTCCATATAATGCACCCCTTAAATCTATTTAAAATACCTCAAAGAAACTGAACAAATCGAAAATACTTTGTTTTCTTATTTAAATTATTGTAAGTGCAAAACATGTTTAAATGCTTCCCTGAATACCCAATGCGCGTTATTATTTAAAGTAAGAAAGCCCATTTTAAAGCAAGGCTTGATTTAACGATTATGTTGAAAAAAAAAAACAACAACATACAATTTTGACAGTGACATATAGTTATTGAGTCAACTAAGGTCAGCACTTGTATAAGTAAAAAAAATGACGCACAACAAAATAGTAGCCATTTTCAAGATGGGTGCCATATTTTGTAAAATTTATTGATTGTTTGAGTTTTACGGCATGTCAACCATATTTTTCCATTTTCTGGCTACTACACAGATATGTAGGCGAGGAGTGCTCTTTTATCTGGATTGCTACATTTGCCGTATAATTCTGAATGTGTAGCGAAGGATGGTCGGAAAAAAGTTAAGGAGATGCCTTTATGGCGGCATGTCATTCCCAACGTTTAGGTGGTCCAAGCACGTATAAATAAAATTAACAAAATAAACAAACAAAAGGGAAGAAAGAAAAACATTATTATTATATTGAAATTACGAAAGAAAATACAAACAAAAGTAGCATCTACCAAAATTAACATTTAACAAAACAATTTATTCTTTTTTGATAACAAAACGAGTTTGTTACACGAGTGAAATATTCTGGTTATTAAGTTCGTGTTTGTATGAATGGGTAATGCGCGAGTTCTGGTTGATGTAAAGTTATCTATGTATCTTTTTGGCCATTCTAATGTGTATGCTGTGGTGAAGTGTTCTTTGTTCATGGTGAAGAGAAATGGAAGATGTTACCTTCTTTTTGACTTATGCCTCCACCACCTCCTTGGTCGAGCCGGGTGAGCGGCGTGGACGACGACCCCCTCGTGTGTGTGGTCGGCCGGAAAGCGTAAGAGAAAAAAGAAAGAAAGCGACTTGGTGCTTCTTTTTTTATATAAGGTCAAATCACGCGTGGTCAAGCTGGCGTCTCGGCCAAGGTGTTTTTACAAGATATCCGCTTCTTCTATCTCAGAGACGAAAAAAAGATTGCTTAACACAGAGAAAGAAAAGAAGGCGCCACAAATGTCCACTTGGCCGATAGTAGCGTCTGCTACAGAGGCACTAATTACCATCTCTTGAGTCTTTGGTATGACTCGACCGAGTATTGAACTCCGGTATCTCGGCCCATTAACGAACACTCTAACCATTATGTCAAATGGCCATTCATTTAGCACTGACCAGGATCGACGTCACTTAAATTCGATGATCGTACGGGAGGTGGTGCGTCAATGTGACTATAGCCGTATTCCTAACGAATAATAGCCTTAAAGGTATATTTAGATACAATCCTCGCGTGTTTTCGGTCTCTCTGTAAAAGGGTTTGTCAGAACAACCTGACATAAGAATACTCCTCCTTACAAGTAACCTTTGACCAAATATTCAAAATAACACAGTATTCGAAGCCCAAATACGATCCCCTCGGCATGGCTGCACACTAGCTCATACGACGAATGGTGCACCTTCTCTAAGTGTTATTACCTCAAGTACCTACAATAAGATCAATCCCTGTCCTCGAATCTGGCGAAACAAGAAAATACCACAATAAAGATAAACTATAACATAGTCAATCTGCTTACTTTCATAAAGTATAGTTTTGTTCTGTTCGAATTCAAAGAATTTGATATTGCTTACTAATTTCAGCGTATGAGTAGGAGTAACTAAACCCCCCTAAATTAATATCCTCTTTCTGCAACCCAGAACACTGTAATAGAAATAAGGTATGAATTTAATTATGGTCACATTTTCGTCTACACCGTGCGCTACATAAGGTCATATTAGTTACTACACTGACTAGCGATTGAGCGGGCTTATAAAACAAGAAATAACATTTCGTTTTCTGATTACAAAATAAAAAAAAAGACTTTATATGAGACAGTTTAAATGCTTCCAAATTCCTTTCAAACCTGTAAGCGTTACGAAGTAATTCATTTTCTAAAAAAACTATTAACAAAAGATTAAAATTACTAACCTGTTTACGTAGAAACGGAAATAGATTTTGGTGGATTTAATTTAGCAATTAAATTATTTTTTTAAAATAGGATCTAAAAATGTGTTTTAGTACTTTACGCTGCTGCATTTTTTATTTCAATAAATATTTAATTAATAGTAAATAAAAAAATATATATTAATTTAATTCTCGTAGAAATTGCTTCTAAATGTTATTAATATATAGATATAGATTATAATATATGCGAACTTGCGTGCCTTTTCATCACCATGATCAAAGTGATGCTGTTTTTTTTTTCTTCTCGAGCGACCGCAGTACGATTCCACCGATAATCTTAGTATTGTCTTTGATCACCCAGCATTGCACACTGTCGCCATTATCTTTATGACATCCACGTAATAAATCGTCTGTCACACCAGTACCAACAACAACAAAAAAAAATGTGATGTTGACAATTTGTTTTATTCTATAGCGGCTGACAGATTTTCAAAGATTACATTTCGCTTTTACTTTTTACAGGAGAAAATAAAGGAAAAAAACGTAAAACCAAAAGAAAGCAAAGAATGTTGTTGGAACTTGGCAAGTATTTTGAAATATCTTTTTTAAAGATACGTCCCAACATCTTTAAAATAGGCTTCGTCTGTAAGTTGTATAATGGCCCTGTGAGGCCGGACGCATATTAAAGTGGACGTATGAGCGGTAGATCGTTTGGTTTGGCTGGCGCGATTTAGTGCAGGTGAACCCGTACAACCGAGTGCAAAATAAAGCTGTTCTCACAGTCGGAGCTCACAGGCGCTGACAGGGCCACCACATTGACGAGACTTCAGGTCAAGGGTCAAGGTGGACCTGTGCATAGGGGTTCTGTGACGTCACGGGCTTTTGTGTGGGAAAGAGAGTTTCGCCAGTCTGGGTTTTGGAAGCAAACCGAACAAACGTATTTCTCTATGTAGTCTTCAAATGATTATGGGAATTAAATTCCCTAAGAGAATACAGGCATGAGATTCCTTCTTCCTCCCTCCTCGAATGGCTAAGGACTTAAGATAGGAATTAACTACGATAAAGTAGTAATTTGGTCCCTCTTTCAACGTTAGTGGAACATCTCCAGCGGCGACAGTAACTGACGCCTGAATAAAACAGAATCAACATTTAAAAGATTGTTTGTCTCGTGAATCGAATTATGAAGGATTTGTTGTAGACACAGCGGACGGCGATGTTCACGGCAGTGCTGAAACGAAAAAAGAAACTCAACCACTAGACGACATCGAGACGGCGCCCCTCCACGACGAAGAAGAGGAGGTACGA
>OY744528.1:117056229-117153729 GCA_963556195.1 Sepiola atlantica | reverse complement strand
ATATGATACACATATATATAATACATATATATATATATGATACACCCCCCATATATATATATATATATATATATATATATATATATATATATATATATATATATATATATATATATACACATACGGCACAATCACGTTGACAAACCGGTTCAATGCAAGCTACCGCTGTGGATTAAAAAAGGGTTCTGTTTGAATTTCTGCTCAGATTCCCCGAGTTTGACAAGATGCACTTGAAAAATGTCAGAGGTCACATCGACTATGAGAATAACATCGAATACAAGAACAGTAGTCCAAATAATTAAAATTATAAATCCTTCGTAAACGATGAGTTCAAAGTGTCAAACAGTTTCTTCAAAAATAAAAATAAAATAAGTGTATAGGCGATAATATATATATATATATATATATATATATATATATATATATATATATATATAAGTCAGGTTCATATCATATTCCAATAACTATGTTTTTATTTTATTAGTTTATTTTTTACGGTTCGTTTCATTTGTCTTGTGCCAAATAACATTTTTATGTCAATATCGTCTCTGCAACGTTACAAAATCATCAGAAAAATTCACAAAGAGTAAAAAGTTCTTGGATTAAAGTGTCTTGAAAAAAACTACACTATACAGTGGGTCATTTTGGGTGAAAACAAACAAAAAACACAAAGAAAACAGCAAACTCACACGTGAGGGAACCCACTAATAGGCCATTTCGAATTTTTTTTTCGTTCAGAGCTAATAGATCCTAAAAGTTGTGTGGACATTTATAAATTTTAATTCAGTAATATTTCTTAAAATAGTTAATTAGTTCTATAATTTATTTATGAAAAATCGAATTCACTTGACAGTATATTTTTAAAGCTTTCTAAAGTATATATATCTATCTATCTATCTATCTATCTATCTATCTATCTATCTATCTATCTATCTATCTATCTATCCATCTATCTATCTATCTATCTATCTATCCCTCTCTCTCTCTCTTTCTATATATATATATATATATATATATATATATATATATTATGATAGGTCCTTTTCAAATACCTCTTCTCATCTTATCGTTATAAGAGATTTTATACGTAAATTGCTCTGTCACTTCTCCATTATACACGACATAATCACGTGGACACACCGGTTCTGGTTAAATCACGAAAGTTAGCAACATTGAGATTGGGCAGTACCAGATGGGTGACGATTTGTAAGAGGACGTCGATACTTCCCCACAAGAGTAGCAAAAAAGTAACGTGATCATTTTTTTTCTTACATGGATATACATGCGACCGAGAACCGCGAGTGAATTTAATATCCTCTAGAAACTTACTCCTTCAAAGGAAGTCGGCTTAACACGCCTATTATGCTCCGATGAATTGGCTACTCTGGTGCCCGAGGAATTGGCTACTCTGGTACCCCCTCGACGTAAATTCACTAGACAGACTCGACAATCAACTAAATCCCATCCATTCACTGTGGAGGTCCCCCAGATGCCGGAGAGCTTTCTACTCAAATAGCTTCTTTTCCTCGTGCTGCTGGCCTCTGGAACTCCCTCCCTGCCCTCTGTTTCCCCGACGGTATTGACATGCAGAAATGTTAAACTAATGTAAACAGACATCTCGCTGCACAGATCCCAATTTAGGTTGACCCCCCCAACCTTCTCTTTTTTTTTCTTTTCTCAGTAGCCCCTTACGTCCACAGCGGCAGCCTGCCTTGTTTGGGGTGAACCATGTTAAAAAAAAGGAGGGTGAATGTTGTTCGCTTTGTTTTTTATTCACGCTTCAATTAAAGTAGCATCTTAATCGCTTCACGTGCTGATTGAATGGACGTATCTTATTTTAGATGCGTCCACCGATCCTTATTAGCAGCTTTGTCTGTTTGTCGGTCCGCCTGTTTACATTTTCGTTGATCTATCATGCTTAAGTTGTAAATAGCATTTTCGTTTTTCTGTAATTCGTAATGTTGAAATAGCATTTGCGTTGGTCTGTCACGCTTAAGTTTGGAATATCATTTTCATCGCTAATAGCACATTTTCGAACTGACGCATGTTAAGAATATCATAAATATATAAATTCTGTTATTTTCCCCCTGTTTCATGATCAGTCACTTTTGTAAAAAGCAAAAGAATAAAATAAAATAATAGTTCTGTAAAATATCAACCGGATGTATGAGACATTAGAAAGAACAAAGCAGCGACAATAAAAGAATGGTATACGCAATCTGTTGCATTTTCTCTTCATTCCTTCTGTAGATGCATCGCTGCAAACTGTTTGTGAAAACATGTTCTACTTTTATAAACTCTGTCAGATAAACATGGACGACTGTCCTGTTCCAAGCACCAAATGACACACAGTGAAAAAAAACAACATTTGAACCTCTTTTCTTTTGGGCGATGAATTATTTATTTAAACAAGGAACGAGCGTTAGAAAAGGGCGGGATACTTCATTTCCGGTTGTTCGTGTTGGAAGCCGGATTTTTTTACGGACCAATATCAGAAAAACAAAACAATAAAATGAATCAGATACTAACCGAAAAGAAGTATGGTGGGCGAATATGGGAAAAGACTACTACTACTACTACTACTACTACTACTACTACTACTAAAAATAATGATAGCAAACAGAAGAAGAAGAAGAAAAAAAGTAAAAGAAGAAGAGAAAGGGGAGATGGAGGATAGGTAAACGAAAAAGAATAATTTATACAAATGACCGAAAGACACAATTAGAAAAGTGGAAAAAAAAAAGGAAAAGAAAAAGAGAAATGTGAAAAAAAGAGGTAGAAACAGATTAGGAAGGAGACACATATTCTTCTAATATATAAATTAGAGACGATTTTTCCCCTGTACATTCTCGGAGTATAGGAAAATAACCACATGCATCACAGGCTACTAAACTCACCACTATACTACACTTATTCACTCGAGCGTGTTTTAGTAAATCTGTTATTATTTTTTTCTACCTAACACTAAATATTACATTTGGCCCACCATCATCGTCTCTCCGAAAAAAAAACAACTCCATATAGGTGGTAGCAAAAACTTTTCTCTCTAACAATTCTGTACTGTCACTCTACCCATCGACACCGGGAACTAATACACACAGTTTAATTTTCACAAAACACCGGTTCTTATTTATTATTTGCCTTGTATTAATTTAACACGCATGCCAATAGGTTAATTGGCCTATTTACAGATGTATTTTTAACCCGGAAGCGTGGCGCGGTCTGTAAGAAATCAGGTTTTATGATCGCCAGATTTTGCATTCGATCCCATTCTACTCTACCACTTTTTTCTTTTTTTCTAAATTTAAAACATTCGCCAAAATGATAGACGGGGGACAAAAAACAATAGGCTGTTTCTTTTTTTATTCGACGTCATGCAATAGGTAGTACTTTCTCCCGTGCAACGCTGGGCGACGGGTTCCGCTAGTTTAATATAAAACACAAAAAAACATTGAAGGAAAAAGAGTAAGAAGAAGAAAAGGAAGAAAAAAGAAGTAAAAGACAAAAGAAGTATGAGATAAAAGCAGCGATAACAGTAAAAGAAAAAGAAGAAGAATTAAGAGGAAGGGGAGGAGAAGAAAGATGGGTAATCGAAGAAGAAGAAGAAGAAGAAGAAGAAGAAGAAGAAGAAGAAGAAGAAGAAGAAGAAGAAGAAGAAGGGGTATTTTAATGAGAAAGCGAAACGGGAAGACTACGTTATATAATCTACAAAAGAACACAATTGGAAAAGTGCCCAAAAAGGAGAAAAAAAACCTTATGTGAAAAAAAATTGAAAAAAAGAGGAAGAATAAAGAGCATTGGAAGGGGAGGATGAAGAAGACGATGAAGAAAAATACTTACTATTATTAAGAAGGAGTAGTAGAAAAAAGCAGCAACAACAATAATAAAAGAAAAAGAAAATTTAAGAGGAGAAACAGAGAAGAATGAAGATCGGGAAGCGAAACAGCAACAGAAGAATAAGAATAAGAATAAGAATAAGAATAAGAATAAGAATAAGAATAAGAATAAGAATAAGAATAAGAATAAGAATAAGAATAAAAATAAGAATAAGAATAGGAATAGAATAAGAAAAAGAATAAGAATAATAAGAGTAAGAATCAAAATAAAATTAAGAATAGGAATAAGAATAAGAATAAAAATAATAATAAGAAGAAGAATAGGAATAAGAATAAGAATAAGAATAAGAATAAGAATAAGAATAAGAATAAGAATAAGAATAAGAATAAAAAAAAAGAATAAGAATAAAAAGAGTAAGAATAAAAATAAAATTAAGAATAGGAATAAGAATAAGAATAAGAATAAGAATAAGAATAAGAATAAGAATAAGAATAAGAATAAGAATAAGAATAAGAATAAGAATAAGAATGATACTTAATATTAGAAAAAGACATTAATCAACGATCAGGAAAGAGAGGGAAGGAATAAGAGGAATCAAAAGTACATTAAAACTTTATATATAAAGAATAAAAAAGAAGCTTGAAATTTATTGAGCAAAAAAAGCGAAAAGCGATAACAACAATAAGATGACCAAGAGAAGAGACGTGTATTAAAAGCAGTTTTGTTTATGGCATATCAACCCTTCCTTTTATTGTTATTCATGAGTGCAACAAACCTACTGACGGCGATTTATTGACTATCAATTGTTAATTTGACTCAAAACTGGCGAATCTGAAACTAAGAGAAAGAAAAGTAAAAAGGTGTGTACATCTGTATGTTTGCCAGAGGCGACTTTAAACCTGGATATAGTACACCAGTTTCTCGGTCTTGTGGAGACCACGATTTGGCAGAGTGGTGAAAAAGTCATCGAAAGTAGATTTAAATTAAAATGAAATATTCTATTCTAAATAATATGTTTATTTTTTGTATTTTTATAAATCAGAAAACGTGATTTTTTAAAATTTATTTGGCATTGAATGACAATGCAGAGTAGTGATCACTATGAGGTGATCGAACGCACGTTGTAATACAAAAACATCACTCTAATTAGATTTCTTTCTTTTTTTGTGGTTTTATAGGTTGCAGGGAAAAGAATTGTGACTTAGAGAAAGTTACTTCCTCTGATATGAGTAACATAAGTAAAGCCTGCTCATCGGATTAAATATAAAAATCGATAAATTGAAATGAAACTACAATTTTTTTTTTAAACACCTACTAATAATTGGTCTTGGGATTTTTGTATTCATACAAACCAAGGCGATCCATGATACAGGCCTGACAAACATGCGACTGGGTACACGACTGGGGGCGAACATGTGAAGACCAAAATTACTACTAAATAATAATTACAGAGAAAAGTTTGAAGAAATGTCTTAGTTATGCCATATAATTAGCAACTACACATATTATTAGGGAGCGGCTTACAATTATTGATTAATTTCTATCAAATCAAATTTAATAAGTACAAAAATATAAAAGACCAGCTCTTTGGCATCACTTTTTTCACTTGTCCGAGCGAGAAAGTAGTTGATAGGATGAAAAACATATATCAAATATCAAACTTATATGAAACGCAGTAGAATTAAATTATCTACCGACCTGTATACTTTAAACGTAATGAAACGGGTTATAAGTTTCCTGCATTTCAGAATTTGTTTTCGATATTCGAGTGGCTTATCGTCAAACTAAAACAAAAATGGCTGAGCACGCAATGCCTCATGCTGAACGAAAAATGTTGGCAGCCATTTTTTACTGCGTCGGAAAGACAGCTTTGGGCGAAATCTTAAGATTGAAAAATTTTTTAAACCGTCTCACAACGCTAAAAGTATACAAGTCTGTAGAAAATAAATTTTACTGCGTTTGCTAAATCGTATTAATTGTAATTTTTTCGATACATACATACACACACACACACACACACACACACATATATATATATATATATATATATATATATATATATATATATGAGGAGGAGTCGAAGAGGTTCTGAAACAATTGTCTGATACTCGAACTATGTTTATTTTAATATGAAAAGCTCTAATACATATTGAGCACTTTTGAAAAGTATTGGTTTTGTTCATTTTTTTAATAATCTAACTTAATTAATTAATATATATATATATATATATATATATATATATATATATATATATATATATATATATATATATACAAGTATCATTAAAAATAACGGACATCTTGTGTCTGGTTATTTTTTCTAAGATCCTTTCCGTTTTTCTGATTAGGTTCTTAGTTTCAGACGGAAACTGGCTGATAAAATTGCCATAGCTTCTCAAAGCGCTTTCGGACCCTTCCAGATCCATCGTCAGTGGAGCAATGTTAACCAGGCATAGGCCTAGGAGTGAATATATATTCTATTTAGGCGGGAAAATAAAGGACTGTGTTTTATGTAGAATATATATTCACTCCTAGGTCTATATTATTTTTAATGATACTTGTATAAAAGAAAAGATGCTGCCAAGATACACACACACACACACACACACATATATATATTTATATATATATATATATATATATATATATATATATATATATATATAAAATCATCAAATAGTTCAAACAAAGAATGCATAACCAATAGATTTTCAGCAATGTATGCTTTTATCATCCGAGGAGAACCTAGGAATAAAACGGTAAGATTATATTAATGTTTAGCATAGATTTGAAAATATAAAAGAAATAAAAATATGCAAAAATACATTCAGAGTTTTTTAAGCAAAGGGAATCATCTTCTATGAAAAATGTAAACATGTCTAAACGCGTAAATTCTAGAAAAACATAAAAGTTGAGCAAAGATTTGTTTGAATAGCAGAATGTCTTCAAAAGATTGTAAAAAAATGTAAAAAATAAAGAGAATTCAAGATCTTGTATATTAAGCATTGACTTTTCAAGATAAAATATAGTTTAAAGATAAAATTTCATTTTTATATTTATTTCTCTTTACATTTATATTATCTGTACATTTATATATTATATATATATATATATACGGCACAATCACGTTGACCCACCGGTTCCCGTTAGATCACCGAAGTTAAGCGGCGTCGAGCCTGGCCAGTACTAAATGCTTATCTCGGCATTGTTTCCAGTCGTCTTGTATTACTACTTGCCATTGGAATCAAGCAATGCCGACTCAGGAGAGCGGTTGTTGAAAATTGCGCAACCCTTGCAATTACAAATTCACGCGCGGGAAGCCCCTGGTATGGCACTCATACGTCGAAATCGACGGGAGAGTCAATCATATATATATATATATATATATATATATATATATATATATATATATATATATATATATATATATATATGTATATATATATATATATATATATATAAATATATAAACGCTCTATTTGATATTAAGCAGTCTATATAAGCGCGGTTGAAATTCGTTTGAATTTTATCCTGTATATGTTTACTATACCTGGATTACTATATATATATATATATATATATATATATATATATATATATATATATATATATATATATATATATATATATATATGCGATATCCTAACTCACTTGTTGTTGTTTTTGAATTCTGCTTTATCTGTTCACTGTATCGTTGGCGTTTCCTAATTCCCATGCTAATTCGTGGCGGCCAGGCGGAAATACACCGGACTACGAGTCAGTGGCGACTTGGAAACCGGGTTCGAGGCCTCTGACCGACATAAATTAATATCCCCACACTTAAGATTGCGTAAGCATGAAACATGGATGTCTGTAGGTAATAACAATTTATATTTACTTAAAAAATATTATATATATATATATGTACATATAAATACGTATATATATGTATATATATATATGTATATATATATGTATGTATATATATATATATATATATATATATATATATATATATATATATATATATATATATATATATATATATATATATATATATGAACGCTTTATTTGATATTAAGCAGTCTATATAAGCCCGGTTGAAATTCGTTTGAATTTTATCCTGTATATGTTTACTTTACCTGGATTACTATATATATATATATATATATATATATATATATATATATATATATATATATATATATATATATATATATATATATATATATATATATATATAAATATATATATATATATATTAAATGAAATAATAAAATAAGGTGTCAATCAAATTTTATTATAATTCAAAGTTCAAGCAAAGTATCTTAACGTCCTTAGCTCATGAGTTTACAAAGATAATTCTCATCCTCAGAGGACCATTATAGCAGTGGTATAACTACCGGTAATAAAATTACATTTTAAAAATATATAAAAATATATACAAAAATACATAAAAATATATAACATCAAATATATCAACCCAAAAACATACTGTTTTGTTGAATCTATACAATCCATCCAAGTCATACAATTAAAAAAACATAATCAGGAAAGAAATCACGAATATAAAATATTCCTCGTCAGAGCAAAGTGCTTTTTATCTTTTTTTTCTTCATCATCTGGTGTTACTGACTTCTTACGAAACAACGGTTTATAATGTGTCTACTCCTTTCTACTTATTCAAACTGGCGTAACCACGCTCACAGACACCGGGCATTTTTCTTTCTCACCAACAAGTCGTAAACGCGTATGTAAATTAGATAGCAAAATGATAGGTATTTTACCGTCGATATTATCCTTATGAATAATACAGAAGAAAAAATAAACTTATTATCTTTAGTTCTTAACAGATATATTACAGTTCATGAATGTTCAAATGAAATCACAGTGGAACAAATAATCGTAGTGGTTGTGACCCAACGGGTTAATGTATTGAAAGCCATTCAAAATAATCGTAGTGGTTGTGACCCAACGGGTTACGTGTATTGAAAGCCATTCAAAATAATCGTAGTGGTTGTGACCCAACGGGTTACGTGTATTGAAAGTCATTCAAAATAATCGCAGTGGTTGTGACCCAACGGGTTACGTGTATTGAAAGCCATTCAAAATGTATTGAAAGCCATTCAAAATGTATTAAAAGCTATTCAAAATGTATTGAAAGCCATTCAAAATGTATTGAAAGCTATTCAAAGTGTATTGAAAGCTATTCAAAATGTATTGAAAGCTATTCAAAATGTATTGAAAGCCATTCAAAATGTATTGAAAGCCATTCAAAATGTATTGAAAGCCATTCAAAGTGTATTGAAAGCTATTCAAAATGTATTGAAAGCTATTCAAAATGTATTGAAAGCCATTCAAAATGTATTAAAATCCATTCAAAATGTATTGAAAGCCATTCAAAATGTATTGAAAGCCATTCAAAATGTATTGAAAGCTATTCAAAATGTATTGAAAGCCATTCAAAATGAGTGTCAGTTTTTTTCTCGTGGAAGAAGATAAAAGCGTACTGACACAATTCGCCTTTATGTGTATTTCTAATAGCTACCGTAGACTTTATTTTATCGGGTTGAAAGATCTTCCTTGGGGCTCGGTATATATTCGCTGGTTAACCCCAAAAAGAATGGTCTATGTAGAAATAGGCGTTGACGCTAAAATCACGGCTGTATGTGACGACATTTCGGCGATAAGATGTTGTTGTTGTAGCATTATTTAAATTATACGAATCAGTTGTTCTAAAGTAAACGTTTTGGTTGTTATAATCTCCGGCCTTTTTCATATGCCTTTTGGTCATAGTTGATACCGATTGAATAGAATTTGGTGACATGATAACATTTTGTTAGTTCAATAGTTTACATGATTCTGACTGTTATCCTACTATGGTTGTTTTATTTAGTATTATACTAAATGTGCGTTAATCAACTTTGCTTCTTATATACTTTAATCACACAAAATTCATACTAAAATATAGCTTAGTGCTGGGATTTAGTTATGTTTGAAGAAAATCTGTTTTAATTGTTCTAATTTTCCGTGATTTTGAATAAAGTGAACAAGACTCATCTGTCTCTGTTAGATATCGATTTTTAGTTATAAGTCATAACTTTTAGACCCATGACACAAGTAGGTGGGGATTACAAAAATAAAAACTTCTGTGTTGCGGCTTGTTTACCGAGTAGAACAGAAACCGCCTTTCTAACCCTAACTCCTCTGGCGCAGAAGAGGACCTAATGTTATCCGCATGTATTTTATCTGTTATCATTTTTTTTATGCCTGTTCGGAGCGTGTATGAATTATATTTAATACTTACACTCTTTACACGTACATATAAAAAGGAATACATTATTAGCAGTGTTTTACACCGTACGTTAACAAACAACCAGTCGGTGATCTTTTGGCCTTTTGGCTAAGATCAAAGTGTAGTATCTGTTCCGATGGATACTGCACCCCATAAACTTGTATTGTCTTGGCCTTCGGGGCTTGATTTACGCCGGTCTATGGGTCTGTCCTGTGCAGTTCTAGGAGGTCCACCCTCCCAGGCTTTGCCTCCCCTCTTTGGGGAGGAGTAAGTTTATTGCTTACTGCCTGAGGCGCCCCTACCAGGGAATGCCGACGGGGCTGCCCAGGCAATTTTTAAACCCCACTTTCCCGACCCGACCTTGGGTCATATCTTACTTGTGGGAGTAAGATAAAAACTGGCCTTGTGCCTAACTCATGGAGAGGAGTAAATCAATACTCTGTACGCCATCAAACATCTAGTCAGAATACTTACTACATCGCACGCTAGAAAAGTTCCACTGCATGTACCACACTGCACGCCAACAAACATCCACCCGCGTACTACTCTACACGGCACCCCGTAGTCACCGTACAACACCGTACAACACCGTACGCTAACAAACACACAGTCATCGAACTATTTACACTGATAGATACATAGCAAGGGGGATACACCGCTAGATACAGATATATATAGCGAGAGATTTACTGAGAAAATAGCTAACAAACATCTAGTCAGCGAACCAAATCATGCTAGGTCCAACAGTTTGATTCCAATCATTGTCAGTCCCACTGTCAGCTTAGAGATGTCTGGTGAATAATAGATACCAACGTCGTCTTGTAGAGGGAAAAGGAGTCAAGCTGCGAGAGGAGCAGGCTAATATACATGTCTGTTGGGATTCTAATGCTGTGTAAAGTAGTTAAGGGGAGTGCGTACCTGGTAAGTTCATCAAAAGGATCACGCACCGACAGAAGAACCGAAGGAATGAAAACAGAACTGCGACCATTTACAACATATTAATGGTTAGTCGTCTCATTCGCCACATTTTATTTAAATCATCACTTCATTTTCTAGTGCATATGTGGCCGCAGGTTCTTTTATTTTATATGTTACAACCTCTTGGTCGTCGGTGGGAAATGCCTGAACGAAGATAGAGCCTGTCTGGGACACCTGACTGCTTAACTCACAATGTCAAGTTTGTGGAAAAGTAAAAAATAAAAAGTATCCAAGTTAGTGTTTTTCTTACAAACAGATAAGAAAGACTACATGACGATCTCGTTTTTTCTTTTTATTACAAAATATTGCGATTTTTTGCAATAAGTCGTAAGTTTCAGATGACTGGCACGGGAAATTAGGAGGTTGCAACAACAATAAATCCTCTGTTGCGGCTTGTTAGCGATTAGAACAGAACCCCTCCCCCCTCCCCCTGAAACCTTTTCTCGATGGGGAGAGGGGCTCAAAGATAGCACGTGACTATAAATAACACGTGATATTTATCTTTGTCTTCTTTATTTCTCAATGTGGTCGCCTGAACGTAGTTCGTACACAATCTATGTATTTCTCTCGCCCCTCGCACTCAATGCTGATTCAAGAACTCTCATAGCATATGCCATAACTAACATTCAATAATATTGATTCTATCTGGAAATAGTATTAATTCGAACCGTAACTTTTTAAAATTGCACATTACATATTTTAATATGAATTTCATATGTTTTAAATTGATATTCATCTGAGGACATTTTTAGATGGAGTATTGTTATTGTTTATATTATTGACATTTTATCTTCATTATTTTCGCAGGTCAATCATTGATGAAAGCACATCAGTAACCGGTCGATATATCTAGATGACATGTTACGCGGAATCAGAGCAGTCTACACAACTGATTAAATAAAGAGTACTATTTTTAATTCTCGGAATGGGTATTAAATAGAAAAACAAGAAAAAACGACAAAAAAAGTCCGGAATGTACTGAGGTTTTTCCATGTTAATCTATTCGTAGACCTACACGTGTTTCTTTGCAAAAGATGATTGGCATATAGCCTTTCGAACTGAATTTTTTGTTCCGTTCGCTGAGAAACACGTGTAGGTCTACGAATAGATTGACATGGAAAAATTGATGGTTTTGTATGTAAGATAAACATGTATATGATGATTCCTCACTGAAGTGCGGAAATAAAGACTTGAAGGCACTGATGTAAATTATGTCTTTGGATTGCTTTTTACACGGACTTTAGAATTAATATAATATATATATATATATATATATATATATATTTTATCCACAGAGAGCTGTTTCACGGCTCTTTAGTGTGTGTCGTTCAAAATGGATGTGTGGTTGATACTGTTCTAAATCTAGATCTTCTTAGGTACATATATAAATACTTTTATATTAACAATTATCAACTACCTAGAGTGATCTATTCTTTTACGGAAAGCTATGTATTTACGCCAAATGGGTACCAGTGTCCCTTATATATATGCATATATATATATTTATATATATATTTAATTTTTAAATATTTTAATATAAAACTAAATATAATAAAATCATTAAAATGAAAATACATGAAACTATAAATCACCTAAAAGTAGTGTAATGGATTCGTCCGAACACTTTAGAATACAGCAAGATTTTTGTAAATAACGGATACATTTTCTTAGACACAGACGAACAACACTGGTAAGGAGGACATTTTTTTTAAAATAACTAAATAAGTAAGCAAAACATTTATCTGGAAAAAAACTTAGATCTAATAAACGGAGCGTTTTTGTTCTTGTCATTTAAGGGAAGTGGGGTCTGATCAACTCTGCTGGGAAGCCATGAAATAAAATACTGTTTTGTTTTTAAATTCCCGAAACAGTTTTTCATGGTAAACAACTGATTATCCCTTAAATGATGTTAAGACTAGCGTAAATTCTTGGAAGCAAACTAATATAGTAACTGCAAAAAGAAAATTGACTTACAAAAGTGATTTTCCACCGAACGACTTGGGACTAAAATATTTTTTATTTTTTTTATATATATATAGTTTAATTGTTGAGAAACTTCCGAGAGACTATATATATATATATATATATATATATATATATATATATGTGTGTGTGTGTGTGTATGTGTGTATGAAGTGTTTTTGTGTAAGAGCACAACGACCATATATATGTAGGTGTGTAATGTATATGTTCGTCTGCGCATGTGTGAAGTATTACCATTATTCTTATAATCATTATTATTATCAGTAGTAGTAGTAGTAGTTGTAGTAGTAGTAGTAGTATTGGTTGTAAATAGATCCTTGAACTCTTATAAAATGTCGGTCGGTCAATCTTCCACCTACCCATGTTCACAACCTCCTACCCGCACCTACAGTCATAACGTGACACTCAGTTGAGGGTGGTGCCGTTAAAAATAAATAAATAATGGACAAATAAAAACAAAAACAAATCAAAAATAGACTTCAGAGGGTGAATAAGGAAAGGGGGACTTGTTCCTCTGTTAACATATGAGAGGGAATAACCAAAGAAAATAGAAAATAAACCTTCGCACCAATCCCACTCGAAGAAGGGGAAATGGTAAAATCTTTAAAGTCGGTCAAATGGAATCGAGAACCAACCTGCGTTCAAAAAAGCCCCAAGGATTGTGCTTTACAGAATGGTACAAGGATTTAAAAACCCTTTTTCTTTAAAAGAATCACTCTTTTTCTCAAGACGACATGAACCCACTATTCGGGGAAGCTCTACGCGAAGGGTTGTACTCTAAACAATTATATAAATCTTCATTCAAATGAATCACCAATACTCGGGGTTGGTATCTGTTCCGATGGATACTACACCCCATAGACCGGTATTGTCTTGGCCTACGGGTCTTGATTTACGCCGGTCTATTGGTCGTCTGTCCTGTGCAGTTCTAGAAGGTGCTCCCTCCCATGTTTTGCCTTCTCACCCTTTGAGAAGGGGTTAGTTTATTGCAGACCGCCTGAACGCCCCTGCCGGAGAATGCCGACGGGGCTGCCCAGGCAATTTTTAATGGCCAGAGCGCTCAAATTCTCGGGCGCTGGTTTTTCAATTCCCACTTTCCCGACCTTGTGTCACATCTTACCTTGTGGGAGGAAGATGAATAAAAACATATAACCACGACGAGACCGCAGTTTCCGGTTCGATCACCCAAATTAGACGACGTTGAGGTTGTTCAGTACAAAAAGGGTGACCATTTGAGAAAGCCCATGTGCTGTAATTTAAAAGAATATGTTTAAATTCAAATGAATCTACAAAACAACCGTATATAAGAACATGTACAATTTAAGTATTAAAAAAAGTGTCGAATGATCTCGTAACTTATCAAAGTGTAGTATCTGTTCCGATGGATACTACACCCCATAGAACGGTATTGTCGTGGCCTTTGGGGCTTGATTTACGCCGGTCTATGGGTCTGTCCTGTGCAGTTCTAGGAGGTCCACCCTCCCAGGCTTTGCCTCCCCTCTTTGGAGAGGAGTAAGTTTATTGCTTACTGCCTGAGGCGCCCCTACCGGGGAATGCCGACGGGGCTGCCCAGGCATTTTTAATGGCCAGAGTGCTCACCTTCTCGGGCGCTGGCTTTTCAAGTCCCACTTTCCCGACCCGACCTTGGGTCACATCTTACATAGTGGGAGTAAGATGAAACTGGCCTTGTGCCCAACCCCCTGCGGAGGTTAATAAATAGTTCCAAAAGTATCTACACTGAGTGTTGTGCATATCACAATAATGCCTCATTTTTATCGCATTAACATAAGTCTTTCTTTTTCTGAATACATTAAAAGTCAATTTGAAGCGTAGCCTCGGCCTTTATTTATGAAGTTTTCGCTTCGGCTCGGAAGGGTTCTTTTTTGTTACTACGTAGTAAGACACCAATAGCATTGTTTTTTGTTACACAACTCTCTCTTTCTCTCCCCCCTCTCTCTCTCTATATATATATTTGTTTCGTTATGCCTTTGAAAAGATGCTGTAGCACGCATCGAAACGTTGGTTGATTGACGTAAGGCTATAATTAATATCGTTTATGTATTTTATAAATGCTTTATTTGCTATTGAGCACTCTTGAAAAAATTGGTTTATGTTCACTTTATTAACATATTTGAACTTGCTCAATTATATATATATATATATATATATATATATATATATCTTGTTCATACCTATGCTTTAATGCCATAGAAAATAATAAAGTAATAACATGATAGGCGATAAAATTTTGCCTAAATAAATTTTTATTTCAGAATTAATAAACGTTTAATTAAAAAGTGTTGTTACTACATATTATGATGTAATTATTTAATGCAAATCGGAAATATTTTACTTTTAAAAACGTGTGTGTTAAAATTTGGGGCTTAAGCGGCCCATCCCTTTCTACGCCCCTGAATTCCCCAAAATCAATTTTTTTGAAAATCTGGCTTTATGTATATCCAATATCTATTGTTTAAATTCCATGAAAATCAGAAATATTTTTATTTTTAAAGAGTGTTATGAACCCTTTCACCTGATTAAAATACTCAGATGATCTTGAAATATTGGGAGTCTTTCTTAATTAGTCTTTAATACGTACAGTTCAGATTTCGTACAAATCGAAGATATTTGAATGTTGAGAGGGTGTTGTGTCACCTTTTATGACTTCTAAACCATCCAGATATATAAAAACTATAACGCAAACATCTCACGTAATCTAATGAGTACCAACATGTCATTGAATTTGCTAGGAGATCAATTGTTGAAAACTGATGCCTGAACACACACGCAAACATCTTTGTTATATATATAACAACAAAAAACTACACGCACTCCGTTGGTTATTAATTTAGCTCTAAGTAATCTTTTTACATGACATTTTTTTAATTAAAAAACAAATATTGTAATTTTAAAAACTAATACTTTATATTTGAATTACTTTCCTTGAACATTAATGAACGTAATATGTTAAGAAATGTTTTGGTAATTTATCTTGTTTTTATTCTATCACCTGTGTTAATTACGGTTAGTATCGAAGAAACTATTGCATATATATATATATATATATATATATATATATATATATATATATATATATATATATATATAGATAGATAGATAGATAGATAGGTAGAAGGATAAAAAGGAATTAGAAAAGCAAAAGGCAGATCTTTTTTCAATTCAGTTGCTCAGAGCAAAGTATATTCCGCAAAAAGGCAATTTATTCAATTATTTTTTTCCTTAAGCCAGGCTTTTCAAAGATCAAAATCTTATCATCAGAGGAAATCGCTGGGATAGATAAGTTGGCAATACGTTTTACCTTTCCTAAAAGTTCGCTTTTAGTTCTCCACTTTATTTATATATATATATGTATATATATATATATATATATATATATATATATCAACAGATATAATATATATATATATATATATATATATATATATATATATATATATATATATATATCAACAGATATATAATATATATATATATATATATGTATCAACAGATATAATACGGCACAATCACGTTTACACAGCGGTTCCCGTTAAGTGGCGTCGAGCCTGGCCAGTACTAAATGGGAGACCATTTAGGAATACCAGGTGCTGTATGTGCTCTCTGCTTATCTCAGCATTGTTTCCAGTCGTCCTGTATTCCTACTTGCCATTGGAATCAAGCAATGCCGACTCAGGAGAGCGGTTATTGGGATTGCGCAACCCTTGCAATTACAAATTCACGCGCGGGCAGCCCCTGGCGGGGCACTCATACGTCGAAATCGACGGGAGAGTCCATCATATATATATATATATATATATATATATATATATATATATATATATATATATATATATATATATATATATATATATATTTATATATATATATATATAGAGAGATGAAATAGAACGATAAAATTACAAATAAATAACAGCAAATACTAATTTATTATAAACTGTTTAAAAATAGTTATGTAAATTAGGCATATAAATGGATGTGTTTGGCTTGTTGTTCTCTTCTCTATATTCTTTTTTCAAAAAGGTTATTTTGTATTATTTATTTAATCGTGATCCGTTTATGGTAATATGGGTTTGATAAATAGAAACAAAAATTTGGCATCATTTAGAAGTCTCAAATACCTTTTCTAAATGCATCAAGGGAGATCGTCAGTGATTAATTGCCCTCATCGGGGATTTCATGTACTTTCACATCATATCGGCTCAGACAGCTACCAATCCGTAACTAGGAGTATATTCTAGGCTATCGGTGTAAATACGGGTAACGCTGTTTTCTATGTCTAAAACCGCATAGAATCTATGACATTAATATAGAAGGCCAGTTTGAACCACCTCTAGTCCGTATCCTATTATACATCTATGCTGATATCCATTTATGAACATGAATGGATTTTATTTGCTGGCATCGCCTAGTATTGGCAAAGGCCACCCGTCTCAGTAAGGATAATGCTCTACGTCGCTTTATATCTGTGATCTTAGAAGGAACTGGCGTGTCAACGTGATTTTGTTGCAAACTCACATGGCGAATAGCTAATATAAATTTGAACGACAGCTTGATCTGTGCTTTGGCTTTTTGGCTAGAAGCATGGTATTTTTAAAAATATTTGCTGCAAATAAATAATGAAGAGTGTAGTATCTGTTCTGATACTACGTTTCATCTTTTCTATTCTCGGGGAAATCGTTCTAAAATGAGTTAATTTATTTTATTTTACTCCCAATATAGGGGAGGGCTGGATTTTTCCCACATTAGAAACGGACATTTTGTCTGCTTTCGTAAGGAGGTAAGTATATGGGAATTTAACTTCAAATCTATTCTACCTCACCTGTTCAAGCTAATCAATCAACTGTCTATTTTTTACATAGGGTTCTATTTTACCCAGTGAGCATCTCTGAATAAACAATTGTTACTGCAAGCAACATCCACACTTCAATTCGCTTCAAAAGTATATTACTGCTAAAAAAGTATACAACATTCAAAGGATTGAGATAGTTTAGTCAAATTAAACTGTAGCACCGGAAATTGCCACTTCACTTCCGCTCCCGGCATGCAGTTAAGGGTTGTTGTCGATATTGACTCTTGAAAATTCGAGTTCAAGTCCTGTTCAGGTTGTTATGGTCACTTAAGCGCAACTACCCTTGACTAAACTCCGAGTTCGATGCGTTTCAACCTGCGGCTCTTACCATTTTAAGTGTTACCGTTCACTTTCAAAGCGATCCCTTTTTTTTCTTTTCACCGAACAAACAACCCCGAAAATCTAAACTTATACATGGACAAGGAGCACACAAAACATCCACAGAAAATAAAAAAATTCTAATCCAATATGATCATAGACTAGGCACAGACACAGACACACACACACACACACACACACACACACACACACACACACACACATATATATATATATATATGTAAATGTGTGTGAGGGAAGTTTAAAGAACGCTAATAAGATAAAATATAGAGGTAAAACGAATAAAAATAAGAAAAAATGTACAAAGATCTTTGCTCATTCCTTTTTACTACACACACACACACACACAATTAAAAATATATGCATATGATCGTCCATTATTATTATTATTATTATTATTATTATTATTATTATTATTATTATTAAGTTTAATCACTAGTTCTCACACTAGCCGTAATCAGTGATTGCTAACTGATAATCACCAGTGGTGTTCCCTGGGGTCTGAGTTACAGCAAGTCTCCCCAGATTTCCAGTGTTCTCCGCCTCTTTTAATAACTACTGCAAATGAATTTGTGTTATAACAACAGACGCTTACCATCGATTTCTCGTTGACAACGACCATTGGCCTTCTCTGATATTTGGATGGCAATAAGCCTCCCCAATGTCCCAGTGCTCTCCGCACTCTTCCAGCGGAGGTCTAGTTAGTGCTATCGCTCCTCAGTGTTTCCACCCTCTTTGACCTTTCACGACTGTTTTGGTGTGGTATCATCCGGGCCTTGTGCCATCACTTTTTTTGGGGGGGGGGAAAGGGAGGTTGTTTATGAAGTTTCTTGCAGTTTCTGTTCCTTGAGTTATTGTGGTTCTCTTTATGTGATTTCGTTTTCTTCCTATTGCATCTGCCATGCGATTGATTAGTATGTGTAGCTTATTTGGAAAGGTTTCCACATTCAAGGATTTTCCTTAAGATGTCAACTGTTGCCGTCCGTTGTATAGTCTCAGTCTTCCCTTTCATTCCAATTTCTCCCAGTCTTTTTCCCAGGTTCTTCAGAACTATTCCTAGTGCTCCTACTATTATTTGTTTTATATTTACTTTCTTCATACTCCATACCCCTTTCAATTCTCTGGCGAGTTCCGCGTATTTGCTTCGTTTTTCTGTCTCCTTGGTCTTCACCTAGTGGTCGGCTAGGATGGTAAAATCTACGATTTGGCAGGATTTTTCTTTCTTGTTGACTATTATGACATCCGATCTCCTTGCTTGTATGAGTTTATCTGTTTGTATCTCTATATCCGAGAAGATTTTGTGTTTTTCGTTTTCGAGTACCGTCTGGTTTATGTTTGTATCATTTGTCCGAGTATTCGAAATGCATTTGTTTGCCTAGCTCCCAGTGTACTGCTTTCCCCACGGAGTCATGCCTATTTTTCTATTCTTTTGGGGCCAGTTTTGGGCATTCACTAATTATGTGATTTACTGTTTCGTCACTTTGTCCGCACAATCTGCATTTATTGTTTTCCAGGGGTGTATCTATTTTAGCTTTAATGTAGTTGGTCCTACAACCGTCAGTAGGGATTACGTTTCTCTAGTCAGGTGTCCTTTTCTCAGCCATGCCCAACTATTTTCGTCTCTTCTCTTGCCATTCTTTTGAAACATCCATGAAGTTGTTTTCCTTCACACTTTTTTTTTTGTCTGTTTGTTTCCGGTTTCAGTTCTTCCTGAGTTGTTCATCGGGACGGTGTCTCTTGCTGCGGTGATCAACCTTTCCGTGTTCTAGTTTATACATTTCTCCAGATCTTTTTTAGTGGAGTCCACACAGTCTTCTATACTTACCTGTCCTCTTCCCCTCTGTTTTTCTTCATGTAGCCTCTGTCTGTATCGTTTTTGGATGTAGTACGTTGTGCATGGTCATTAATTTTCTAGTCTTCTGGTCAAGGTAAATGAGTTCTTCTTTTGTCCAGCTTATGAATGGTCCAGAATATCTTATTAGTGATACTGCCAAGGTCTTTATACCTTTTATAAGGTTTCTGCTATATACTTTCTTGTTCTTCTCAGATATTCTTTTACAATCTTCTCTTTCATTTCTGTTGATTTGATTGTGTCTGCTTCCATTATTATTATTATTATTATTATTATTATTATTATTATTATTATTATTATTATTATTATTATTATTGCTAATTCCTTTTTTGATTATCACTGTTATTATTCCTACTACGATTTTGATTACAATTATTTTTATTGTCACTGTTGTTATTGTTGTCATTGTTGCTATTATTATTATTATTATTATTATTATTATTATTATTATTATTATTATTATTATTATTATTATTATTATTATTATCATTATTATTATC
The DNA here is from genome assembly GCA_963556195.1 of Sepiola atlantica. Lineage (NCBI taxonomy): Eukaryota > Metazoa > Mollusca > Cephalopoda > Sepiida > Sepiolidae > Sepiola > Sepiola atlantica. The sequence continues at coordinate 117,133,096 of OY744528.1, read as the reverse complement.
ATTATTATTATTATTATTATTATTATTATTATTAGTAGTAGTAGTAGTAGTAGTAGTAGTAGTAGTAGTATCATTGTTCATTGGTGGAACTGATATAAAAATGTATTATGTGCATATTAGAATTTATATATAAAAATAAGTAAATGAAAACAATTCTTAAACGTCTCGGAAACGATCGTACGCCTTACCGTTGTTGATCTTACATTCTTGGAACTGTTATAAATAATGTTGTAAATTTATTTATTTCTTCTCATTCTAAGAGATGGCTGGAGAAGAACAAAATAAAATAAATTGGCAATAGCCTGTTTTGTGTAAACATTTTAAAACTTTTATGTAGAACGATGGAATTTGAGATATTTGAAATATTTATGGTTAATTCGAATTGGTGTGGTTACCCTCTAACACACAATGTTCACTGCATTGCGCCTATCCTGAAACGAAGAAAACGGTATAAATTACACGTAATCAATTGGCGACTAACATCTGACGATTGCCGCCTCGACAATATGAAACTAGGATCGTTTTAAGTGACACTCAGCGTTATGCATTAATTTAAAAAAAAACGAATTCTATTAGTAAAAACATATAATCACATCACACACATGAAACATTTTTTACAAAGGAAAAAGAAAAAAAAACACGAGATGACATCGCCTCTTTCAGGTTCCTCACGCTTAAGTTTCAAATAGCATTTTTATATGCATCCACACATTGATATAAGAGGCTGCGTCCGTCTGTTTGTCGGCCTGTCATCCTTTTATGAGTGAATAGACGCATCTTAAAACTTTCTACTATAATACCTCATTCCCTTTAAGCGCTTAACCTTTGAAATTCCCTTAATGCTCCCTATTTCCCTGACTGTACTGAAATGCAGAAATTAAAAATATAATGTGAGTCTTGCTAAACAACTACGTTCTTAGGATACCCCTTATAAATCTATACTTATATATATATATATATATATATATATATATATATATATATATATATATAAATATTTATATATATATATATATATATATATATAAATATATATATATATATATATATATATATATATATATATATATATATATATATATATATATATGAATATATATATATATGAATATTTATATATATATATATATATATATTTCCTGTGATTTGGAATGGATATCTAAGTCGGTGAAGAACGATTTAAGAAACTAATAGCTAAACGCACATGGCGTGTGGATGCTGCGACTTGGACCTTTAGGAGTAAACTGCCCCGTTCGTAAAAAAAAAAAAAATAATAAAAAGAAAATAATTAAAAAAAATGATGATAATTACGGACCAAAATTTATTTGCCTGAAAATTTCCTTTTTTTTCTTTCTATTTTTCATTGTTATTCTTTGTTTTTCTTACGAGCACTGAAGAGTCCCACCCAAGGAAATAAATGCATAGGATACAGGAGCATTTTATAAATACTTTAGTAGTCAGCCTAAACAATTGTATGTCGGAAATAAAACAAGTTTTTTTGCGAAATGGTGTGAATCTGTTCTTCTTTCCTTGACGTAGTTTAAATTAAATAAAACTATTTTATACCATAGCTCTTGCTTGACACCATTGAGCTATTACAATTGCTTTATACTGTAAAATTTATATTTTAAATATAAAAACATTAAATATATATATATATATATATATATATATATACATATATATATATATATATATACATATATATATACATATATATATATATATATATATATATATATATATATATATATATATATATATGTATATATACATATATAGGCGAGTAAAAAATGGACCATGGGTTTATTTCGACAGCCTTATAACTCTTGCTTCCTTTATTTTGTCCCTAAGTCTTCACATACCATTAGCGATGTTTCTGATAAAGGGGGAAGAATTGCTGTTTTCTGGGTCGGAATCTATCCATCTAATACTCATCGTTGGCTGGTTTTTCACCTTGAAGTAGTATCTTTTTAACTGCCTTTCATGCCTTGTCTTGAGCGATTTCCACAATAGCTCCCCCAAAACAACCAAAACAAATACCTCTACCTTTTAATAGAATGCAGACATTAAGTTAAAATATACCGCGTAAAACAAACGAATTGATTTAAATGGCAAATCATGGAGGGAATCTGCATATAATAAGCAAGAAGAGACAACATTAGAATCGACTAAAGGACAAAATAAGGGAAGCGAGAGTAACGAGACTGCCGAAAGTAAACCCAAGCTCCATTTTCTACCGAATTCAATCATTTTAGTAAAAGTGTTTATGCTTCAAGATCTTAATATTCCTGAATATCTCTGAATATTTATTAACTTGATTTTTAGGCATCTATCTTGTAAAAAAAAGCCTGCAAACGATAGATTCTACTTCATCCACAGATGGGACGCTGGTATGTATCCCCAATCTAAGTCAGAGTAGACCGGGGTATGATAGAAACTAAGGGGTCACTCCAGACCCCACAAAACCACCAAATTGGGACTTCACCACCGGATGCAGTTGTGTGTCATATCCACAAAAAAGGGAAAAAGAAACGAAATAAAAATGTGGACAAAACAACTTTCAAATTTTTCGTCCTTCTGATCCGTGATTGAAACTGAAGGAACAACAAAACTAAGAGAATATGTAGAACTTGACAGAGAGATGAATTTATAATAAAAAAATACGGTTATACTAATAGTTGGATACGGTTTCGTTTCATACAAAAGTCTCTTGATTAATGATAATTTTTCTTTATTTTGTTTTTTTAATCTGTCTTTTTCCCCTGCGTTATATAAGGTTGCTGACGGTGTGTTCTCATCGGTAAAATAAAATATTTATTTATTCGACTACAATTTCTTTATACAAGTTAACATTACATATTTGTTTTTCACCGGTTTCTCTTACACATGTAATAAAATATAGCATTCGGGTATATTTGCTCTTTCTTTGAGTCAACTTGGTGTTTTTCATGAGATCCGGGTGGAGTTGTATATGTTCTTCATTTCCTTTCGACCATTTTTACCAGGAGTATGATCCGCTGTATAAATGTCTCTCCCACCCTCCAAATATATATACGAAGCATTTTGGGGTGAGGGGCTCTTGGAATATGAGACTCGAGGAAGTCATTTCGCTTTTCTGATTTTATCTGTAGAAACTTAATCTATCAAAAAAGAATGGAATTAAGAGATTTAACAAAACTCATAGGAAAACAGTTTTCATCCACTTCAGATTATATGACAAGTGCACATACGATTACAGATTATCGGTAGAACAATTATATATATATATATATATATATATATATATATATATATATATATATATATATATATATATATATATATTATATATATATATACATATATGTATATATATATATATTTTATATATATACATATATGTATATATATATATATTTTATATATATATATATATATATATACATATATGTATATTATATATATATATATATATATATATATATATATATATATATATATATATATAAATATATTTATATATATGTGTGTGTGTTTTTGTGTGTGTATGTACTAATTGTGCCTTCCTGGTGTTTTTTGTAAGAAATAATAAAAGGCCGACTTGTTTACGAAGAAACAAAAATTAATTTTGGTGAGTTTTATTTCGTAATCAAATTATTTTGTGAAATATGAATTTTAAAAAAGTTCGTTTAAGTACTTGACGCCAATCGATTAATAAATAGTTAAGAACAAACATAGTATTTAATTAATCTGACGGGCAAGAAACAAAAAAAACACACACACACACTCTTGAAGCCGCATAATTTTATACATATATATATATACAATTGGATATATATATATAGTATTAGATAAAGTGAAAGAATAAAATAAGGTGCGAATACAATTTTTATTACAATTCAAATTTCAAGCAAAGTCCTTAACTCATATACAGTTCATCCAAGTCATAAAGTTTAAAACAATTTCAAGAAAGATGTCAAAGAAGTCGATAGCCTTGATAACCTTTTCGTTTTTGGACTACCACTCACCACATGGATTGTTTTTTCATCGACTTCTTTGGCATCTTTCTTGAAATTGTTTTATATTTTATGACTTGGATGAACTGTATAAGTTTAACAAAAAAGTGTGTTTTGGGCCGATATATTTGCTGTTTTATATACTTTTATGTGTTTTATATATTTTTATATATTTTCAAAGCTTAATTTTATTACCTGCAGTAATGGTCATCTGAGGAGAAGATTTTCTTTGAAAACTCATGAGTTAAGGACTTTCAATTACTTTACTTGAAGTTTGAATACTAATAAAATTTGATTCGCACCTTATTTTATTCTGTCACTTCATCTAATGCTATTAATGCTCTATCCAGTATATTGAGCTTAATTTTTATCCGGATGTTCACTAATTAAAGATATCAGTTGCCTCTTATATATTTTGTTGTATTAACCTTATATATATATATATATATATATATATATATATATATATATATATATGATAATATTCATAAATAAATATTTATTAATTATTTTAATACCTACAGACATCGATGTTTCATGCTAACACAATCTTCAGTGCAGGAACTAATTCTCAACGGTCGGTGGGCGCGAACCCCGATCACAAATCGCCACTGATTCGTAGTCGAGGGTCTTATCCATTGGCCATAGCCAATTAGTTAGTAAATATAGAGGAATTTTAAATGTAAATAGCGAATCGGCGGCTAGATACCAAGCAGTATAGAGTGATCCACAAAACGGCGTTCGGATCGTGCATATAGCCATTTGTACTGCTTGTTATTAAAGTCACTCGAGAGTGCCCAGCCTTTGTGGGAGGGGGCTGATAAACAATAATATTTATAAATAAATATTTATTAATTATTTTAATACCTACAGACATCGATGTTTCATGCTAACGCAATCTTCAGTGCAGGAACTAATTCTCAACGTTGGGTCTCCCATCGAGATAGGATAAGGTTGTTTAAACCAGGAAAATTAAGTTTGTAAACTCAGATAAATATAAAAAATAAAGACACAATACAAATCTTTCTACTCGCTCGCTCTCACCCCACTCTTTTTCCCTAGTTATACGTTAAATAGTATCACTGTTTGTGGTTTTATTTCCTTTTATTTATCAATAGCTTGAAACACTGGCCATGTCTTATCCACAACGAAGAGCCATAATCTGATGAAACTATTGTCTATGGTTCACACAAAGAGCTTTGCATTTGCACTCGAGAATAATATCCGCCCAAGGACGGCTAACATTAATTCCTTGAATAGAACAGTTTCACAATACTTTTACGTCACCTTACGAAGATTAAAATCATGATATAAAGCTACTAAACCTTATATCAAGAATCCTGATCCTAATTTTGATAAAAATCCATTATATGAAAAGAATGTTTAACATTTTATGTTTGAGCTTAAGGGGTTTTAAGAAGAAATTGAAATTCAGGGAATCTTGTGCAATTAGTGTCTAATGTTTCTGGATCAAATTTAATGCAGGTCTCAAATATGTTAATTATCAAATGGAAAGTTTTGCCGATATTCTATATGATGCTCCCAAGAAATTTTTAAAAATTCTCCAAATAAACATTTTTAGGACATATATTAACGGAAGTCTAATACCGAGTGTTGAAATTTAACAAAAATCAGAGGTATCTGCATTTTTACGAAGAGTTTCAACCACTCTCTTTGAGTCCTTTTTTTACATTAAATTAAACTAAGAACATACCATATTACCCACCTTAACGCCTAGCAGATATTTTCTAAAAATTCATAATTATTGCTTAATTAGTTTTGGAATGAATCCTATACATTGAATTATATAAACATGTACACATACATAACTTTATATAAATAGAGAAATGTCGTTTGCAGGACCTATTAAATGTATGTCACGAAGACTCACATAATTATTTTATTATATGTGAAGTTGGAAGTTTGAAAACCGGAACTAACCTACCGGAAATAGCCATTTTCATTGTTCAAGAACACCGTTACAGTGGAACGAATATTTTTTACATGGACTCTAAAACCGCCACGAGAAAATCTTAAAACAAGGAGATTCATCTGGAAAAATATATATTTCTGGGATAACTTTTATTATCATACTAGACTTGTGTTAACCAACGTTTGTTTCCCGAAGTCTTTTTCCTATATATTTGAATCGCTAAGAAATACACGTGAACATATTAATGTGAAAATGTTCATTGATTTTGGGATCGAGTTATTTATTTTAAAAATCAATTTTCATTGTTCTAATTAGCAGTATTTCTTTATTTACTAACCAAGGTTTCACCCCTCTCTCTCTCTTTCCATCTTTATTAACAGTCAATCGTAATAATAAAATGAAAGAATAAATCATTTAAATAGTTTATTATAAACAAAAGTGGTGTATAACCACAAGCAGTAATACTATTTAACCTATAACTGGAGAGGAACAGAGAGAATGAGAGAAAGAGATATAACAAGACTAAATAGGTTTATTTTGAATTATTTTTAATATTTAACTCGCGTTGAAAAATCAATGGTTCATATTCTTAGTACAAACTACTAGACACCATCCTTGAGTGTCTTCGGTCTCTCTGTAAATAGTTTGTCAGGACAACCTGACATGAGGATACTTCACCTTACAAGTAAACCCTGACTAAATATTAAAAATAACATAGTATTCGAAGCCACAATTATATCCTCTGAACACGGCTATGCACTGGCTCATACGAGGAATGGTGCACCTTCTCCTTGTGATGTTACTTCAAGCACTCGATACTCAACCAGACAAGATGGATTCTTGTCATGGAATCTGGTAAGACCAAGAGACTATAAGAAATATATACTATAACATAGTTAACTGGTCAATTGGGGAGAGAAACATTAAATTAATGTTCTTCACTTCTTTATTAACTCAACGATTGAGAGGTAGAGGAGATTCTTGATTGGACACTCAAATATATATGTATCTCATATAGTAAACAAGTGTTAGTCCTAGAAAGGGGGCTCTTGATTTCTGCGAACTTATTAACTGAAGTAAAATTAAAATAAGAGTGAATATATATATAGAAGAAGAAACAACAGAAATTGAACGCACCACATCAATAATGAACGAGGATAAAAGAAACTTCCATTTATAAAGAACGAAGACTGATTAAATGTTAAACTATCAACGGAAACAGTAAACGGAATCCTCTCACACATTCCAACCGATAATATTACAGCGCTGTACAAGTCAATCTGTAATAAATCGAATAAACATAGGAACATACTTCCGTAAAAAAAAGTGGATTAACAAAACTTGGATGGGAAAGTAGACTAGGATCCCAAGTATAAAAACTAAGCACAGAAGCTAAAGCTGAAACAAGAAATATGCTGACCAAGAAACATGATGAAATAGAGCAAATGATATTAGCAAAGAACACAAAACTGTGGATGAAAATCTCACGAATAAAAAGAAAACAATATTTGGGAATAATAAAAATCAGTTTTACCAAAATGCAAACAAACAAAAGACAGAGCAGAGATTAAACACTTCTGGGGTAATATATGGGAAAATAAACAAGATTCCAACAGGAAAATTGAATAGCTTAGGAATACGATGAAAGAACAAACTGTAGAAAATAAGGGAAGGAATATAAACTAATTAAAATCGAAATACGTACGATAACCTTAAAAATCAGCCTACCGACTATGTGGAAAAGTACCAGTAGCACAACTTAGCAAAGAGATATACGACACCATTAATCTTTACGGACTTCTAACCGAGGTACAGATAGGATGTCGCAAAGACGAACTAATATATTGCATTATATTGATCAGCAGATACTGAAAGAAAGAGAAAACAAGAGGAAAAACATATCCAATGCATGCAACAACTACGACAAATCAATTAAACGCAATTCTCTTTTTAGTTGTATTGTAGTCATTCACATATTCTCCTTGTAATAGCAATTGTAATAACATATTTTCATTTATTGCTCTTTATTTCTTTAGGTTTGTATTTTGTTTGCTGTATGTATTATTTCTGCTTACGTTTATTTAGTAAAATACGAGAATAAGCGTTAATAGGATGAACATATCTACAGTTGAATGATGATGAATATTATGAGAGGGTTGAAACTCTCCACATACCACACACTGAAAACAAAAGCCGAGCCAGAAAACAGAAATTCTCCTCCAACCCTTTATCAGAAACATCGCTCATGGAATATAAAGAGAAACGGACAAAATAGGGTACTTTCCATATCTTTTAATTTTTTTATCAGGAGATAAGTACGAAGAAAAAATTGTCTTATAAGAATTCATGCTTTAGATGTGTCGCAGAACTGAAGTTTCACCTAAAACACAACATATGCTCTCTGACCTAATATTACCTTCTTGGAATGTTAACTAGTCCAAGTATCGACAAGCATTTGTTTATGAAAATCAGCTTTTTTATTATTTAATGGAGGGTGGTAATGAGATATAATCGTGTAAGTTTCTCCAGCTCTCCTGCACACTTTTTCTTCACGTATCATGTCTGTTTGCAGACATCAATGATCACGACTCTCCATTCTTATTTGAATATTTTGTTTCACCATGATCTTCTTTGCAAAGAGGTTACCTATCATGGGTTGCAATTACCTTCTATAGAGGCAATGCTCTTACAGAGCAGGAAGTCTTAGCAATTGTACAAAAATCCGTATCATTTGCCTAACACACAACGAAGGGGTGACCAGTTTCTGCAATCCATTAAGCTGCTCAACCCTCCATCCATCACATGCCTGCCATAACTTTACATAACCTGATCGGGGGGCTAAGTGGGTACTCGACCTTGCCCCAAAGGATTACAACAGGCTAGAGGAGGCAAGGAATCGCCTTACTGCTCCTGTTGGGGGAAATGTTTCCACCCCACTACCCCACTCCAGCACACTAGCACAATTTAATAATACTAAACCAAAATTAACTACATCATAGGTATATATTTATCAATGTTCTGATGTAGTGTTTTTCACTTGTTCTTTTTCAAACAACTTTTCTCTTTGTTCCTTTATCTGCCGACTTTTCACGACATTCAGTTTTCCTTCTGTTTTTTTGGGTGGGGGGCGGGGAGAGTCAAACAAATTTACAGGCGCCTATCTCAGAATCTATCTTTATATTCAACCTCAATACTACCATTGTCGCTGCTGGTCATTAGATTGAGTTTGTGTTAAGGAGAATGGAGAAACGCTGTATCATGTGTTCCGTTCGTAACATTAAAAGTCTGAATTTCATGAATAAATAGTTGTAGGATTGTTACTACGTGAAATTATGAAAAGAGTTTTTCCATGAACCACATTTTTTTTTCTCCAAGAACTTCCAACATGTTGAACAGGTTGCCACAAGATTGCTTCCCTGAGGGCTACGAAATGGTAATCTTCAAATCTAATCTCAATAAACACTTGTCATAAACCGTCCTCAGAAGTCATCAAATTTTGTTTACTACATTCATCATTTCCATAATCCTATAATATTCATCATCATTAAACTGAAAATCTACTCATCTCATTAACCCTCATCCACGCGTGGCTTTTAACCTCGATAAGGAACACATCTTTAATTAAAAAAACAGTTAACAGCAAACAAACTAATGAACACCCGGTAAAAACAAAATAACTTTCTTGGTCGAGGTATTCACTTCACTATCACCTTTCCGGTGACAGAGTTATAGCATCACCAGTGACGAACGAGGCTAATTAACTACTACCAGAAATGCCATAAACTGACCCCCTTAAAAATACTCACTCATGATGTGGCAACAGCCTCGGTTGGTACCCTACAAGTTGGTCATGAAAGGTCAAGGAGGATGGAAAAACCGAGGATGAAGATCACCAACCAGACCTCCACTGGAACGATACGGATATTTCTGAAAACCTGATGAAGCTTATTGCCACTCAAATTCCATAGAAGATCAACGATGGGTGCAAAAGAGAAATTAATGGTAAACGGCTGTTTCCATGATGCAAAATATCTTGCAACGGTTATCAAAAATGTCGGAAATGCTGTAAATCTGAAATGCTTGTTGTCACTCAGACTCCAGGGAACACTACCGGTTACTGTTAGAGAGAAGTCATTTGTGTATAAAACCTAGTAAGCAGTAAATAATAATAATAATGATGATGATGATGATGATGATGATTATGATAATAATAATAGTAATAATAATAATAATAATGATGATGATGATGATGATGATGATAATAATAATAATTATAATTATAACAATAATAATAATGATAATAATAGTAGTAGTAGTAGTAGTAGTAGAAATAATAATAATAATAATAATAATAATAATAATAATAATAATAATAATAATAATAATAATAATAATAATAAATAAATAAATAAATAAATAAGTACAGGGTTGTAACCCCTACCTTAAAGGTCACGAGTCAATTGTAATTTTGAAAAATATGTTATTTTTTCTTGAGGGATGAGAAGGGATGGAAGCCGTTAAATGGAAACCGTAAAAGCAAACGAGTGACGAGTGGAAATAATTGCTTGTTCTTGCACGATTAACGCCAACCACTGGACCAGCATAATATTAATGCGCGAAAACTCATTGCACTACGGAAGGAGAGAAAGTCTAAAGATGGCGGAAGGGTAAGCTGGAAAGAAAAAAGGTTTATTGGTGGAAAAGTGAAACGGGGGGCAATGTAGAGAGGGGCGTAAATGCCTACAGGAAATGAAAGTAATTATCGTCATTATTTATGAAAATGAGACTTTCGTTTTTAACATACAGCGAGCCTTAATAACATCGTGCACCTAAACATCAAATTAAAGTGAGCGTTTTGCGCTGCCGTAGTTTTAACACAAACAAAATGGCGACACGCGTAACGTTAGATTTTAAAGAGTTCCTATTGACTTGCCTCCCCAAGAGGTTAGTTAGACACAAGGTCTGTTTTTAATGTTGGGAAAATCGAGCTCCCCAAAAAGTGGCATTCTGGATTGGGACAAAAATAAAGATTGACTCAGTCTAAAAGGATTTCTACTTTCATTGACCGAAGACAAAAAAGATAAAGCGTAGTCTCAGCACAGATACTACACTTTGCTCCGAGCCAAAAGGCTAAACAATTTATTTACCTCCCCAGGAGGCTAGGCACAAGGACAGTTTTATTTTACTCCCACAAGGTAAGATATGACCAAAGGTCGGGTCGGGAAAGTGGGACTTGAAAAGCCAGCGCCCGAGAAAGTGAGCACTCTGGCCATTAAAAATTGCCTGGGCAGCACGGTCGGCATTCCCCTGTAGGGGCGCCTCAGGCAGTAAGCAATAAACTTACTCCTCCCCAAAAGGGAGAGGCAAAGCCTGGGAGGGTGGACCTCCTAGAACTGCACAGGACAAACCCACAGACAGGCGGAATGCAGTATCCATCGGAACAGATACTACACTTTGATAACTCTGGTTTACTCCGTGGTTAGTTCATACCAAAATCAGACCGGCAGAATCTATGCGCTGTCGGTCTGAGGTATGGTCCACCCACTCAGGCTTTACTTTTTCGCCTTTTTTAGAAAAAGGGTTAGTTTATTGCTAATCGCCTGAAGCGCCTCTACCGGGGAATGTCGACGGGGCCACCCAGGCAATTTTTCTTTAGCCAGAGTGCCTTTCCTCTAGAGCGCTGTTTTCAAATTCCAACTTTTAGACCTTGTGTTACATCATCCCGCCGTGAGATGGCGTTAAATAAAAAGCTCATGGCTTATTTCTAATCTGGTGTGTATATATAAGATGTGGTAAAGGAAGAATTGTTGGATCATTCGACAGCTTCAGAAAAGAACTTGTCTCCCGATGCAATCCGCAGCGAATGTTACATAGCGAGGGTCGTGTTTGAGTCGAAAAGTTTGAGTGACATTTTTAAAGGTCAAAGGTCATCAGAATGGAAGTCAACGAAACAACATCACTCCCGTCCGAGGACTTTCTATCTTTGTAGCTGACGAGACTTATTTTTGGCTGGCGTAACTTATTTTGGGCTGGTGAGACTTACTTTTTGGTTGGCCAGACTTATTTTTGGTTGGCGAGACTATTTCTGGCTGGCGAGACTATTATGGGCTGGCGCGACTTATTCTCGGCTGGCGAGACTTATTTCTGGCTGGGGAGTCTCGCCAGCCAGAAATAGTCTCGCCAACCAAAAATAAGTCTCGCCAGCCAAATCTTATTTCTGGCTGGGGAGACTTATTTTGGGCTGGCGCGACTTATTTTTGGTTGGCTGGACTTATTTCTGGCTGGGGAGACTATTATGGGCTGGCGCGACTTATTCTTGGCTGGCGAGACTTATTTTTGGCTGACGTGACTTATTTCTTGCCGGCAAGACTTATTCTTTGGGTTTCGAGACTTATTTTTGGCTGGCTACACTTCTAGCAGAAAAGGCGTGTCTATCCGTCTATCTATCTGCCTGTCTTTCTCTCTTTCTCTCTACGCGTACACAAGTGGATGTTCGCTGTGATTTTTTTATGTCACTGTCTCACTATTTTAATCAATATTTTTTTGTCTTATTAGGGTTATCATTAGACGAAAAAGCACCTGGGTTAACGACGACGACGACACGGGAGTATACATCGGTAAGTTTACGTATAACACGTATATACGAATAAAATACACCATAAACCTCTGCACCATTTGAAGTTCTGTTCCGAGCACCTGTTATTGCATTGACAGCGTTCAAAAACTATTTCACGCAAACTATCTCATCAAATCACTCGTCCCGTTTTCACAGTAGAGAACTTGCTAGTCTGTCTTTATCGTTATTTTCATGGAATGTGCTCGACTGAGCTCCAATCCATGGTTTCCGCTTTTTAAAATTTTCACAGCAAGAACTCGTCTTACTACAACCATTACCAGTAGCTCTTTTTTTCTCCCCTTGTGCCTGACATAGAATGGAATAGAGAGAGACTCCATCTCAACGTAAATGGCAATTATCTATTTGAGCAAAAAGTCTGTATATATTTGTCCGTCTCTTTGATTAATGTGTTAGGTTAGGTTATCTATATATTTATCACATGTATTTCTATTGGAAAATGTTTATATGTAACTTTATATTACTTCTACTTAGTTCATGGTCTGTTAGGATATATACTTATCTATCTATCTATCTATCTATCTATCTATCTATCTATCTATCTATCTATCTATCTATCTATTTAGTCCACGTAGTAAGTTAAAATAACTATGAGAGTATCTATCTATGTATGTATTTGGGGTCCTAGGTATGACCTTAAAGACATCCAGTGGTGAGGCCTCCATTTGGGAGGTGTGGGGAATGTGGAGTTGCCCCTTAGTTGCCATTGCTCCCAGGTCCACTCTGGCCCGGAGTGGTAGTACATGTAAGGGCCCCATCTATGGGTCAAATAGAACCTACTGGCGCTACCAAATTAGGCTGTCTGAAGTTATTGACTTCCTGACTCAAAAGGCACCAAACATTGATGTTTTATTTTATTTAAAATACAAAACAAAAACAACAATTACCCTCCCTCCCCTCTTCTCCCGACTTTCACTCAACCTAACACCATGAATAAATACTTAAACATATAAAGAACTTGAAGCATAAAAACCTTCACAAAAATGACCGGATTCAGCATTAAATGACCCGAAAAGGATTGATATGTCGTAAAACAAAACAACCGAACAAAAAAATCACGATTAAACATTTGAAGATATGAAAAACTTGAAGCATAAAAACCTTCACCAAAATGACTAAATTCGGCATTAAATAACCCGAAAAGGGTTGATATGTCGTAAAACAAAACAACCGAACAAAAAACCACGATTAAACATTTGAAGATATGAAGAACTTGAAGCATAAAAACCTTCACCAAAATGACCAAATTCGGCATTAAATAACCCGAAAAAGGGTTGATATGCCGTAAAAGAAAACTACAAAACTACCACTATGTATGTATTCATCTATTTAACTATCTCATGGGATATGGCTAGGATACCTATCTATCTCCATTCCTGTATTTGTACATGTTCTCTTTTTTATACTGTTCTTATCTATCTAAGCTCCCCTGTGGCTCCTCCCTATGTACTGATCCTGTTCGCCCTCCATTCACCCATATTCATATTCCCCCTATTTTGCCACCAATCAGATTCTTTGCTAAATCAGTTCATTCTTTCGGGTTGAACTTAACCAAGCAGATAAATGTCACTTTCATTTGCCATACCTCTCCCGTCCGAGGATTGAACTTCGTATCACCGAACATATTTGTCGCCAGGAAAGTTCACAGCAACTTTGACAACTATGTGTTTAAAGCAGCATTTCCCAATCTGTATTATTTCAGGGTGCACTAGTAGAATAATTAAAAGTATGTGGTGTACTTCAACTAAGATAAAATTAGTCATAAAATTGCAAAAGAGGGAAAATAATAAATAAGTTTATTTTAAATAATATTTACGACCTTTAAATATATGTTATTTTAAAGTATGCTTGGGTGAAACTTGTGCTTGCTGTACTTTGAAAACTTTATTAAATATTATTATATGTGACTACCCTTTGATAAGAAAAGAGAAATGTTAGACGAGATCTTTCTATTAAAACTTCTTCTGTCACATTACTTTTTGAACACAGCTCACTCTTTTAAAGCCTCTTTCTGTCTCTCTATAATACATTGCTTCAATATAACAGAAAAAAGGAAAAGACAGAAAATCAAAAAGAAAAGGCAATCAGCAGCCGACTATTTCGCTACCTGTAAGCATGAATGAAAGTCATTTTTCCTTGACCCGCATTCCACTAGTTTTATCCCTGATGACTAAAAGCGAATAAATTGAAGACATTGCCAAGGCTGTCGCAAAGAAGGTTGGCTCCCTCTACCGTGCTAGTAAACTCCTCACACCTGACATTATCCTGTATCTCTACAAAGCCACCATCCGCCCATGCATGGAGTTTTGTTGCCACATCTGGGCTGGTGCATAATCTACTAGTCTCTCCCTCCTTGACAAGGTCCAAAAAAGAGTCGCCAACTTAATAGGTCCCTCACTGTCAACCAAGCTCCAGCTCCTGTCCCATCGCCGCAATGTAGCATCCTTGTGCTTGTTTTACAAATACTTCAATGGATTGTGCTCCGATGAACTGGCTATTCTGGTGCCCCCTCGACGTAAGTTCACTAGACCAACTCGACAATCGACTAAATCCCATCCATTCACTGTGGAGGTCCCCAGATGCCGCAGAGCTTTGTACCCAAATAGCTTCTTTCCTCGTGCTGATGGCCTTTGGAACTCCCTCCCTGACCCATGTTTCCCTTACATGCAGTAATTTAAAACTAATGTAAACAGACATCTCGCTGCGCAGATCCCAATTTAGGTTGACCCCCCAACCTTCTCCCTGTTCTTTCTTCTCTATAGCCCCTTACGTCTACAGTGGCGGTCTGCCTTGTCTGGGGTGAACTATGTTAAAAAATATTAGAGGATTTTTGTTTTGACCATAACCAGCTTCGGGTTATACTGAATCGTAATATGTAAGTCTATCTTTAATAAATTGATACATTTATTACATACGACAGACGAACCTATTTTTATTTCTCTTATAAGGGAGACGAGAAAACTTATACTAAGTAGAAACTTAAGTGTTTGTTTGGACTGGTTTTCGTATTACACATTTGGGGACGTAAAATACCTGGTATAGTATCCAGGCGCGGAGTTAATCCATGTAGAATCCCTGCTTCTCAATTATCTTTCCTCGGTTTTTCACTGAAACCAACTTTCAAGAAGGAGAGCGTAATGTGCATGTCGTACAAACGCACATGATGTTCATATTCTACGGCGATAAAGAAATTACGACGTTTGTAGAGCTGCAAGTCATTACTTTGCACGTGGTGCGGGTTGCAGCATATCTGACGTCGCTGTACTTTTGATCGAACAGAGGAATTGAGTAGCTTTTTTAGGCTGCACTATTCTTGGAGAGGTATAGAAAATATGGTATGAATATAAATATATATAATATATTTTACTACATTTTCTGAATTTGTTTCAAAAAAATATTTTTATTTATATAATTGTTTCTGCCTATTTTCAAAACATACATTTTCTCTTGAGAATAAATTCAAGATGTTTTCAAAAGGCTTTTTCGGTGACTGTTTTTAATCAAACAAAAAAATAATAGAACATATCATTTTACTTATTTTCCCAAAGTAAAAAAAACCGTCCCCTTAAGTAATCAAACTTTGTTAATTCATTTCCAATCCGCTCATGACATTCTTCATCATTAAATTGACAATCCATCCATCTTATTAACCTTTAGCCTTGAGTGGCTTTGCGCCTTGATAAGTTGTGGCATATTAGTAAAAATAAAAAATATGGTAAATTATGTTGTTTTTATTTGCATAAACATTACTTTTTAATGTTCAATGTTTTCGATATATAAAAACATATATACGGAACTGTATTATTAAAGAGATGGATGGTCTACATCTGGGGTTGAGAGTTTGTACCTGAAACTGTGCGACGCAAATCCTACTTAAGTCGGGGGTAGATGGCAAGATGAATGCCGTGGGAGAAAACCGGGTGTCTGGTGGGTGGAGTTGCTGATATACCTTTTGATTCCAGTTCATTTCTCAAAGCAATTCTGTCATATTTCGGTAGAAGAGAGAAAAACCAGTCAACCAAGGTTGATCTTTCACCATATGTAACGAATAAATATCAATTAGCATTTCTTTTTATAATTGCCTTCAACTAAAAGATTGAACATAAAAAATGCTAATCTGTCTTTCTCGGGTCCCCGGTACGTGCTCTTTTGACAGGGAAGTCAATTCCCTCGCGATTGATAATACAAACAGAAAAAAAGCAGACATAAATTTAAAAAAAAATCAAAATTAAAAACAAAGTGTTTCTTGAGATAACAATCCTCGGTAACTGTAGTAAATATGATTTAAATTTTATTATTAATTCTTCTTATTGTATAGGAAAGGATTATTCCAAGATTTCTATTTACTAATGAGTCACCACTTATCAAGGCCAAAAACCACTCGAGCATAAGGGTTAATGAGCTGTCAGTCGAATAATGATGAACATTATGACAGTATTCAAAATGATGAGTTAAATGGACGAAATTTGAATACTTATGACGACTGTTTATGACAAGTATTTGGTGACATGGGATTTGCAGACGACCATGTTATTGCCTTTAGGGAAGAACTCCTGTAATCATGGTATTTAAAGATGACAAGTTATTGCAAAGGACCTCCGTTCGTAAAATTCGATGTGATGCTTGGTACACATATATTCAGCCACTAATTTAACATTTAAAAGGATTAGAATCGGTTTTTCTTTGTTTCATAAAAATATTTATTGTATGAAAATTAGCGGCACCGGATATATATATATATATATATATATATATATATATATATATATATATATATATATATATAATCCAGGTAAAACATCCACAGGGTAGTACTCCAAAGAATTTCAACCGGGTTTATAAAAAGTGCTCAATATAAAATAGAGCTTTTATATATGATTATTTTTGTTTACACAGACATGTACAAAATCTGCGACACTTGCATGTCGATGTTATCAATCAACAGCTATTATAAACTGAGATTTCATCAGGCAGAGTTAGAATTTGATCTTAACCTTAGATCATATTCGGAAAGAAATATGATCTACGGTTAAGATCGGATTCTAACTCTGCATGATGAGATCTCAGTTTATAATAGCTGTTGGTCGATAACATCGACATGCCAATGTCGCAGATTTTGTACATGTCCGTGTAAATAAAAATAATCATATATATATATATATATATATATATATATATATATATATATATATATATATATATATATTAACCCTTTCATGTATACTGTTTTGTTGTTATTATAACTCATAATAAATATTGATTTGAACGATTATATTTGTTTTTGTGAGAGTCAGGGACACCGATGAATACGTTTTTTTCTCCATTATTAGTCGTTACGGGCCTTTTTGGAAATCCCCTCAACTTGAAGACACGTGGTCCAAGAATAAGTTAGACCAGGTACTTAACATTTTTGTAGAAAATAATTCATGAAAGTGTAAAATTAATTAATATTTTCTTCTCGGCGTGTCCATGATTTCAAGCAAGGGGTAGCAGGTAATAACTCAAGTTGAAGCAAGCTCATTAATATACAAAATTCTCATCTTTGCTTCGAAAATTTTAACAATTTTGAATGCTTAATTTTTTATTGAAATCGCTCAAGACAAGGCATGAAGTCACTTGATGTAAGGAGCTAAAAATATTACCACTTTAAGGTAATAAACTAGCCAATGATAAGTGTTAGATGGATAGATTCGAACCAAGAAAACAGCAATATTTCCCCTTTGTCAGAAGCATCGCTCATGAAATGTGGGGACTAAAGGACAAAATAAGGGAGGCAATAGTTACGAAGCTGCCGAAAGTAAACTCATGGTTCACTTCCTATTCTTCTCACACAAGGAAACAATAGAATTTAAGTTGTAATAGTCAGGAGATGATATCTCAATTAGTCTAAATCATAGTTTACTCTACGAAATAGCTGTCCAAATCAATCGATTCAAAATATAAGAAGATTCGAAATCTTAAATAAAACGAGCTTGTTACTTGTTTTCGCTAAAACTTGAAATATATATTTTTCAATACGTAACAAATTTGAATAACAGAGAATTAGAATCCTATTTACTTTGGTTACTGAGAATTGGTATCTCAAGAAGCACAAAACTATACAAGAAAATAATTAATTATTTCATGGTGCATTATAAATATAAAAATATCGGTATTAACTGAACAATTCAAACTTCTATTCTTGCGGCGTACGTAATCAAAATCGTCGAAATTCTACCAACTAATTACGGCTGCAATTCACCTCACATCGTTAAAATAACAAAACGAAAGTGTAATGGGTTATCGTATTCATCAGCATGATACAGCAGCCTCGAAGACCTGAAGACATTATGCTAAATATTAAATGTTCTTGTAACAGACTAAAATGTTCTGAATATCGAGTGTTTCGGTCGAACTTTAAATGTGACCCCTAACTCAATAACTACACTACCCCTCTTAAACCACCGATTGACATGGCAAATTATACACTAATTGTGAGTTCAACACTCAAAATACTCGGTCTAACATTTACACGTAATATGAATTGAAACAAAATACATTAGAGACATTGCCAAGACTGCTGCAAAGAAAGTGATGGTAAGCTTCTCACACCTGGCATTATCCTGTATCTCTACAAAGCCATCATCCGCCCATATATGGAGTATTGTTGTCACATCTGTGCTGGTCCATCATCCACTAGTCTCTCCCTCTTAGACAAGGTCCAAAAAAGAGTCGCCAACTTAATAGGTCCCTTACTATCCACCAAGCTCCAGTCCCTGTTCGATCGCCGCAATGTTGCATCCTTGTGCTTGTTTTACAAATACTTCAATGAATTGTACTCCGATGAACTGGCTACTTTAGTGCCCCCTCGACGTAAATTCACTAGAACAATCCGACAATCAACTAGATCCCATCCATTCACTGTGAAGGTCACCAGATGCCGGAGAGCCTTCTTACTCCAGTTGCTTCTTTTCTCGTGCTGACGATCTCTGGAACTTCTTCCCTGCTCCTAGTTTCCCAGACTATATCGACATGCAGAGGTTTAAAATTAATGTAAACAGACAGCTTGCTGCGCAGCTCCCAACTTAGGATGACACCCAAAACCTACACACTAATTCTCAGTAACCACTTTACATCTACAGTGGCGACCTGCCTTGTTTGGTGTTGGGGAAAATATCTAAAAAAAAACAACAACAAAAAACTAACTGATTCGAGATCAGCGATTATAACGCCATTTAAGATGAATGCTCAGAGGAGATAGAAACAAATAAACGTTAGTGATGGAACGGGTAATGACACCCAAACATGAAAGATAGAACAGACGTAAGCCCACAGCTTTAGCTTTCTTGTCCTCTTCGGATGCGTGTGCACCTTGTCTCTCTTTTCCGTTCTCACTTTCCATACATCTCGTAACCAACTTTAAACTGCCTCGATCACCCTTGAGCAAGATAATCACGCATCTTCCCCACCACTCATAAACCTACCGTTCCCAGCTGTTTTCGGCGCTCTTGTATAAGCAGTAACCGATCTGAGGGAGATAATTCTATTTTTCTTAGCCGCCGCTATTCCGAATTCGCTTATACTTTGGCAAGGGAGATAACTTTGTTTATCGCAGCATGGAAGAAAATAACTTTTCTTTTTATGTTTATATAAAGTGTATACAATTTGTGGCATATAAATAAAAGTGCTTAAAAGTTATTTTGAACGGGTTAGGGTTAGAGTTAGGGTTTAGGGTTAGGGTTTAGGGTTAGGGTTAGGTTTTAGGGTTAGGGTTTTTAACGCATTTGAAAACCGTAACATGTTTTTTATTAATAAACAAAGTTATCTCCCTTGCCAAACTATACGCGAATTCGGAATAGGGGCGGTTACTGCTTATACAAGAGTTTTCTACATTTTTGCTGCTTACCCTGTTTCCCAACGATTCAATATGTCCCACATTATGCATATTGATGTTTATAATGTTCAAATATATTCGGAAGTAAAACTATTTGTCATTGTTAGCATTAAGAAAAGACTCATTTGTTAACAGTTTTGTATATAAGATCAAAACATATTTTTGCTTTTATTTTCAAACCTTTTAAAATTGTGAGCCTACTTTATTAAAAAATAAGATCAATGAATTTAATGTTAAAAATGAGATTAAATTATAAAATAATCGAATTTGTTGTTTCGAATCCAATTGGGTTAAAAATTACATTACGGTTTCGTTTCGTTAGACACGAGGTACCCGAAAAGAGCAGAGTGGCAAAAGGGCTGGAAAGTTGTAATAAAAAAAAATTAAGGTTAGGATCCCAACATTATAAATAACTAGTATTTACCCAGTGTAGCTCGGGTTTAGATAAAGTGAGTTATCGTTTCCAATTTAATGTAAGTAAATTAACTCTTCAACGTTGAACGAAATGAAAGATAATCCCGATGACATAGTTAAATGCAAAAGAAAAGAAAATTCAATTTTAGCGATTTACGAAGACGGAGTGCAAATATGATTTTGAGAATATTGAAAGGGGGATAACCGTAAGTGAATTACGATTACCCCCCTTTCAATAAATTAAAATGGCTGTCATGTTTGCACTTCCTCTTCGTAAATCGCTAAAATTTTATTTTCTTAAAAAAACAAACTATTTGATTAATTTACGTGATATTTGGTATAAGTCGTAATGGAGGACGTATTTCCACGCTATTCGTTATTCGATGAAATTAGTTATTTTTTTATAAAATAAAAACTACTTCATTAATTTACGTGCTTTTTGGTATAGGATATATTCAACCCGTGACAGGTACGTACATCAAACAGATATTCCTCAGTTTTTTGGGTTTATTTTTCGAAAATATCCGCTAAACTGGATAAGCACCAAAATTAAATATAGAACTGATATTATTTTCGCTGCGGCCGAAAGGGAAATTTATTCTAAGAATAAAGTTGAAAATGTAGTTGCGTCATTAGAATAATATTTTCGAAAATTTAATAGCCGATGATAATGCTGTATGAGAGTAAGGCAGTAGGCAAAAGGCGCAGTTATCCGTATAATTTACTTAGACTTGTAATAAAAAAGACGAAAAACCATAGCGAACTAACTGTTACTAAATAAATGAATACATTTTTTGTAAAAAAACAAAGCGAAACACCTGTTAATCATTTTTTTGTATTTTTGTAATTTTTTTAAAATTTCATTCCGGCTTCTTTTAACGCTTTGTTATATTTTTTGAGGGGGAGGGGGCATTTTAATTAAAAAAAAAACTTTAAAAAATCAAACAGGAAATAAATTACATGTACTGATTAGAAAGATTGCCATCTGGTTACTGACAGCTGATTGGCTAATCGCTTGGCATCTCTCTGCTACCATTCGGCTCGTCCTCTCTCAGGTATTTACGTAACATGCCCGAACGCTGCCGACGCGAAGTTCATGGAAATTGGGTCAGGATCGATAGAAGTACCTAATATTTTGTTAATACGGATATTGCGAGTAAGTAATTATAATCCGAATAATATTTCGACCCTTTTCAAGCCGAGATAATTTTCTTCGGAGTGATTCTGATATAAAAGATATACTTTCTCTGCCAAAATGAAATTTCGATCGGACTAAACATAGCAATCTGTAAAAACAAGTTGAAGTTAATGTTTGTCTTTTACGAAGGAGATAAGATCATCTTAGAAAAACTAATTTGACTATCTATTTCGTAGGAACGAAGCTATTGGGGGCAAATTTCGAAAATCCGACAAATTAATGTTTTGTTTTCCCTTAGTTTTTATTTTGTTTTGTTTTGTTTCTCTCGCCTCTCGAATTTTTCTTATTTCCTATTTATTAATTTCTCCATAACACTTTTTGATGTCTTCTAAGTAAGACTCCAATAATTAAGTACAGAAAGGAGAAAATATTGGAAAAAAAAGCAGTGAATTTTCTTTCAGAGAGATTTGCCACTTTCTTCGAAATCAAATATGGCTGAAGATAGCGAAGGCGACTTGTTTATGAATATAAAATAACACAACGAAACAAACTTTCGATCTGACACCGCACCCAGTCTTGAAACCTATGGTATCATGTTGATTTGACCTGATATTCTGTAACATTAACAATATATATATATATATATATATATATATATATATATATATATATATATATATATATATATATATATATATATAAGGTTAATACAACAAAATATATAAGAGGCAACTAATATCTTCAGAATTAGTTCAATTACTACATCGACAGTAAATGAACTTCCAGCCTGGATAACTTTTTTTCGCTTTTTTTCGCTCTTGGACTACCATTCACCATTTGGATTATTCTTTAATCAACACCTTGGATGTCTTTCCTGGAGCTATTTTAGACTTGTTGACTTGGATGAATTGTATAGTTTCACTAAATAGTATGTTTTAGGCCGATATATTTGATGTTGTATATATATTTATGTATTTTTCTATATATATTTTTTTATATATTTTTCAAAGTTTAATTTTTATTACCTCCAGTAATATCATTGCGGTAATGGTCCTCTGAGGAGAAGATTTTCTTTGAAAACTCATGAGTTAAGGACTTTAAAGAACTTTGCCTGAACTTTGAATTGTAATAAAATTTGATTCGTACCTTATTTTATTCTTTCACTTTATCTATTGCTATATATATATATATATATATATATATATATATATATATATATATATATATGGCTTATCTTAAAGCTTTATCTGAAAGAATACCCAATAATTTATGTGCAATATCTACTGTCCATATTCGGCTCTGTTTCTGTGGCAAAACCTGTCTGTCGAGGGCTGGTCTACTGAGCCACATGAGATCCTATGGATGCAACCAACTACCTGAGTGTCAATATATCTGGGATTCTGAGCCATCTTCGTATCCACAACCGGGCATTGCAATCTTGTAAGAATTGAATTAGGAAGTCTCTTCCCTCCTGAGCCAACCGATAACGCCATATTCCCATATTACCTTTTTATTTTATTTTTTGACACATTAAGAAATCGAAAAGTACAAATCAATGTTCCCTTTCTTTCTTTCTTTCTTTCTTTCTTTCTTTTAAAATCCCTCTCGTTACTTTCTTTTACTTTCTCTCTGGAAGCGAAAACTGGCAGAAAGAAATCGAAAAAGACAAATCAAGATTTTCGTTCCCTTTTTTACACTGGTGAATATTAAAGAAATTAACTGTTATTAAAGAAGTACAAGGTGAATTGGTTAACAGTATTACCTGTGTGGGTAAAAACTTCTCCGTCCTTCTTTATTTCTGACCTATAAAAAATAAATTGATCAGGATTAAATTTAAAAATCGATGAAATCGATTGCAAATAACATTTTTAACAACACGGACAAATACTTACCTTATATGACTGAGTAAACATATTTTTGTATGTAGCTTGTAGTAAAAATGCTATTGCTCACAAAAACTTAGTTTACATTATATATAGGATATCCACATATCGTAATGCAATTCTCCTTCTACTGGGATACAGTAAGCTAATAAGCTATCTTATTTCCTATCGGTTTCTGGCTTTTTTGTTGAGATCAAAATGTAACATTTGTTCTGGTCAGCGTCAGGAGACCATCCTCCTAGGCATTACATTTACCTTTGAAAGGGTTGGTATATTGGTGATCAGATGAGGAGGCCTTATCAGAGTACTGGCGACTGCACCATTAAAGGCAAAGTTTGCCCCTCCAGAGATTCACATTTAGAGAGGAACTAAAATTCCCATTAGAAACTGACCTTGTGCTTAACCTTTTGTGTGAAAAAAATGAATAAAATATTATTTGCCATTTTATTTAATAGAAAGTAATTTGTTCAAAATTTCGTTTACAAAAAAAAAGAGTGTAATAAAACTACAGAATTCTCACGTAAAGAGTGCAAGAGGGTGAGAAATATAATTGAAAACAACCGGAAATGCCAGGAGAAACTAATCAACCGCAGATGGCGATCGAGAAAATGACATATTCGCATATAGATGACAGTATATGGTTACATACATGTTGTTACTGTAAACGTCAGTAAAAATACGAAAATATATATCAAGATGGCGCGCACACACAGAGAAACTAAATACTCTTAGAATATGAAATTCTGAATACTCTTATCAGAGCCATCATTGAAATACCTTATGCCACCGTTAACATATACAAATTTAAATTGAATAAATATATATATTTAAATTGAATAAGTATATATATATATATAAATTTTTTACGTACATAAAAGTAATCCAAATATACGTGTTTTTGGCTCACAGCCGTAATCAGCTTAGACAAGGATCGAACCTTCGATATTTATGTCTGTAGTGCAGCGTCTAACCATTGGACTACGACGCCCTGCCTAGAAATATGTACTATTTTTATCGCCTAAATATTTAATGTATATTTATGAAATTGTTTTTATTGATGATTGCAGCGTTGTTTTTTTTTACTTTCTACTATTGAGAGGCTTTCACTTTCTAAATGATTAAAATGCAGAAATGTGCATTATTAGCCGTGCTTAACTTTATAGGACGTATTTTTCGTTAATATATATATATATATATTATTTTTTTACGTACATAAGAGTAATCCATGGACACGTGTTTCTGGCTCACAGCCGTCACCAGCATGGCTAACTTAAACATGGATCGAACCTTCGTCCTATAAAGTTAAGGGCAACTAATGATGCAATTTTCTTCATCTTAATAACTTAGGAAGTGAAAGAATCAAAATAGTGGTACACAAAAAACAACGAACGCTTAAAAATACATTATATATATATATATATATATATATATATATATATATATATATTGTGTGTATTTAGGCAGCAGTCTTTAATTTAAGCAAACATTGTTATAAATAACAGAATTTTTCCTGCTTAATTTTACTTTTTTCTATTTTTACTATTTTTCTAATGATTTTTTTGTGTTAAAATAGAAAAAAACAAATGTATGTTTCATATGTATCATATGATTCGACGAAGAATCGAAAACGTTCGTGAAACCGGTGAAACCTATGGAACATTTATTAATTTCTTTGATTTTTTTATACAAAAAAGACCATCAGAAAAATTGAAAAAATAATAAAAAGTATAATTAATTGGTGTCCTGTTTCTTATATTTTATTTCGGTATTAAGGTAACCACTATTTTTAGAGCTGTATTGTAAATGTTGCTTGATTTTTAAAAAACATTTTCTTTGCTAGAATTATTGATAAGCCTACGTTCGATAGAATTCGGAATATGTTTTATTATTGATGGGGGGTGATTAGAATTTGGGTTTACGTATATTGGATTGGCGTTATCTTTTAGGTATGGTTCGTAAGTATTTTTTATCTAAGTCTAATGTGACATCTAGAAAGTGAGTTGTTTTTATGTTAGCCAGTACTTCTACTTTTTAGCCTATTTTTTTTCATTTCCATATGCATAATTTTCTTGAACTTTTCTCCATTGACTTTATTGGAATCTCTTATTATCGCTAATCCATCATCTCTATATAGAGCTATATCTGTATTATCAAATATAGTTGGGAATGTATATACAATAAATAACCCCACAAAATCTAATGTATCCGCAGAGTCAAGAGCAATAGAATTAAAAATAAAATAAAAAGAAATATAATCTAATATACACCGCCCTATAACCAGATGGGCAAAAAATTCCTAAATCTGATTGAAAAACACTTCCCGTAACCAATACCCTGCATAAAATATTCAATAAAAATAACCTAAAACTGCCCTACAGCTGCTGCGAAAACATAGAAATGATAATTAAGGCAAACAATAACAAAATACTAAAAGAGAACAGCAGAGAGGAAGAAAAATAACAAATTACATAAAAAGTGAAAAATATAGCAAAAATAACACTAAGAACAAAATATAAACACTACAAATAGAAATAAACAAAACACTAATAGTAATCACCCGGTTAGAAATGAAAAAGTTAGCAATGAAAAGAAAAAATGCAACTGCATAAATCGTACACTTTGTCCACTACAAAATCAATGCCTAACCAAAAGTATTGTATACCAAGCCACAATATTTTACAAGGAAAGACCGAATAACAAGAAGTACTACGTCGGTATGACCTCCCTAGATTTTAAAACCAGATATTATGATCACAAAAGCACATTTAAAAACAGAGAACGTCGAATTAAAACAGCACTAGCAAACCACTATTGGGAACTCAAAGAAAATGGACGCTCACCAATAATGTAATGGAAAATAATACGACAGGCAAGTACATGTAGAAATTTAGACGACCCGTGTAGATTATGTCTGAATGAGAAATTTGAAATCTTAAACTTTAAAGACCCTCAAAATCTATTAAACGGTAGAAGTGAGATAGCAAACAGCTGCCCGCACATAATAACATTTATCTTAGGTTAACTATCCATAAATAAATAAACAAATAAGTAAAAAAATTAAACTAAACTAAAACCTAACAATTTAAAACCTAAAACCTAAAATAGAAATACAAGGAACCACATGTTAAAATAAGTTCCCCCATTATATTGACACAACAAAGAGACAGGATATAGACCACTCTATAGAAAACAGAAAAATAGAACAGGAAATAGAAAAATACAAACCGGACCTTTGTTCGTGAGAAGCCCAACGAGAGGCTAAGAGAACAATGAATATGATTGGTTAACTAGCTAGCTAAAACACCCGGCAAAACTAACTCCATGTATTTTACCCTGAAGATTCCACACCGGGAATGAAACGCTGGAGTTCTGTGTAGTTTAATTGCCATAAATATATTTTCATAATTTACTACCCATCGAGCACTGTTGAAGTAAATACTGAAAACTGATACATCAAAAATTATCTCCCTATAAAATTTCATGTGAATTAAAAGTCCACTGTCAATCCATCAATATGATTAACACTCATTGTTAAATGATTTTTGGCATTGATAAGTGGTAACCCATTAATTAAATTTGTTTTACTTTCTAAATATAGATAGCATTCACTGTATTACATCTTAACAGATACGACAAAGAGGGGGACGCTTATATTCTGACTTTCACTGATTTACAAAAAGGATGACTATGTCACAAGAGAATATACCTAAATTGAGCATCTACCATAGAAATAATGATAGAGTATTTATTTACTCCTCTCCAGGAGTTAGGCACAGGGCCAATTTTATCTTACTCCCACAAGTAAGATGTGACCCAAGGTCGGGAAAGTGGGGTTTGAAAGACCAGCGCCCGAGAGGTGAGCACTCTGGCTATTAAAAATTTCCTGGGCAGCCCCGTCATCATTCCCCGGTAGGAGCGCCTCAGGCAGTAAGCAATAAACTTACTCCTCCCAAAGAGGGGAGGCAAAGACTGCACAGAACAGACCCATAGACCGGCGTAAATCAAGCCCCGAAGGCCAAGACAATACCAGTCTATGGGGTGCAGTATCCATCGGAACAGATACTACACTTTGATCTTAGCCAAAAGGCCAAAACGAAACAAGCGCTGAGAAATCATTAAACGCACTTCTCCTGGCCCGACATTAAGTCCGGTGGTAGCGAGAAATTCAAAAGTACCAGAAGCAGAGAAGAATAGGTTAAATTTATTGTATTAAAAACAGACATTTTTTTTCGGTTCACCTTTTTAAATAAGTTTTCTGGATCTAAGTTTGTGTCGTGTTCTAATATAGTTGTGTTGTCTAAAAGAATTTTTCCAAGTTGTAGACAACACAATTATCTCAGAACACGAAACTAACATTACAGATATTAGAAGTTCTACACATAAAAACTAAAAAGCCACGCATTAATAAAATCCATTTCGATAATAAGTGAACACGTGCTAATTTAATACTCTATCAATACTACAACCAATCACAGTTTCCACTAAAACACATCACTAAATATTTAAAAATGCATGTTCTTTACTTGTTACTCTCCCATGAAGATGGCTCCAGAAGGAACCGAATGTACTAGGGTACACAACGAGTACAGAAAGTGCAGCGGCCAGTTCCAGCCCAAAACTTGAAAACTAATAAGGAATTTAGAAAGGATAAAAGGAAAGATATGCAGACACAGGTTGTCTGCAATATTTAATGAAATGTGTGTTAGAGAAGAATGCTGCCCAGATATACATATAAATATAAATAAAATAATAATAATAATACTAATAATATATATATATATATATATATATATATATTTTTTTTTTCAATTATTAGGGGTATCTATTATTATTATTATTATTATTATTATTATTATTATTATTATTATTATTATTATTATTATTATTATTATTATTATTATTACTATTCCTGTTATATTTAACGAATATATTTATTTATTCATAGTAAGCAAATTAACTCCACGCAAATTATAAAGACAATTTAAACCCAGAATCGCGACACATTTGATCACCGCCCCACCACCACAACAATCAGACGCATCTGACCGGTTTGCCCGCACGCATACACACATATACACAATATTACAGTTCACTTGAAAAAATACATTTATGAACTCGACTGTTTTTTTGCCACTTGATTCGTGCATGTCTGTGTAAATAAAATTATCATATATAAAGCTCTATTTTGATACTGAGCACTTTTTATAAACCCGGTTAAAATTCTCTGGATATTTTTCACCTGGATTATTACCATTATATATATATATATATATATATATATATATATATATATATATATATATATATATATATATATATATATATATGTCTCGGAAGTTTCTCAACCATTAAAACTATAAAACAAAAAAAAAAACCTTTAGTCCCAAGTCTTTCAGTGAAAAATCACTCATGTAAGTCAATTTATTTTTTACAGTTTTTATATTAGTTTGTTTCTAACACTATTTTAAGGGATCATCAGTTGTTTACCATGAAACACTGTTTCGGGAATTTTAAAACAATATATATATATATATATATATATATATATATATATATATATATATATATATATATATATATAGTCATCCACATACAGACTGTTTCGCTGTTTCACAGCTCATCAGTGCGACTAGACCAGATAGTATAAAATCGTATCTATGGCAATTAAGCTACGTAGAAGCGTCTAGTGTTCATCTCATAAGTGTTCGGATTATTGTTATTGAAATTTATATCTAAGTTGTGTTTAATATAGCTAATTAACAAATCAGGTTCGTTGTTATTTCTCTCTCACGGGTTAATGTTTTCATTAGCCAATGGTCGAGTTTCTCTCAAACAAAGTCCTGGTCAACGTTTACTTGACACCCTTTTCTTTTCCTTTGGGTGTAGAGCATCTCTTTCTTTAATGTAAGAAATTAACAGGGTACCTTATTTTAGCACGTGCGTAATTTGAAATATTTTCTTTTTTATTCATTTTGTTATTCGTTTCTACTATAGATGTTTATTTAATTTATTTTTTATTTAGTTATTTTTATTTATTTATTTATTTATTTACTTGTTATGTATATATTAATCCTAAAGTAACCCTATTACCAGATGCTAAAACTAAACTTTGCAATAAATCTTAGAAAAACAACACTGCCCCGTTACTACCACGTTTGCACAAAATATTTAATAACATAACTTAAAACTATTTATAAATGATAGTCAAAGCACACAATAACAAAATGCTAAACGAGAGTAGTACAGATAAAAATAAACATACAAAACGAAATGCGGTAAAACAATCGCAATAACAATAAGGACAGCAATAATATAACAACTAGAAATAGTAATAACTCAAACACTAATAGCAATCACCCAAATAGAAGTAATAAAGTTAATAATGAAGAGCAAAACTGTAACTGTAGAAGTCATGCAATCAATTGTCCACTACAAAATAACTGCTTAACCAAAAACATTGTTTACAAATCCACAATATTTGTTATAGAAACCCCAAATAATAAAAAAATACTACGTAGGAAAAAATACCTATATTTTCAAACATGGTAAAACAAACATAAAAGCACATTCAATAAGAAATAAAAAAAAACTATTCAAACATCACTAGCGACCCATTACTAGAACGTCAAAGAAAGCGGACGCTAGCCAATGATCTAGTGGAACATATCAACTTGCTGCTCTAGTGGCCCCTTGACATAAACTAACCCAACAATCAGCTACATCCAATCCATTCACTGTGAAGGTCTCCAGATAATGGGGAACCTTCTACTCAAATAGTTTATTTCCTTGTGCGGCCAACCTCTGGAACTCCCTACATGTTCCCTGTTTCTCCGACTGTATCGACATGCAGGAATGTAAATCTAATGTAAACAGACATCTCGCTTCACATCCCTCAACTTAGGATGACCCTCAAAACTTACACCCTAATTCTCAGTAGGCCTTTACGTCTACAGTGGCGGCCTGCCTTGTTTGGGGTGAACTATGATAAAAAAATACGATGGCTCAGTACGTGTAGATATTTAAACGATCCTGCAGGATGATGTTTGAATGAGGACTTGAAGTTCAAAATTTTACAGACTTATAAATCTTAGAAGTAAAATACAAGAAATTGTAGACATAAGATAAAATTAATTTTAAGATAACTATATTAAAAACAAATAAATAAACAAAAATAAACGAAGAGAAACCTATGGAAATAAACATTAAACATAGAAACGAATAACTAAATGAATAGAAAGGTAAGTATTCCAATCATGCACGTGCTAAAATAAGGTCACTTTTTTATTTGATACATTTAAAAATCAAAAGGTGTCAAGTAAACGCCGACCAGATATCTCGGCCAGTGACTATAGAAGGTATTAACCCGGGAGAGAGAAATAACAACGAATCTGGTTGATTACTTAGCCAGACTAAACACTACTTAGATATATGAAAACAATCAATAAACTTAATCCGTGTTCTAAGCTTGATAATTACTTGTGAGAATGAAACATAGACGCCTTTGTGTAGCTTAATTGCCATGAATATATATCTTCATACTTTACTACTAAAGTCTACTCACGTATTGTGTACCGTTAAATTAAATCTATACACAACATATATATATATATATATATATATATATCTTTACACACACACACACACATATATATATATCACCTTATAATATTATATGTGTATATATATAAAATAATTATATATATATATATAATATGCTGACACATATAATCGGGTTATACGCTGTTATGCATCTATTTCAAAGTGCTCATTACTATTTTTACTAGAGCTCGTGTGTTCGGATTACATCAGAATTTCGAAGTTTCCGTCTGTATGAGCTTCTCAGATTTTATTCAATTCATTTGAATACAATAGCGGTTTGTTCGACCTGTCGATGTAGGCAGAACAAATGATATAAATATATATATATATATATATATATATATATATATATATATATATATATATATATATATATATATATATATATATATATATATATTTAAAAACAGATTTTAATCAGACATGGACCAGTGGTTTCTGACAAAAAACGGGTTTAAATTCCCGATTCCGTCTTCTTCAGCATAGTCTGAAATAGTAAATGATGGAATTTCTTCAAAAAATATTTATAACCGTTATAAAACGCTATGCACACAGAATTTGAAATGGAGGGCCGGCGAGACGCTTAGATAAGAAAAATAGCCGTTAAGTAAGAGATTCTATATTTAGAAGTGGAGAACGAGAAAGAAAGGAAGAAAGAAAGAAAGAAAAGAGAGAAAGAAAGAAAGAAAGAAGGGAAAAATAAAATAAAATAAAATAAAATTTATGATAATAAAAAAATTAATTAAGAGTAAATAAAATATTATTTTTATATGTAGAACATAATTAAAGGTACGCAACTCTAATTAATTAAATTATCTAAAAAGGGGAGGTAACTATTTATTATTATATAAAATATATATATGTATATACAATTCACGATTGTTTCAATGTCTGATTAAAACCTGTTTTTAAAAATAAAAATATTACGCTCTTAATTTAATTTAATTGAGCACTCTACTGGTATTTCCCTTTTATTCTTTTTTGAGTATACCTTTATACTTTATATATATATATATATATATATATATATATATATATATATATATATATATACTATCAATATAGTGCTATTTCACCTACAGACGACGCTGTTTCGGGCTCTCTTACCAGTGTACCAGTATAGAGGTAACGGTTGCAGGCGGTTGCATAGGCCCGAACGCAATTCGTAGATTCAGGCTAGAATCACGAGATGCTCAGGACCACACGCCCGCGAGAAATCGATGTAATTGAAATTAAAATACACTTACCTGGGAGGCGGGGAAGTGTCTTTTGGTCTACAACGTTCAACGCTCGAGCAAAACTTGCTTGGACTTTTCATTCTCTCTCTCTCTCTCTCTCTCTCTCTCTCTCTCTCTCTCTCTATATATATATATATATATATATATATATATATATATATATATATATTTGTTCTTTGTAAGATAGTCGGGAAACACCCAGCATAGTGCATTATTACTTCAAAATTAAGAGCGTAAATATTTATTTATTTCATAAAGAACATCGACATTCCAAAATTTATCCAGCCTTTGTTGATTCTGCTGCAGTAAAACCCGCTTTCTCAAATCACACGGGAGCCACCATCTTGGTTTTACTGCAACAGTATCAAAAAAAGCTAGAAAAAAGTTTGAAAGGTTGGACCTCTTCCGAACTCGAAACCGACGGTACTGATGTTGTACTAATTTTATGTATTATATATATATATATATATACACACACACACACACACACACACACACACATATATATATATATATATATATATATATATATATATATATATATGAAAATTATAACTAAAAGGTAAACTTTTAGAGAATTGGACCTATTGTGAAATTTTCAATTTTAGAACTTTCACAGTCCTCTTCTGTCAACTTATCAATCATAATTTTCCTCCGATGATAAGATTTTAATCTTTGAAAAGCCTGGTTTAAGAATGAAAGAGAAGAAAAATAAATGTTTTTATTAACTAAACTGCTCCTTGTTTTGAACAACTGAAGATATTGATTTGCTTCCATTTGCCGGTCTAATCAATTTTCATTGACTTATCATATATATATATATATATATATATATATATATATATATATATATATATATATATATATATATATATATGATAATTTTATTTACACAGACATGTACAAAATCAGCGACACTGGCATGTCGATGTTATCGATCAACAGTTACTATAAACTGAGATCTCATCAGGCAGAGTTAGAATCCGATCTTAACGTCAGATCATATTTGGAGAGATATTTGGTTTCTCTCCAAATATGATCTGAGGTTAAGATCGGATTCTAACTCTGCCTGATGAGATCTCAGTTTATAGTAACTGTTGATCGATAACATCGACATGCCAGTGTCGCTGATTTTGTACATGTCTGTGTAAATAAAATTATCATATATAAAGCTCTATTTTGATATTGAGCACTTTTTATAAACCCGGTTAAAATTCTCTGGATTACCACCCTGTGGATATTTTTCACCTGGATTATTACCATTATTATAATATATATATATATATATATATATATATATATATATATATATATATATATATATATATATATATATATATATATATAATGTGTGTGTATTGAAGTCTGTACGTAGGTGTTTGATGTGTTCGTTTTTCTTCCCTGCCCACCCCCTGTGTCTTACCCCACAGGCTTCATTACCCTTCCATTTCGTTGCTGTTCCAATTTCATCTTGCCACTGTCGCAACAGAATTCTTTCTTTTTTTCGCTCGTCGCTTTCAGGCTTTTCTGCTGAACGCTCGAGACATTCCTTGAGATTGGCAAACCTTTTTTCCCACGATTCTAAAACGTCCTTTTCTGCATCTGGACAGAAACAGGGATCGAGGGAGTGGGTGGGGAGGTAGGGAAGCTGCGGATGGGTGTCGAGTTGTAGTCTATGGGTGGAGGTGTGATCAGGGTGGTTGGTTAAGGGGTAGTGGTAGTTATGGGGGTATTCAAAGGAAAGTCGCAGAGAAATGTTATTTTTTAAATTTCTTCCTCCGCTTACTTTGAATGAAGACCATTAAAACCTGTTTATCGTTTGATTGCAAAACTGATAGAGTTTTGGGGCGAAAGGGATGCCACGGAATACTCATCGGATTAACATTGTTTATATATATATATATATATATATATATATATATATATATATATATATATATATATATATATATATATAAAGTGCGTGTGTGTGCGTGTGTGTTCATGTGCTTGTGTTTGTTTAAATATATATCGATGTTCTCTTTCTATATATATTAATGTTCGTGTGTGCTTGTATATTTGCGCACATTTTTTTAAATATAAAAGTATAACTATTTGAAATTTCAAATTCGTATTTAAAATCTTATTCCAATTAAACGTGTTCTAGGTAAAGATTTAGACAATGGCGTTTATCGCATTTTGTACTCAAACTCGTCATACACACACCCACACACACACCCACACACACACACACACACACACACACACATATACATACATATATATATATATATATATATACAGGGTGTTTCAAAAGTCTTGGGAACATAACGATTTTAAATAACTCAAAAACTATTAGGAGTTGAAAAATGAAATTGGTACCGTTGGAAAGGTTAAAGTTTCAAGTTTTGTGGGGAATCTTCAAAGTTGCTCAATATGATCACCATTCGTCACACGGCAGACATCTAGTCGATAGTCCATTTCCTGCCAAACGCGTTCCAGCATCTTGACGTCAATGGTTCCCACAACTGCCGTTACTCGAGCCTTTAGTTCGTCAATATCTCTTGGAAGGGGCGGCACATAGACTTGTTGCTTGACAAAGCCCCAAAGGAAAAAGTCACACGGGGTAAGATCTGGAGACCTAGGAGGCCAGGGCATGAGAACGTCATCACCTCGCCCAGATCTCCCAATCCATCTACCAGGCAGCCTTGTGTTAAGAAACTGCCTTACTCTAAGACTCCAGTGTGGTGGTGCACCATCTTGTTGAAAAATGAAGTCATCAGATTCTGCTTGTTCCAACTGAGCCATTAACCAGTCTTCCAGCATGTTGAGATAGGATTCACTAGTGATAGTTGCCTCTTCAAAGAAGAACGGTCCATAGACACCTTTCTTGGAAATTGCACAAAACACGTTCACTTTTGGTGAATCTCGCTCGTGCTCAAGAAGTTCATGAGGATTCTCAGTACCCCATATGCGAGTGTTATGCTTGTTAACTTTGCCATTCAGATGGAAGGTCGCCTCATCGCTAAAAACAAGCCGGTCATCAAAGCCGTTATCTTCCAACTTCTCTTGCATTGCAATGCAAAAGTCACGGCGAAGTGGCTTATCAGTGTCCTTCAACTTTTGGACCAACTTGAGCTTGTAAGGTACCATTGCAGTCGTTTCCTTAAGACACGCCAGACAGTTGCTGGAGCAAGCTGAAGTTCCCTGCTGGCTCTTCTCACTGATTTACGGGGGTTCCGCTGAAAGGCTGTCCGAACTTGCTCAACTGCATCTTCTGAAGTTGAAGGGCGACCTGTTCGCTTACTTGGGCACAAACACCCATCTTTCACAAATTTAGCATGCCATCTGACAATGGATTTCCTTTCAGGGGCTTCTTTTTTAAATTTCCTGCGAAATGCACGCTGAACACATGTCCACGATTCAGTCTTTGCAAATTGGAGGACGCAAAATGCCTTGTCTTGTTTAGAGAACGCCATTACTGCACCTGGAAAGATAACACGAAAATCATTAGTATGACCAAAAACTTGATTAAGCAAGCTTTAAAATGGCACCAGTTTCATTTTTTTACCTGGAATAGTTCATGAGATATACGCATTTGTAATGTTCCTAAGACTTTTGAAACACCCTGTATATATATATATATATATATATATATATATATATATATATATATATA
Organism: Sepiola atlantica; assembly: GCA_963556195.1. Lineage (NCBI taxonomy): Eukaryota > Metazoa > Mollusca > Cephalopoda > Sepiida > Sepiolidae > Sepiola > Sepiola atlantica. Next base: position 117,096,728 of record OY744528.1, on the reverse strand, counting down.
TATATATATATATATATATATGTAACTCTTCACACACACACACCCCACACACACATATATATATATATATATATATATATATATATATATATATATATATATATATAAATAAATAAATATTAATTATTTATTACTTACAGACATCGATGTTTCATGCTAACGCAATCTTCAGATATGGGACGGTAAGCGTTAGAGATCATGGCTAGACTCAAATCGCTAATACTTTGGCGTTCGTACTTAGGGTGAAGTGCAGATGGATAATGGTTCATAATAATTCTGTCTCTGTTTAACATCGCCTTAAACTGAACTTGTGCCACACTCGTTATTGCGAAGAAATAAATAATAATTTTGTAGACCAAATGTCGTAAGAAGGTAAAATAAATAAATAAAACTATTTTATCTGCCGATCGTTTCTGTTATTGGAACTCCGATCACAAATCGCCACTGATTCGTAGTCAAGAGCGTTAACCCCTCGGCCATAGCGAATTAGCTAATAATTAAGGAAGAATTTAACTTTGTAAATAGCGAGTCGGCGGGTATTTTACACGAGCAGTTGAAAGTGATCTTACAACAACAAACTGTGTTGGATCTAGCATGAAGCTTATTAGTACTGCTTGTTATTAAATAATTATTAAAGCTCGGTTCATGTCAAGCACATTGAGATAAATATGAACATTTTCCAATTAAGAAATATTGTCAAAGTTCTCTCCTTTGACAGATCGACACTTTCTGAGACTTACTTTATTCGTAAATAAAATATAGGGTTTATTTCTCTCACATATAAATATAACTGTCATGGTTGGCGACTGGTTAAGAATGTGAAATTAGAGTTAATCGTTTCCAGCGTTTCAAATCGTTCCATCAGGTGTACAGTTATATAAGCCACCATTATCTTGTTTAGTGAACATGAAACATATATTTTTGCGGATTGTAAATATTTATTCATAAAAATAATTTGTAAAATTGTCGATTCCCAACAAAAATGGCGGACAATAAATCGTCTGCAGTTCTCCGACCTCACAAATGAGTAAGTAAACCCAAATAAATTGTTTTGGACTAATTCAAAATCTGTCTTCAATTATTTTAGAGATAATACAATTGGGAAATTTCTGGATATCCCCTACATAAAAAAACGATCTTGTGTCTAACTCTGCCCTTGTGGGGAGACAGGTAAATAGGAGCTATTGCCGTCCATCCGTCGGTTTGTCACGCTTAAGTTTGAAATGGTATTTTCATGGCTAGAGAAAGAGTTTCTTTTTGATCTGTGGAACACATTACCACGGGTCTACTTCCACCCCATGTAAACATGGCCGTCTTCAAATAGAATGTCAACAAATACTCTTAATAAACCGTCATCATAAGTAATTAGATTTTGTTCAATCCATTCATTACTTGCAATCCTCTCATCATATCCTTCATAATTCAACTGGCTACCCATCTCATTATCATTTATCCTCGAGTAACTTTCGGCCTCCATAAGTTAGGACTCATTAGTAAAACAAAACAGCTTCACCCGTTTTTTTTTGTTTTTTTTTTTACATGATTCACCCCAAACAAGGCAGGACGCCACTGTAAACGTAAGAGGCTACTGAGAAAAAGGAAAAGGGGAGAAGGATTAGTGGTTCAGCTTAAATTGGGATCTGAGCAAATGATACTGTACTAATAGCGTATACAACATAGTACTGGTTTGGTTTTACACGTTGTAGCATAGAGATCTGATACATTTTAAAGGGATATAACAAGAAGTCAACTATTGGCACAACAACTGAGTTTGTTTCTAACAAGTATATCAAAAATAATTTTGTCTTCATGACTTTTAAAACCTTTTTTTTAACTAATGAATCACCACTTATCACAAGGCACAAAAGACACTCGAAGATCAAGGTTAATGAGATGGAAAGATTGAATCTCATCCATATACAACTCACTCAAAACAGCCGACCCAGAAAAAAACAGTTTCCCCCCTTATTCAGAGATATCGTTCATGGAATGTAAAGACTAAAGGAGAACATAGGCGAAAAAAGAGTGACGAGGCTGACTCATTAATAAAAAGATACAGATTGAATGACCAACTAGAATGAAGAGACGAGCTTAAGATAGTCTTGCACCCAGAACAATTCACATAACTAAACTGAACATTTGTTATTTTTTACTAGGTTTATCGTTTGATGTAGTAAATAAAAATTACTTTTGGCTTCATATATAAAAAATAAAATCAATGCAAATCCCATAGTTTAGTTGATTGATTGATATCCTATAACGTCAAAGGACGTCGTCGGGGGAGTCTGGCAGATATTCGTACGATTTCCCCCCACCTCACATGATCATTAGCAATTCGCACCACTTCTTTTACTGATAACCCTGTCCATTCTTGCACGTTGTTCATCCACTGCTTTCTTGGGCGATCTGGTCTGCGAGAGCCATGTACCATACCTTAAGGTATGCTGTTCGCTAGAGTTTGATGGCGTATTACATGGCCGAACCATAATTGCAAGCACGTTGTCCATCGACTGCTTTCTTGGGCGACGTGGTCTGCTAGAACAATGTACCTAACCTTAAGGTATTCTGTTTGTTAGAGTTTGATGTCGTAATACATGGCCGAACCATAATTGCAAGCACGTTGTCGATCGACTGCTTACTTAGGCGACCTGGTCTGCGAGAACCATGTACCCAACCTTGTAGTATAGTTTTTGCTTGAGTTTGATGTCGTAATACATGGCCGAACCATAATTACAAGCATGTTGTCCATCCACTGCTTCCTTGGTCGACCTGGTCTGCGAAAACCATGTACCCAACCTTGTAGTATGGATTTCGTTAGGGTTGTATGTCGCAATACATGGCCGAACCATAATTGTTTGCACGTTTTCGATCCACTGCTTTCTCGGGCGACCTGGTCTGCGAGAACCAGATACCTAACCTTGTAGTATGCTGTTCGCTAGCGTTTGATGTCGTAATGCATTGCCGAACCAAAATTGCTGGCTCGCTGTGTCTCGTTAAGTCTTCAACTAATTTATTAACGTAGACATTAGTTTTATAATCGTGCCACGGTATGTTTAGAATCTTACTTCAATTCTTTCATTTCAAATGCGTGAATTCGTCTTTTCCTGATCTTTCCAGATGGTCCAGCTCCTACAGTATAAATATTACCAGCGATTTATGTAACCGATTGTTTAATTACCAAATAAAAATCAATTATTAAAGATTGTCACTTTGATTTGAACTTAAAATGAGGTTTAAGAGAAATAGAGGCACAGAAGAAAACGGACACTTTCGATGCGAACAGATACATTATGACATGTAGACTCGAAAAGTTGGTGGAAAACAAAGTAAAACAGGCTTAGTGTAAGAAACCGGCTATTAGATTCGCAAAGAAATGTACGTTTTTCGTAATCTAATATATCAGATTAACTTGTCGGCTTTTCCATGTAAGACCTAGATAGCAATACATCTGAAAAATCGAAATTCCTACGTTGAACTCATTCAAGTAGAATTAAAAGACAACACATCTTCGTTAGATCGGTGGCCTTTACTTCAAATATTCGATGCTATCGTGGGTTCGAATCCCACACTAGACAATTGTGTTTATTTACTATAGCGTTCCAGTTATTTCCTAGCCGATATCGAACATCGTTAAAACCTGAAATAGTTTTTTTATATAACAAATGAATGAAAATTATTTAATAGATGATTTTAACCTCGAATCTTTGTTATAATTTCAAGAAAAGTTGAGAAACCCGACACAGACGTGTACTTCAGCGTAGTGTCATTTACATGTGATATGTCAAAATAAAATGTGACATACCGATTAAAATGCGATTGCATGACAGACCGATGGAAATACTACTTCAAATTTACCCCGAGAGACTGAAAAAAATGTTATTTCAAACTGAACCTGACAGACCGACCGACCAAACTCCCAATACAGATGCGAGGATGCATTTAACCATTCAAGATGGCTGTCGGTATGTCCATTCCAAATGGAAGTAAAAATGATATTTTAAGCTAGAGCGTGAAAGACGTTATTTAGATGTTTTGCAGTGCCTTTCTTTTGTTAACGAGGGGCGATTGTGCGGCCATTGCTTGGTTTCTTTGTCGAATGAAACATGTGCAAGAGAAAGGATGCAATTATCTTTATTTTTTTCCTGCGTCAGTTTGAAGAGATTGTAACGGAATCCTTTAGGCCGTAACAGGGATCCTTATTACTGCTATTTAATAAAACTTTCTTTGTTTACACGGCATTCCAGAAATGATGTCAAGTATCCACACATACACACGTGTACACACACACCCACAAACACACACACATATATATATATATATATATATATATATATATATATATATACGAGGCCTGTCTAATAAATATAAAATAGATGACTGGGTTGGGACGCTAATCCCCTTCAAAGTAGCCCTCTTGTGCTTGCACAATCTTAGCCCACCGATCCATCCACTGCCGGAAACACCTCTGGAAGTCTTCTTTTGGAATGGTGTTCATCTCCGCCATCGCGTTCCGCATTATCTCTTTTTTCGAACCCTCTCATCAACAGCTGCACCCCGAGCAGTTTGGGACCTGCCAAAAACGCTAGTTACTCTCCGCTGATATGCGGCCATTTTTTAATCGGTTGAACCACTCGTTAATTTGTGTTACATCGCATCTCCTCCAAACACCAGCTGAATCAAGAGGTGTTTCCGGCAGTGGATGGATCGGTGGGCTAAGTGTGTGCAAGCACAAAGGAACTACTTTGAAGGGGATTAGGGTCCCAACCCCGTCACGTATTTGAAATATTTTTCTGGCCTAAATTCGAATACTTTTTAGACATGCTTCGTATATATATATATATATATATATATATATATATATATATATATATATATATATATATATATATATATATATATATATATATATACATTTAAATGTAGTGCCTTTTAATCGACTTTTAACGAAATCATTAAATTGAATTTTAATCGCTTTATCGTTAATTTTGCTCTTTCTTTCGACGTTATTATTAATTAAAACTATCGATTTTCTCCTGACGAGATGATAGTCGAAAGGGCCTTAGAGAGATTTCCGCGTATTCTTTTTAAATGTATTTATAAGTTTTGTACATCAAAACAGTTATCTATCTATCTATCTATCTATCTATCTATCTATCTCTATCTATCTATATATATATATATATATATATATATATATTAACCTCCTATTAAGTTGAGCTTTTGAGAGATAATAAATTGATTATTCATAAATTAGTCACGTTGCATGGTTCTCTCACTTGGGGGATAGAATTATCTTAAGAATCACATTACGTGTGTTTACATAAAAAAGGCGTATTTCTCTTGCCTTTCAGAGCGTAATCGCCGCGTTGGCCGAATGGTTACGAGACCAGAGTTCATACTACGTGGATCAGGGGTTAGAATCGTTCGACCAGCGATACCGTTACGTAATTCCATACTGACGAGCGTAAAACAAAAAAAAAAGCGAAATATATATATATATGTCTATGAATGTGTTACACCGAGGAAAGAAGCTATTTGAGTAGAAGGCTCTCCGGCATCTGGGGACCTCCACAATGAGATTCAGTTGATTGACGAGTTAGTCTAGTGAATTTACGTCGAGGGGGCGTTATGACGTCATGTCAAATAAGTTTGAAAAATCGCTTTAAAATTCGATTCCAATCTAGTTAGTTCACTCTTCTGACGATCGGATTCTCTGCTTGATTATACCTTTTTAAAATTTTTAAATTTTTTTCTTATGATCATGTTTCTGTCAAAAAAATAGTTCCATGAGTACCACAGGCACTTTCGATTCTTCGTCGAATCATCTTCAGGTGACAGATAACAAATAAATAAAAAGCTTTACAGAAAAAGAGAATTAAAACATACAAAAAGATGGTTGTGAATCAATCAATCAAGATAAGAATCAATCAATCAATCAATCAATCAATCAAGATAGTGGTTCAAATCTTTCAAATAACCTCAATCGTCTTTTAAATATTTTCTTTTGTAGAACCTCATCACAATATATATATATATATATATATATATATATATATATATATATATATATATATATATGTATAATAAAATTAATGATAAGTGATGTATCGTAAAGTGATCTATTGCGATAAAGTAAAGCTCAATACGTTGAGTATTGATTTACTCCTCTCCAGGAGTTAGGCACAAGGCCAGTTTTTATCTTACTCCCACAAGTAAGATGTGACCCAAGGTCGGGTCGGGAAACTGGGGTTTAAAAATTGCCTGGGCAAACCCGTCGGCATTCCCCGGTAGGGGCGCCTCAGGCAGTAAGCAATAAACTTACTCCTCCCCAAAGAGGGGAGGCGAGAACTGCACAGGACAGACCCATAGACCGGCGTAAATCAAGCCCCGAAGGCCAAGACAATACCAGTCTATGGGGTGCAGTATCCATCAGAACAGATACTACACTTTGATCTTAGCCAAAAGGCCAAGCTCAATACGTTGAGTAGAGCAATCAATTTTAAAGAAGGAAAGATGAAGATAAAAAATTGCATAAAATTACATAAAATTACATAAAATGATACAAATTTTATTACATCGAAAGTTCAGATGCAAGGAGTTACACTAATCCTTTAACCATGTTTTTTCAAAGATAACACTCTTCTCGTCAGAGGATAACATTCAGTAATGTGGTATTTATAATAAATAAATTTTACCTGTTCCATTTCACTTTGAAAATTGAAGAAGAAAAAACAGAAAAGGTTGGGGATAAAGAAATAAATGGCCGGGATGGAGAATGGTAGCAGTATTGAGTAGCCATTGCCGAAGACAAAAGGGGACGCTATGGTGCAGATAGCAAAATAACAAAAGTATATGTAGGTTAGTCGCTAGTAAAGGGGACATTTGAGGTTGTACATTTTATTGTTTAAAATTTATTTTGTTTAAATTTTATTGCTTCTGGCTTATTTACTTCTTCGATTCGCACAGACGACATTTTGAGCATATGTGAGTGTATTATAATATTACCGTTTGACTAATTCTACCGATTATTAATATTTGCAACATGGGTAGATTTTGTATCCATTTGCTTCCACGCAATCAACGCAATTAGGAAACTGAGTTGTCGTCAAAACCCTAAAAGTACCATGAAAAGAGTAAATTTTACGTAACCCTAACCCTAACACTAACCCTAACCCAGTTCTTGTCGGAATATCGTAGAACACAACGACTAACCATTATATCTTATTTCAAAGTTAGCCGATATTTCGCAAATGAAAAAAAAAGTGTTTACGCTTTCTATCGTGCGCCATGTGTTCCAGAAATGAGTGACGTTATTTATATATAAAAAAGTGTTGAATAATGGAAAACGGAATAAGTTAAACTGAACACTCTGCTTAATAGTTTGAATTAGTAAGCCTGAAAAATTTACCTGGCGTTGATCATCAAATTGCGTTTTATTTTCATTTTTTTATACTCACAACTCGAGGATAAGATTAGTAGGATAACCAGTTGGATGCTGAACTATACTATATATTGCATATGATGGACGGAAAGGACAAAATTTGATTACTCAAGAGTACGGCTCGACAAGTATTTGTTTATATTGGACTTGAACGTGACTATGTAGGCAGGACAGCAGTCCCGCGGCAATGTGTTCCACAGATATTAACTTATTGAAACTTTTATAACCTCGTAATTTATGTTAATTATAAATAATAACTTGTAAATAAATGGATGAACTATCAAGAGAAACGTTTAACAGATTTATTAAAACTGAACACAGAATGAATTAATGAGTTAATTGGCCGCTGGACGCGATTGATATATTCACAGTCTGACGCCGTGGTCTTTGTTTTCTTTCTCTTCGAGCAGACGACCCTTTCCCAAACGCGATAACTCTTAACTCGCGAAATGCTTCAAGGGAGGTAATTCCGTTTTCGTTAGGTGTCCTAACAGAAACAAACCTTGGTTCTATGGAAACTCCGTTTGGTTTCAGATGCAGATAGGAAGCAAAGAAAGTTTATTACGGTTGCAGTAGAAATCGTGTTCTTGCTGTAAATGTTTTACAAGACAACCTAGATATTAGATGTTTCAGCAGTGCTCTCTTTTAGAACGTGTCTGGCTCTCATACAGGTACAGGATCGCGGCAGGAGTGATATATCTTCTAGAGCGGTAGAATGATCCAACCATTTTTGTCGCGACTTTAGCAATAGATTTGATGTAAGTCTTTCATTTAAGGTCTAAAGTGGAAGTGAAAACCAAGAGATTATCAAAGCCGGGGGCTTCTTCGATGAAAGGGCCATTCATTTCAATCGATGAAAACGAAGAATTGGGTGTAAAAGAAAAGGGCTTGGTTTTAGAGGTGTTAAAAGTTTCAATCCACTTTTCCCCATTGAATCACGTGCTCGAGGTCAGAAGAGAGGGAGAGAGAGAGAGAGAGAGAGAGAGAGAGAAAGAGAGATCTAGATCATCAACGCTCTTAGACGTGTTGCCATAGATGGCTGGTTCATCTGCATAGATGTTAACGAATAGAACCCATAATATGATTTGGAAGATAATTTATGAAGATCAGAAAGAGAAACTGTAATTAGAAATACCCCCTATCCTTACAAAACTGTTCACTCATTGCTCTACATTGGAAAGACGTCGTCGATCAGCCCACTATTTAAAAATACTGAAGATCGGTCTTCTGCATCTCAATGCAAACAAATCAGTCTCCTGTGCTTCATGAGTACGTTTTTTAATCTGTAATAAATCAAGAAGTTGTAAAACACCTCAACAAAACAATCAATATGGATTTCGTCCTGCTACAATAACAGATCAAATCTTGTCAATGCAATCAGAGATTTGCTTAATGACAGTAACTCAATCGGTGCGGGGGCGATAGAGGAAAAAGATGAAGGAAGTGCTGTGATCATGTGCAACAGGGAAACACATAAAGGGAAAATGTGTTCATTGGAGGTGTCCCTACCACATGGAAAACCGTCTCTGATATAGGTACAGATTCTATGAGCATGGTGATCTTGGAGTTCGGAGTTTTGAGATCATTGCAAAAAAAAAAAAATGAATTAAGAATCCAGCCATTTATTTTATTTTATTATTTATTTTATTATTCATTTTATTATTTATTTTATTATTTATTTTATTATTTATTTTATCACTCATTTTATCATCCATTTTATTATTTATTGTATTATTTTTTATCATCTATTTTATTATTAATTTTATCATTTAAGTATTTATTTTATTATTTATTTCATTATTAATTTTATTATTAATTTTATTATTAATTTTATTATTTATTTTATTATTTGTTTTATTATTTATGTTATTATTCATTTTATTATTTATTTTATTATTTATTTTATTATTTATTTTACTATTGATTTTATTATTTATTTTATTATTTGTTTCATTATTTATTTTATTATTCATTTTATTATATATTTTATTTTTTTATTTTATGATTTATTTTATTATTTATTTTATTATTCATTTTATTATTTATTTTATTATTTATTTCATTTTTTTTATTTCTTTTATTATTTCTTTTATTATTTCTTTAATTATTTCTTTAATTATTTCTTTTATTATTTCTTTTATTATTTCTTTTCTCATTTTTTGTTATTTATTTTATCATTCATTTTATTATTTATTTATTATTCATTTTTTATTTTATTATTTATTTTATTATTTGTTTTATCATTGATTTTATTAGTTATTTTATTATTGATTTTAATATTGATTTTATTATTGATTTTATTATTGATTTTATTATTTCTTTTATTATTGATTTTATTATTTGTTTCATTATTTATTTTATTATTTATTTTATTATTTATTTTTTTATTTTTTTTATTATTTCTATTATTATTTCTTTGATTATTTCTTTTATTATTTCTTTTATTATTTCTTTACTTATTTATTTTCTTATTTTTTATTATTTATTTTATTTTTCATTTTATTATTTATTTTATTATTCATTTTATTATTTATTTTATTATTTATCATATTATTTGTTTTATTATTTATGTTATTATTTATTTTATTATTTATTTTATTATTCATTTTATTATTTATTTTATTATTTATTTTATTATTGCTTTTATTATTCATTTCATTATTCATTTTATTATTTATTTTATTATTTGTTTTATTATTTATTTTATTATGTATTTTATTATTTATTTTATTATTGCTTTAATTATTCATTTTATTATTCATTTTATTATTTATTTTATTATTTGTTTTATTATTTATTTTACTATGTATTTTATTATTTCTTTTATTATTTCTTTTATTATTTCTTTTATTATTTATTTTCTCATTTTTATAATTTATTTATTTTATTATTTATTTTATTATTTATTTTATTATTCATTTCATTATTTCTTTAATTATTTCTTTTATTAGTTGTTTTATTATTGATATTATTATTTATTTTATTATTTATTTTATTATTTATTTTATTATTTATTTTATTATTTGTTTTTTTATTTATTTTATTATTCATTTTATAATTTATTTTATTATTTATTTTATTATTTGTTTTATTATTTATGGTATTATTTATTTCATTATTTATTTTATTATTCATTTTATTATTTATTTTATTATTTATTTTGCAGAATACAAAATAAGACAGACAATTAATTTGACATTACATTCTTTCCTTTTCAAGGGTAATATCAAAACGTTTTAATTTTCAATAATTTATTTATTTCGGAAACGATGAAAGGTTTTATTTTTTGGATAAATTCAGCACTACAATAATTTTCATGGGATTTTTCTTTCTTTCTTGTTCTATATATTTCTGTCTATCTGTCTGTCTGTCTTTATCTTTCTTTTTGCTCTTTCTCTATCTCTTTGTGTCTCTGTCTCTGTCTGCCTGTCTGTCTATCTACCCCCTCTCTCTCTGTTTCTAAGGTTCCATTGCTCCCTAAATACTATATAAATAAAGAAGGGAGATAACTCCATTTTGAAATTCGAAACTTATTTAGGAGCCTTTAAACTGAATGATTCTTAACATTTTCAGTGAAATTGCTTTCGGCAGAGTTTTATTACGTCAAAACAAATTAATTTTATTTAATACCATTATTTAGTAAAAAAAAAAAAAAAAAAAAAATTACAACAATAATATTATTAAGCATTAAAAAAAACCCCACTAAGTCCCAAGAAACATTTTCCGTTCTACAACGACATACTTATATATCACCAGTCAAGAAAGAATTCGCCCATTTTCTTTTTATTATATTTATTTATGTAGTTTACAGAAACGAAATGACAACACGAGCAGCGAAGTGAATTTGAAATTCTATAATTAATCAAAACGTCTCTTTGTATCTCGATGACGAAATTGAATACTTTAACTGTCGCTACGAAAAAGAAAGAAACAAAAAAGAAAACCGGGTGCATTTCATTTGCTAAAACACATAACATTTATGTCCAGAGAAACGAATATCTGTATTCATAAATTATGTTACCACTTCTCGTGTTTCTGTATGTGAGCGTATGCCCGTGTTTCTCGCCTCTACGTGACTTACACATCACATTTATTTATATTTACTATTAGTCAATTGATTATTGAAAAGAAAATTGCAAATATTTTAATCACACGCAATTAAATCCATCAGAATGCACGTCGGTTTCTTCGTACAGAATTCAGCCATTAGCTATTGTTAGTAGTTAAAACTAATAATTTAGTGGCTTTTTCGAAGTTTGAAAATGATTTAAAAATATTTCAAATGTTAAGTAAAAAGTCTTTAACATTCTTAGCAAATCGAGGGTGTATTAACAGATTTACAGATTTGGAAAATTTACATCCAATAATTTTAGAAATAGATGATATGTTGATCTTAAATTAACAAAATTAGTGATAGTTTAATAAGAATTCGGTTTAATTAATAATTTAATGGGCAAATAATTTTAAAATCCTATTTAAAAATAAATAATTTGGTTAAAAAGGATAGTTAAACAAGCGAAACAGAAATAAAATTACAAAGATTCCAGAGCAACTCTATGTCGGGTTAGCTAGTGTATTATAAAATAGTACATTATGTATATATTTTTTAGTATTTACTTCAACAATGCTCACTACGGGAGTAAAGGCTGCTGGTAGTATAAAATATACTTATGGCAAGTACGCAGAAACGTTTGTTTCATTCGCGAGAGAAATCATCAGGCTACTTTCATGGGTTTTCATTTAAGGATTTTATTTCATAGTTAGCTAAAAGAATACTCGTTCCAGAACACTAATATTAATTACCAGAACAAAACTGTTTTGCACCACTTTGATGTCGACTTATAAGATTGAAATCAAGATATAACGATTATAAACCTTATGTCTAGAATTCTTATTCAAATTTTGATCAAGGTCCATTAAATGATTTTGATTATAGAAAATGTCTAAAATTTAAGACTTAAGCTTAAGGAGTCTTAAGAAGAAATTGAAATTCAGGGAATCTTGTTTAATTGGTTTCTAATGACTATCGATTAAATTTAATGTAAATCTGAAATATTTGAATTTTTAAATAAAAAATTGTTCCCATATTATTCGTCTTAAAATACTTTAAAATACTAAGCAGAAACTGAAGTTAGTGAATTAATTGATGCCTATTAAAATTTCACAAAAAATCGGAGTAAAATTAATAATGATCGGTTATTTAGTTTAGGAGATAATCCTGTACATACAAATATATAAACATATAAACATAACTAACTGCATAGAGATAGATATATTAACAACCTAAAGTGATTGGGTTAGGCATTTGTCCGGCTATCCGTGCTAGTCATTTTGATAAGGAAAAAATCGTTTCGCATCGAGTTCTTGTGTCGATTGTTCCTCCGTTAGTCTTTGAGATTCCGCTTCAATGATGGAACGGGACAAGGAGGGCCTCTTCTTAACTACTGAGCGTAGTACAAGTGGGTAAGGAGGGGTGAGGTCTCTTCCTTCAAGATTTCATTCTTAGTTGGCTATTTTTATTTATTTATTTACTTTTTATTTTGGTCGGGTACAGTCGGCAGGACAGGGGTAGCTGAAGGAGGGTGTGTGTCGCTGGCATCGGAGGAAGATGCTGTCGATGCTCCTAAAACAGTGGAGACACGGGGCAGAGGCAGCATCAAAGACCGGCGTTTTGCGAACCCATCCAAAGAGACTTTCTCACGCTTTTCGGGGCTTCCTCTCACCCCCCATACCTGACCTCTTGTCTTTGCCACTTTCTCGATTCTTCATCGCATTTGTTCCCCCCCCCCTCCGCGGTGTTTCTTTCTTCTTCATCATCTTCATAATCTTCTTTTTCAAATATTTTGTTATTGTTATTGTCATTGTTGTTGTTGCTGTTATTATTATTATTATTATTATTATTATTATTGTTATTATTATTATTATTATTATTATTATTATTATTATTATTATTATTATTATTATTATTATTATTATTATTATTATTATTATTATTATTATTATTATTATTATTATTATTATTATATCCTACTCACTAGGCGTTCTTACACAAATCATTACGCGTGATCGCTTACTGACAACAACACATGGTATTCCCTGGATTTCCGTTACTCTCCCCTTCTTTCGATCATTATTGCAAATCACTTTGTGTTCTCGCAACAGCTGTTAACCATTAAGTTCTCGTTGATAACGGCTACTGACGTTTTTCTGGAATTAAAGTGGCACAATAAGCCTCCCCAAGGTCCCAGCACTTTCTGCACTTCCAGTGGAGGTCTGGTTTGTGCTGTCCCTCCTCGGTCTTTTCATCCTCCTTGATTCTATGCAAATATTGTGTGTGGTGTCAGCACCGGCTGGTACCATTATAAAAATTGTTTTTATTTTATTTATTTATTATTATTATTATTATTATTATTATCATTATTATTATTATTATTATTATTATTATTATTATTGATATGGGAGATGAATCCCGTGCGTTTATTTTGGGGTCGAGGAATGGTCTACATTTTTAGACGATTATGTGCGGTTTACGACTTTACAATTCGAACGCACGGGTTAGTGATGAAAAAATATATTAACTACCCTGAAAAGCTAGAATGACTCGGAAATGTGGCATCATTTTACTTTAAATGTATATACAAAACTGATCCCTCACTCTAAGTTCTAAAGTAATTGTTTTTTTCTTCTTTCTGCCAAGTTTTCCACGTAATCGCCATTTTTTAGGGGTCCCAACCCCGTCACGTATTTGAAATATTTTTTTCTGGCCTAAGGATGGATACTTTTTACACAGGCTTCGTATATATAAATATAAATATAAATACACACACACACACACATATATATATATATATATATATATATATATATATATATATATATATATATATATATATATATATAGTCTTGAAAGTTTCTCAACCATTAAAACTATATTTAAAAAAAAAAAAAAAAAAAAATTAAGTCCCAAGTCGTTCAGTAGAAAATCACTCATGTAAGTATATTTAACTTTTTCAGTTATTCTATTAGTTTGCTTCTAACATTATTTAAGGGATCATCAGTTGTTTACCATGAAAAACTGTTTCGGGAATTTATATATATATATATATATATATGTGTGTGTGTGTGTATGTGTGTGTGTGTTTGTGAGTATGTGTTCGCGTCGACTTGAAGAGGAGTAGAGGGAAGTTCATGGGTCATTGCTAATATTATGCTCGGTAAAATAATAAGATGGCCTCTCAAAGAAAGAAAAGAAATGGTTCACCCAGTTCTGAGGTGATTCCAGAAAAGCCGTTATACACAAAGCGCACATGTGTCTGCGAGAGACAGATGCGTCGTTTAGAATTGGTAAAGACGCGGCACCGTGAGAAAATGTCCCAGAAGGACTAGAATATCGGGGAATGGTGGCGGTGGTGGTGGAAAGGATGGGCGCAAGGCTTGGGAAAAAAGCTTCGAGACGTTCGGAGAAAGTATATCCGAAGTTTTGGCACAGGGTGGGGTTGTCGGGTAGGATCGCGCCGGGTCGGGGTGTTGTTTTTAAACACCTGAAGGTCTTCTTGTCGCAGAAAAATACGAACGGAATGGTTGATGTGTCAAGTCATGTACTAATTACTCCATGGGAAATGGCAGTGTGGATTGTTTGGCATTATCTGTCTGATTCTCTCACCTACCCACCCCCTACTTCAACCCCCATATGTGACCGATTTTCTCCCGTCTGTTTTTGACAAGTCAACGACCCAATAGGTTTTAGATTCCTCGCGACGTTCGTTATTCCGTTTAAGCGATGGATGGTGTCTCGAAGAAAGAACGAGACAGAACCTGAAGAATTGGCAATGAATAAAAGAAAAGAAAAACACCGGAGACATTAAAAGACATTGCTCGATTTAAAAAAGAAACAATGAAAAATTATCAAAATGGAATATTAAAGAAAGATAAAAAAATGGAAGCTTAATTTTTTTAAGCCGAAAGAAGGGAGACAAAGAAAAATAGATCGATGAGATAAGAGTATAAAAATAGAGATAAAAATAAACATTATGAAGTTTAGTGTCTGTTTTAGTTCGTTCTCGAAGGCCATCCTTGTGGGTATTAACCCCTTATTTGGGAATGGGGTGTTGGTTTATAACCATTCGGCCAAGGCGCAATGCCGACATTGCCGATCAAAGTTAATTTTGCAGCCGTCTAGAATGCTCCTTTTATGCAGGATTTATGTCTAACTTTGTGATTATGGTAGATGAGTAAAGGTTTTCCTCGTCATATATATATATATATATATATATATATATATATATATATATATATATATATATATATTTAAATGAGTAAATATGAAGACAAAATAGAAACTTAATTTATGGGATAGTGGATAACCAGGAAAAATGCGAGTAGAAATAAAGACACAAACACATAATTAAAAATGCACCCATTCATTCGACAAATTAAATTTCGTAAACATGAATATAGTCGTACGAGTCAACCGAAATATCGTGGTCGTATCCACTATTCCATGAGCTAATTTTCCATATATATATATACATTTGAAGATGAGATGAATTAGATGCACATTTAGGTTGTATACATAATAGTCTATTTCGACCTTATCTTGGTCTGTTTAAATGTACCTTTGATTCATTCATTTTTCACTCCTCACCATGTACGGACGTCCACCCAGTAGTGGCCATTATTTTCTTCCTTTTTCCCAATATGTCAACCCTACATGTGTTTGTACTTGCATGACATTTTTTTCTATATTATCATCCTGATGAAGTCTTATAAATAAAGACGAAACGTTGATGTACACATAAAAAACATCCATTTTTTGGTTTTCCTTTTTCATTTTCCCATCACGTCGGATTACCTTCATCCTTCTCTTCCCATATATATATATATATATATATATATATATATATATATATATATATATATATATATATATATATATATATATATATATAGAGAGAGAGAGAGAGAGAGAGAGAGAGAGAGAGAGTGAGAAAAAGTCAGGGGCGAGGGTCAGAGAAAAAGAGGGAGAAAGAGCGTAGGCCCCAGAAGATTTTCTAGTTTAATAGCTTCTTTTCCTTTGACCCCTTTGCCTTAGGAATTCCCTCCCTTGCTCATGTTACTCCGATCATAGCAACCCGTAGAAATTCAAATGTAATGTAAATTAATATCTTGCTGTCCAGCTCTCCCCGCCATCACGCATGTTTCCCTCATAATATGAATACGACATCTTTTTACAGTAGCCTTCATGCTTCAGTTTATGCCTAGTATGGAGTGAATAAAAGTTTTTAAAAGGGCCCGTCAAGACATAATTTAAGTGTCACAAAAAATGTTCTAGCTTTTTGAAATCGAATCTTTTGGGGTGGCCCACTCTGTTTTTCCGGCTTTAGAAAAAGTGACATTTTCTCTCATCCAAATGGGTCTAGCTATTTGCGTTCGAATCCAGCTTAAAATTATAATATTCAAGATCAATACTGGGTTTGAGATTATTTGCTCGATCTTAGTCTGTAATTATCTATATACTTGTTTATTTTTAATACTTTAAAAAAAAAAGAGAAAATTAATAAATAAAATAAAATAAAATAAAATTATGGTATACAATTTTACCAAGATGGAAACGTGACTTCCACAACTTTCAAACATGACAGATGAGACCTAACGGTCGATTTGTTTACGTTACATTAAGTTTCATTATCTGAGACCACAACGGCACGAAACCGATTGTATCATGCTGATTTGATCTGGTCTTCTGTAATTTCTTATTATTAAATAATTAAGCACTCTGTATAACTTTATATATATATATATATATATATATATATATATATATATATATATATATATATATATATATATATATATACTAGCTGACCCGTTTCCCGACGTTGCCTGGAAAAGCAGATTAACTCAAGACATTCCATGCTTTCCAAGCTTGAACTATTGTATTATTTGCGGCTTATGGTTGTCTGCACCGAACACAGACTCCACGATGTTAATGTAAAACAACATAAAGAAAAGTAAAAAAACAATATCTTTGCTGTGTGTTTTTCGGATAGGGGCTTTATGTTTACTCTAAAATGTAAATACGTATTGCAATTTATGACGTCAAACACCGTATAAAATGTAATTGTCAGGAAATGATTTAAACCATGTAAAGAAAGAAAGGCGGTCTGATATGGTCAACGTAAATAACTCCATGTCCATGCCCATGAAAAAGATGCTTCTTATTTTTTAGTTGATTACGTGAGAACAGCCCGAAAATTATATTAGAAATTACTACTACTACTACTACTACTACTACTACTACTACTACTACGACGACGACGACTAATAATAATAATAATAAAAATAATAATAATAAAACTAACAATAAATAGGTTATATTGAAGCGGCTAGCTGTAAAAATTGCTTGCCAATGAATTTGCAAGCGGTTATGTGGCAAAATAATGCACCTTATTAATTTGCTGCATGAATCGTGTTTATGTTTCCTTTGTTTGTTTGTTTTAAATAAAATTTTGTTTTGGTACTGTTCAAGATGACGCGCCTAATTTCCGTTACTTCGCGTCGACAACGATCGGGCAGGTGGCGGAAGCGCCCGAGAGTTGCCGAGACGAAATCGCCAAGCGTTAATAGAAGGCTTGCAGCCGATAATATAAGACGAGTAAATTCAAAGAAAAAATACATAGATAAAAAGATAAAAAAAAAAAACGAACAAACTATAGAGTGGAGGGTGGGGGTCAAATGAACCATTTTAAATCAAATGTGTAGAAAGAAATTGTTTTTTTTTGTGGCGGGGAGATTTTGTCAATGTTTTCTTTTTCATTTGTTTCGCTGTTTTTTTCTTGCTGACATAAAACAAAGAAAGAAAGAAAATGGGTTAGATTTAGGGGTTAGGGCTCCCGTTCTTAGCGATAGCCAAGCCTTACATTCGAACTGCCAAGCTCTAACTGGAAGACTGGCAAGAGCTAATATAAGACGAATAAATTCAAAGAAAAAATACATAGATTAAAATAATGTTTTTTTAGGTGGGGGGGGGGTAAAATTTTGTCAATGTTTTTATAAGATAAAAGAAAGAAAAAACGATATTATTCCGTCAGCGCTCGGGCACTTCCGCGACATGCCCGATCGTTGTCGACGCGAAGTCACGGAAATTAGGCGCGTCATCTGGAAACGTACCTATTTTTAAGTAATCATTACCACTACCGACATATATTATTTAAAAAAAAAAACTCATTTGTGAAATCATTTTTAAAAACATTTACTTTTGCTTCAACTACGCCGTTTTGAACTATTTGCGTCAAACATTAATATTTACTAGCCTTTTACGGCCGTGAAAATACCGAATCTGAACAAAGTAGCCATGCTTTATTTACTAAGTTAAGCAGCAAACAAAGCCAGCTACTCTTCCCAGAATCGATATTTAGACTCACTTAAAAAGCTTATAACTTTTATTGAATAATAATTGTTTAACAGGAATAGATCGCAAATGGATAGTTCTAAGAAAAGATCTTTCAGACAAATATCCCAAGTGTATTTCCTTTAAAAATATTATGTCCGTAACACTAATTTGTTTTATGTAATTTTTGAATGAAATTGTATTAATGCGAATAGATAGTAAATAATTTGTTGTTTGATCTTTGGAAAAAATTGTATTAATGCGAATAGATAGTAAATAATTTGTTGTTTGATCTTTAGAAAAAATTGTATTAATGCGAATAGATAGTAAATAATTTGTTGTTTGATCTTTGGATGAAATTGTATTAATGCGAATAGATAGTACATAATTTTTGGATGAAACTGTATTAATGCGAATAGATAGTAAATAATTTGTTGTTTGATCTTTGGAGGAAATAGTATTAATGCGAATAGATAGTAAACAATTTGTTTTTTGATCTTTGGAGGAAATTGTATTAATGCGAATAGATAGTAAATAATTTGTTGTTTGATCTTTGGATGAAATTGTATTTATGCGAATAGATAGTAAATAATTTTTGGATGAAACTGTATTAATGCGAATAGATAGTGAATAATTTGTTTTTTGATTTTTGGATGAAATTGTATTAATGCGAATAGATAGTAAACAATTTTTTTTTTTGATCTTTGGAAAAAATTGTATTAATGCGAATAGATAGTAAATAATTTGTTGTTTGATCTTTGGAGGAAATAGTATTAATGCGAATAGATAGTAAACAATTTGTTGTTTGATCTTTGGATGAAATTGTATCAATGCGAATATATAGTAAATAATTTGTTGTTTGATCTTTGGATGAAATTGTATTAATGCGAATAGATAGTAAATAATTAGTTGTTTGATTTTTGGATTATATTGTATTAAAGCGAATAAATAGTAAATGATTTTTGGATGAACTTGTATTAATGCGAATAGATAGTAAATAATTTGTTGTTTTATCTTTGGAGGAAATTGTATTAATGCGAATAGATAGTAAATAATGTTTTGATGAAAGTGTATTAATGCGAATAGATAGTAAATAATTTTTGGATGAAATTGTATTAATACGAATAGATAGTAAATTATTTTTGGATGAAATTGTATTAATGCGAATAGATAGTTGATAATTTGTTGTTTGAATTTTGGATGAAATTGTATTAATGCGAATAGATAGTAAATAATTTGTTGTTTGATATTTGGATGAAATTGTATTAATGCCAATAGAGAGTAAATAATTTGTTGTTTTATATTGTTTGTTCTTTTTTCATATTTATTGTGAAAATATACGGAATAATGCGTGAAAATAGAGTTATTCAGGCAAAAGAAAAACATATTTTAACCTTATCAGTAACTGTAAGTACTGGTTGAAACCACTCTCCTTTATTCTTTCTTAGTTTGTTCGGAGGTTGTTTTTAATTAGAGCATGTTTTGTAAGAAACAGATAATAAAAGCAAACATTTATTATAAAAATGTTGTACCAGTTGACAGCGGATTTGATACGCAAATAGGTCACAAATTGATAGCAATAAATTGTTTCTTACTTATATCCCAAGTGTATTTTTCTTTAGAAAAAATTAAGATGGATTTTCTTTAAAAATAACTAGTTTTTAATATGGGCCAACCCTAAAAAAGAAGAAAATGGTAGAAGTATAAATGTTTGTTTTTGTTTCTGATCGTAAATAGCATTCGAGTATCTGAGAACAGAAAATTAGGTACAACGGAGAAATTGTGTAATAATACGCAAATGGAGTAATGACAACTAAGAAAATAAATGTCGGGAGCCGGGAACCGAAATATTAGTAAAAGGCAAAGCGTCCTTTGTTGTGAAAGATAAGAAAATGAATAGTAAAAGAAAACAAAAAAGAAAGAAAATATTTCGTCGTCATGTTCGAACTACTCATTTGTATGTTTCTGTTCGTTAATCGTAATCTTGTATTCTTGAATAAAAAAAGTATATATAACGGAAAATGTGTGTAAATAAACGCAAATGGAGATATAAAAAAACACAACTATAATAACCAAATGTACCTGGCGGTATCCGGGAAAGAAAGTTATGTTGAAACATAAATTGTATTAGGATTAAAAATAGGAAAACAAGTTAGAACATGTATGCGAAAACTAACGAATACGACCGGTAATAAATAAATCAGATTATGTTTTTATTTGGTAAATTTTTAAATGTATGAAAATCTCTAGAATAGTCGATCAAATCGCTGCAATAGCAAAAGAGAGCGACTCTATTTAGGTCGTAAAAGTATAGCAAGAACGAGTCAATAGTAAGTCAGATAAAATGAAATAATGACGGCGTTATCAGGAAAAAATATCATATGAAGATTATTTCCCGGTGTAAAGTGGTGAGGGTGGCAGTAGATCTTTGCGTGGGAGTAAAAGTTACTCCGACTTCTTGTTTAAGAGAATCAAGCAAGTCGAAAAGCAAACGAAACGGTGCATATTTTTCGAAAACACACATCAAGTATCAGCCTCAAAGGTAAGCATAGTCGATGTATATATTGCTTGTGTCTACAGAGCTATAATGTCTAAATGCAGAGGGGAAATCGACTTTACTTCATTATATAGATATATGCGCAAAGCTCTTTATGTAAACAAATGAAGCACTCTTGGGGATTTGACAGTGCTTATATAACCATTGAGGTTTCTAGCTCGTACAAAGCCCTGATCTATAGCCGATCGAGAACTTTTTGATCACAATTATAAGAAAATTTGCCTAAGCTAATAGCCATTATTATGTAAGCCTTATTGAAGAACTATCCGGTCTTAGTTAAATGCAAATGTGCTAATTTGTGCTTGTGTAATTGTTTCGCCAAATAAATATTCAACATCTGCCAAGTTAAATGTTTTTTGCTCTTTTTTCAAAATAAAAATTGAAAATTAGCTAAGCTCAATTTTTTCTCCAAGAGTATATATATATATATATATATATATATATATATATATATATATAATGGTAATAATCCAGGTGAAAAATATCCACAGGGTGGTAATCCAGAGAATTTTAACCGGGTTTATAAAAAGTGCTCAATATCAAAATAGAGCTTTATATATGATAATTTTATTTACACAGACATGTACAAAATCTACGACACTGGCATGTCGATGTTATCGATCAACAGTTACTATAAACTGAGATCTCATCAGGCAGAGTTAGAATCCGATCTTAACTTCAGATCATATTTGGAGAGAATGAAGTGGAGGGATAGAGAAAGAGAAGAAGAAGAACCGGTCAGATGCGTCTGATTGTTGTGGTGGTGGGACGGTGATCAAATGTGTCGCGATTTTTTTATTATTATTATTATTATTATTATTATTATTATTATTATTATTATTATTATTATTATTATTATTATTATTATTATTATTATTATTATTATTATTATTATTCCTGTTATATTTAACGAATATATTTATTTATTCATAGTAAGCAAATAAACTCTAGACAAATTATAAAGACAATTTAAATCCAGAATCGCGACACATTTGATCACCGCTCCACCACCACTACAATCAGACGCATCTGACCGGTTTGCCGCACGCATACGCACATATACACAATATTACAGTTCACTTGAAAAAATACATTTATAAACTCGACTGTGTTTTTTTTTACACTTGATTCGTGCATGTCTACCCTCCTCCTTCCCTCTCGATCTGAATCAACAGACGCCCTCTCTTTCTCCTTCTTTTCCTTTATGTGTCTACCTTCCCACCACCTCTCCCCTCATTATTTGTTCCTCTTTCCACCTTATATTTTTATTTATTTATTCATTTATTTATTTGCCCTGTTTGTTTCAGATTTTAGATTTTAGATTTGTTGTTTTTTGTTTTTAGATTTTTTAATTTTTAATTTTAATTTTTTAACGGCCTTAATTTTTGAAATGTTAAATTTCTTTTCTGCTTCTTCTCTTTCTCTATCCCTCCACTTCATTCTCTCCAAATATGATCTGAGGTTAAGATCGGATTCTAACTCTGCCTGATGAGATCTCAGTTTATAGTAACTGTTGATCGATAACATCGACATGCCAGTGTCGCAGATATTGTACATGTCTGTGTAAATAAAATTATCATATATATATATATATATATATATATATATATATATATATATATATATATATATATATATATAGTATGTATTTAGGCAGTATATTATCATTTAGACATACGTTGTTGTGTATCACTGAATGTTTTTGTTTCATCAATCTTTTTGTGATTTTCTTGAATCCCTAGATAATTCTTCTGGTATTTTTGTCTAATGTCGGGTGTCGGCTCCGTAGATATTTTGTTCCATTTTTGTTCGCGAGTATTTTCGATTGACTTCCCTCAATCGTCTTCACGCGGAGGGTTGGACTTGCATATTCATACCTGCTAAGTGGGAACTGTGCGGTAAATTTATGACGTTTTAAAATAATGTATGTGTGATGAGATTCCTTATTTGGAATATGATCACGTGTTAGGCGTGTGGTTGATTAAGATTTAAAAGATTTACAAATTTTTACAATATTAAAAATTCACAGTTTACGATATATCAAAAGAGTGTTTTTTTAACGTAGACATTTGAAAATGTTTTACTTGATCCCTAATTAATGTTGTTTATTATGGGACGTTTGGTTTTTATATACAAGACCTCTAACATTTCTAGTCGTTTTACATTTGGGTCGTTGTGTAGAATTTTAGTATTATTGATTAACAGTTGTCTGAATTGCGAATAAGAGGAGTTGTGTTGTTTCAAATGCTGGCAGATTGCACTTGAGGCTGAAAAATGTAAGGTGAGTCTCCGGGAAAGAGTAGTAACAGTCAGTTTTATTATTGGAGGAAGTACATTTTCCCAAGGGGCACTGAAATTGATAAATTACAATGGTTTGTTATACTAGTTTTGGCATGAGAGGTGTTAGGGTTAATTATTAGGTTAAAAGTTGAGTATGTTTATAGTAAATGATGAATATATATATATATATATATATATATATATATATATATATATATATATAATAATTTAATATTTATTCATAAATATTATACTAAGCCCCTTTAAGAAATTAAGGTTGAGCACTCTCGGGGATGTTAAAAATAGACCCGATTCTAGGTACATATAGATCTTGATTTCCCTTAATTACGTGACAGTTTCCGTTGGCCGAGTGGATATGGCGACTGCTTGCAGATTCTAAGCTGACTCTGTGAATCGGGTTCGCGCCTCCCGACCGTCTGAAATTGTTACTTTCCTGCACTGATGAGAACAATAGGCTTGAAACACTAGCGTCTGTAGGTATTAATAATTTAATATTTATTAATAAATATTATATATATATATATATATATATATATATATATATATATATATATATATAATATATATATATATATATATACTAGAAGAGTACTCGTCCTATAATGGGTAAAATTAATTCCATAGTCATTAGAGACTAATTAAGCAGGATTCCCTGAATTTCATTTATTTCTTAAGACCCCTTAAGCTTAAGCCGTAAATTTGAGACATTTTCTAGAATCAAAATCGTGTAATGGATTTTAATCAAAATTGGTATAAGGATTCTAGACATAAGTTTTAATATGATATCTTGATTTTCATCTTCACGTGCAAAAGAGTTCGGTTCGTTCGGGGAATTATTTTTCTAGCACATCACAATCTTAGTAAATACAATCTCAATCTTAATACTTATTGAACACACCTGGTATTGTGAAGCAAACATTCGTTTCATTCATCCCTCTTTACTCCTTCAGAAGTCTGACTACTTTTTGAACACATTTCGTATTTTCATGGAAATCAATTTCATTTATTATTCCTTTTCATATCTTAGTAAACAGAGCTCCACACTGAACAGAGCTCGCATTGTTTTGTCATAGATAATCTTGGAGGACTACAAAAAGTTTAATACAAAAACATTGCGGCAGGTGCTTGGGGTCGGTGAGGGAGTTCAACATGTCGACCCTTGAGAGTGTTTGTTTTTTATTATCTAAAGTTGCTGCTCTGGGGGTCAACATCAACTGACTATTACCCGCAGAGTTAAACTGTTTTAGTGGGAAATACGCGCGCGTGATAACGGACCGACTTTCTCACGGTCTTTTGTTGATTAGTTTTGCCGAGGAGAGTGAAGAGATTTCTATCCCATTCGCATAAGCAGACAATGATATATATATATATATATATATATATATATATATATATATATATATATATATATATATATATATATATATATATATATATATAGTCTTGGAAGTTTCTCAACCATTAAAACTATATAAAAAAAAAAAATTAAAAAAACCTGAAGTCCCAGTTATTGTATTAGTTTGCGTTTAGCATTATTTAAGGGATCATCAGTTGTTTACCATGAAAAACTGTACTGTTTCGGGAATTTAAAAACAAAACAGTATTTAATTTCATGGCTTCCCAGCAGAGTTGATCAGCCCCCACTTCCCGTATTTATATTTAATATATATATATTGTGGAAATAATTATATATATCATCTCACATTCAAGAAATATATATATATATATATATAGAGAGAGAGAGAGCGAGTGAATGAGAAAGAGAGAGAGAGATAGAGATAGAGAGAGAGATTGTGTGTGTATTCAGGCAGCATTTTCTCATTCATGCAAATAACAGAATTCGTCTGTTTCGTTATACCTTTCTTTATTTTTTCAATTTTTCTAATGATTTTTTTTTGTGTTAAAATCAAAAGAAATGGATAAAAGTTTCGTATGTCTCACTAACGTTTTCGATTCCTGTTCGAACCATCTTCAGGTGTTGAAAGCAAAGTGGACTAAAAACGCTGGAGAAATGAGATAATTTTCAAAATACAACAGAGATACGCGCACATAAAAGAGCGCAATCACATTGTAAACTGTAAGGAGATATGCTTCCCTTATTTTGTCCTTTAGTCCTCACATTCATGAGCGATGTTTCTGACAAAGAAGAAGGAATTGCTGTTTTCTGGATCGGAATCTATCCATCTAACACTAGCTAGTTTTTGACCCTGAAGTAGTATTTTTTTTAGCTCCTTACATCAAATGGCTTCATGCCTTGTCTGGAGCGATTTCCATTAAAAATATAAATAAATACATAAAAAAAATTAATTAAAAAAAAAATTCATCAACATCTTTCTCGGAACAATGTGATGGCGTTCTTTTATGTGCGCGTCTCTCCGCTGTATTAAAACAAATCTCTTCTGTCTTCAGCTTTTTGGTCAAGCATTTTAGTCAATCTAGAGGAATAAACCATGAACAAAACTCCCTTTATTCTTTACGAAAAGTTGCAGTTTCTATGGCGACCATCGACAAACGGATGCGGATGCTTTGGCCAAAAAGACATCGCATCTACGCGGTAGACCATTCTTGATAACTGAAATGTTCATTGTACTATTGAGCGGGAAACCACAAAATTGTAAACGGGTACAGGTTTGGCAAGCTGAATACTTAGGAAATCCTGAAGATATCTTAAGCAAGTACTTCAATATAATTTGCTAAACCACATAACATGACATAAAAACATTGGCGGAGATTTGTTTTTAAGTATCTGGCGAAACCCCGGAGTATGTGCTTATGCGAAAAAATGATAGTATTGAACCATTGGAAAACCCGCTGAATCTTAATTGTGAAACCGCTATCGTTTTAAACCGGTGTTTTCTTTAATAAATATTATCATACTGAATCAGACTGGGTTAATTACCGTTTGTTTCCTGGATTTGTTTTCCTGTATATTTTAATCACATATAAAACATCTGTTACATAGTAGTGGGTACGTTTGTTAGTATTCATCATCACGTACAAATGTCGTTCGGTCAGCGAGTGCCTTCGAATGTCATCTCGACCCTGGGTGTTCTGGGAGCGGATGTGACGTCAACCGAGACAGAGAGAACGGATTGGAGCATCGAGAGGCGACACACGTGTAAAATGGATTTGTATAAAATAGTCGGTTCAAACGATTGCTGTTTTTTTCATTATTATAGTTTAATTTTTATTTAAATGAAATGATTATGTTTTATATATATATGGTAAATGAAAAAAGGAAAGCCAAAGACTATATTATTTATGACTTCATCAACGTTTCGTCTTTATTATGGACTTCCTAAGGATGAAGAAAAATGCAGAAAATAATCATACAGTTATTAATTTTGATTTGCCTAAAAACGTTCGAGTTTCGGCATGACTGAATGAAAAAGGCAAAAATGAAAAAAAAGGCGATTTTGATTAACTCGTTATCAGCAGCAGTTTACACAGTTCAAGGGAAAGAGGAAATGGGGTGATAGTTGGGAATTATTGATTTTTATTTCTATTTTTAGCTTAGGAAAAGAGATAGTGTCTGGGTGATTTGTGTCAAAACCGAACGTGGCCGATAACGGATAGGGGGGGGGGGCGAAAGTCTGAACTTATTGTCATGTTTCGAATTAAAAAAGAAAAAAGAAAGAAAAAGAATTATATTTTTTATGGATGTAAACACGTGGAGAGTTTTTCGATTTTGAAACGCAAATTCTGTTTAAAAACGAAAATTGTGGCAAAAAGAGAGAGAGGAAGGAACTAATACTTTTAGTTTATTTTTTTTAAGTGTGAATGTATTATTTATTCCTATTTATTTAATTACTTTATTTGTGTCTCATTAATTAATCAATCATTTTTTTGCATCATGTGGAAATATGTGTACATATATTTACATTCGAAAAGTTGCATCATGAAACGCCGTTTCCAGAGTCTTTTACATTGACATTAGTTATTTTTGTAAAATGTACCCTTTGTCCACACACCGCCTACGGAAAATGCACATCAAGTCGTATTTTCTTCGACGATTCCTGATTAATTTCGAACAACAAAACACAGAACTATTTCACGCTTTAGAATTGTTGTACACGTTATTATATAACTACTAATATACGGAAGAGAAACCTTTTATATATATATTTTTCCTGGTGGATCTTGTAATTGTACCTGTATAATTTTTCTAGAATCATGGGTTTTATTACAAGAACAAAAGGTTAAGATTTCTTTTTTACATTAAAGGTCACCGCTTATCAAGGCCCAAAGGCCACGTGAAAAATAAGGGTTAAAGAGCTTGACTCTAGGATAGCGGTAAAAGAGTTTGACTGGTGGATGGTGAGACAACATCGCGTTCACCGGCATGATGGTTGTAGCAGGGCAGAAATTGATTATTTACAGAAACGGTTCAACAAGAACTTGTTTA
This sequence comes from Sepiola atlantica, assembly GCA_963556195.1. Taxonomy (NCBI): domain Eukaryota; kingdom Metazoa; phylum Mollusca; class Cephalopoda; order Sepiida; family Sepiolidae; genus Sepiola; species Sepiola atlantica. The sequence goes on along the minus strand of OY744528.1, from coordinate 117,068,635 downwards.
CATTGGACTTGAAGACAACCATATTCTAGTCGGCAGGGAAGCTAGCCTGCGACACTGTGTTCCACAGACGAGCAATTCTAGGAAAAAAACTTTGCTCATGGAAGTTTCGTTTCGTCTTGGGCACGCTGAGGGAGAAAGTGAAATTATTAACAGTTGTAGTAGCTAGGCGGGTTCTTATTGTGAATGTTTTACAAGGGAGGGCATGGAGTTTAGCTCCGTCGAGCACCTACCATGAAAATGACGGTAGAACAAAGAAAAACAAGCAATACCTCTTCTGCGAGAGAGTTACTGTAGAGAAGAGAATAGGATATCTCCCACTAGATTTCGAAGTCGGTTTTAGACTCTGTCAAGCCAGGAAAGTGTGCTCTGCGCGCGCCTCCCTATATGTGTCAGAAGTTGTGTACGTATATGTGTATTTTCTCTTGATGCGTTTATTTAATTTTTAATTTCTTCTAATATTTTTTAAACTAAAGTTAAAAAATAAAAATTACAAAACCAGGTACTTATATCTGCCGAAAATTTCCCTTTGGGTATTAACTTAAAATGAATGACGACAATGAATAAATTGGTGAATCCGTAAAAGATAGTAACGCTGGCGCTTATTATTTGTTTCATATTTGACTCTAATACAATTAAACGTTAATTCGTTCTCATGGTTTAATAGGTTGCATAGAATCTTATAATATTGTTCGATATGTAACTATTTATATTCATTAATTGAAGGCCTTCAAATAACGTTTCAAATTTAATACGATTAAACTTAAGACGTTTATTTCGTATGTAGAATACCTTTATTTGTTATCGATTTCATTTACTTTGTCTTTAGAATCTTCGTATGGTCGTCAGAATGTATTTAAATGTAATAGGTTTAGTAGTACTGGTAATATTTGTAGAAGTAGTAGTAATGAGGTCGTAGTACATTTACGCATTTTGAAATGTTGGCAAATAGAGATAAACGTATAGTAAATGTGAAATAATTATACACGTTGTAAAATGAATCTAGGCTAGGATATTATTATTTTGACCATTGCAACGTTACAAATGCATTTGCATTCATGGACAAGAGATGTTTTCACTTTTTTAAAAACATATTTCACCCCAAACAAGACAGGCCGCAACTGTAGACGTAAGAGGCTACTGAGAATTAGAGTGTACGTTTTGGGTGTCATCCTAAGTTGGGAGCTGTGTAGCGAGATGTCTGCTTACATTAGTTTTACACCTCTACATGTCGGTACAGTCGGGGAAACAGGGAGCAGGGAGGGGGACCCAGAGGTCGGCAACACGAGGAAAGAAGCTATTGAAGTAGAAGTCTCTCCGGCATCTTGGAACCTCCACGCTAAATGGGTGGGATTTAGCTGATTGTCGAGTTGGTAGAGTGTATTTACGTCGAGATGGCACAAGTGGGCCAGTTCATCGGAGCATAATCCATTGAAGTATTTGTAAAACAAGCACAAGGACGTAACATTGCGGTGATGGGGTAGGGACTGGAGCTTGATGGACAGTGAGGGACCTATCAAGTTGGTGACTCTTTTTTCGACATTGTCTTAGAGGGAAATACTAGTGGATGATGTACCAGCCCAGATGTGGCAACAATACTCCATGCATAGGCGGATAGTGGCTTTATAGAGATTCAGGATAATGTTAGGTGTGATGGGGTTACTGGCACAGTAGAGGTATCCCACCTTCTTTGCTGCAGCCTTGGCAATGTCTTCAATGTATTTGTCCCAATTCATATTAACTATATATTTTAATTTTATTTTTAAACAAATATTTAAAAACTCATAATTCTAGTTTAATAAAACACCAGTAATGTTTTATAACCTCGAATAATTATATAATAACGCATTTTACAAACAAATATTAAAGTAACAGTTATAAAGCAACATATCTTTGAAAACAAAAATATTATTCACAAAAAGTGTTTAATTTTCACGATTAAATTTAATTTATATACATACAGTATACACTTATTTTTGCTTAACGCGAACGAAACAATCAAAAGGTAAAATTGTCACTTTTAAATTAATAACCCATTTTATGGCAATATTTTCTCTTTTATATTTGAAATAGCGCGATGTCACTTTCCGCATCGTTTTCATTATTTCATCTATCAACATTACGGGTAAATTTGTACAAGTGCTATTCTTTTAATGCATTTTAAAAGAAATATATTATTAGTTTAGTTCTAACAATGTATTTGTATAAGCCATGTTCGAAGGAAAGTTAAACTTTAGCCAATGAAAACGATTGAAGTATGATTGCTTACCAGTGTTTCAGGAAAAATCTATAACAAATCTATACAACCCCTATAAAACATAAAAACTGCAAACTTTACATAAAGTGAAACTGTAATTGTGCATGTTGTATTTAAACACACAAATAAAAAGGGTTCACACATGGTGAAGTATTTTTAATATAAAATCAACCGTTCGAAAATTAATGTCATAATTATTACTTACAACCATTTCGTTTTATGCTTAAATAAAACATTTCGCGCTCTATAATGAACTGATATATCACCTATATTACCTATTAACCTTACTGCATATTACAAAAGCTTCAATACTACCTGAATGTGTTGTTTAAACTATACATTAATGAAATTATTATTTGTATTCAACATATTTATCACGCGAGTAAAAACATTCAAATAGAATAGACTATTAGAAAATACAGTATATATCGTAGATGCATAAAAACGGATAATCAAAAATCAGTATTAATCTCTGAATAAAAATTGATTAGGAATTTGAAAATAAACACAAACATCTCGATAATAGGCTCTGTCTGTTTGACAGACGTTCAGTTTGTACATCTGCTCAAGATTGTAATAGTTTTACCATTAGTCTGTCACGTTTAATTTTATATAGCCTTTTTAGCGCTAAATGTGTAGATTGATTGGATACATCTTAAGAATAAAAGTCCCTCTTATCTCTCCGCCATTTACCATCTCTTTCTAACCTTAACCTTAACCTTAACCCTAACCCCTCTCCCTCTCTCTTTATCTGAATCTGTAATTCTCTTCCTCATTTGTCTGTTTCTCCGCTTTGCTAAACTTAACCTACTTATATCATTCCATGACACTTTGTTCATAAAATATGAAAAAATAATTATGCCAAGCGTGTTTAGGCAAAACACAGCAGCAGCAACAACAATTTAAAAAAGTGAACTCAATGACGTATTACAAAAATCAGCAAATAATTTAATACACGCGAGACCCATGTTTATACTACAGGGGTTTAAAGATCGTAAGTTTAAAAAAAAAAATTCTCGTATCATCAAGAAGGGTTATTCTTAAGAGGCATTAAAGCGTAACAGACAGACAATAATGTTATTTCAAACTGTGAAAGATATACGAACATTTTATTTTAAACGTAAGCTTGACAGACCAACTGAAATGCTGTTTAGATGCTAAGACCAAAGAAAATCGTATTAAAAAAATAACTTCAAAAACTCTTGGTAATAAAAATTATAGGCACATATTGAGGACTGTGGCCACATTTGACACATTAATAAAGCTTTAACCTTGTATTAAAAGATATACATGAATCACCACTTATCAAGGTCAAAAGACACTCGAGGATATGAGTTAATGATATGGATGTATTGTCAGTTGAATGATAAAGAATATTATGGAAGAGCTGAAGTTTAATCAATTATAGGGATGGTTGAGATTGTATTTGATGACGACCATGATGTAGTCTGCAGGGAATCAGTCTCTAGGTAATGACTTCTACAGATGGGAGATTCTTGGTACAAACTCTGTTCATGGAAGTTCCGTTTGGTTTTAAGTACATAGAGAAGAAAATGAAAGTTCTTTGTAGTGGTGGTAGTTATAGAAGTTCTTGCTGTGAATATTTTAGAGGGTGTCATCTGAGATTGAAGCAAAGTTCAAAATCCCATTTAAAGAATTAATAATTTAGTTAAAGAGAAAGAAACAAGTAAAATAAAAGTTAATAGACTTCCAGACCACAACAGATAGGAATAGCTAGTAATTATAGACGAGGTTTTCTACGCTTATAAAGAAAGATCAAAGAAAAATGTAATTTGTTCATATATATATATATATATATATATATATATATATATATATATATATATATATATATATATGAACAGATCACATTTTTCTTTGATCTTTCTTTATAAGCATAGAACACCTGATCTATTATGTAGCCCCCTTTACTAAGACTGGCCACTCTGAGTGAATTTAATAACAAGCAGTACTACTAGCTTCATTGCGAGATCCAACACGATTTGTTGTTGTTGTTTATAACTCTTCGATGCTTGCTGTGCATACCCGCCGACTTGGTATTTACAAAGTTATATCCATCCTAAATTCCAAACTAATTTCTGGTGGCCAACTGGTAAGTCTCTTGACTACGAATCAGTGACGATTTGTGATCGGAATTCGCGCCCGCCGACAGTCGGGAATTAGCTTCCTGCACGGAAAATTGTGTAAGCATGAAACATCGATGTCTGTAGGTAATGAATAATTAATATCTATTTATAAATATTATATATATATATATATATATATATATATATATATATATATATATATATATATATATATATATATTATTTGATTGATTTATCATTAACATTGAATATTGACACATTTCGGGACTGGATAACTTTGTCAGCCCCTTCAATTACACGTATTTGGACTGCTGTTTGTAACTTGGAGTAATGTCTTTCCTGATTATGCTTCTCAATTTGTATGACCTGGATGGACTGTATGGATTCAACAAAAAGCATGTTTATGGGTTGATATGTTTGATGTTATGTATTTTTATGTATTTGTCTATATAATTTTATATATTTTCAAAGCGTAATTTTATTACCTGTAGTAGTATAACTGCGGTAATGGTCCTCTGAAGAGAAGAATTATCTTTGAAAACTCATGAGCGAAGGACTTAAGGATACTTTGCTTGAACTTTGAATTCTAATAAAATTTGATTGACATCTTATTTTATTACTTCATTTTATATTATAATATATATATATATATATATATATATATATATATATATATATATATATATATATATATATATATATTGTGTATTTAGGCAGCATTTTTTAATTAAGCAAACATTGTTAAACATGACAGAAATTATCTGCTTTATTATACCTTTATTATTAAAAAAAATTATGCTAATCTTCTTGGGTCAAAATCAAATATATATATATATATATATATATATATATATATATATATATATATATATATACATACCCAGCTTTTTTCCGGGAGAAAAATGAGGACCGCTCGATGGTACGATTTTTATTTTTATATTGTAATATTTTCACTTTTAAAATAAAGTAAAACGTTGCCTTCGATGTTTATGCGAACGCAGACCCATAATATTATGGTAAAAAAAACCTAGTAAATTTATATATAGTCAATGACATCCGCTAATAAGCATAGAATCTTTATTTCAAATTTCAAAAGAATGAGTTCAGTGGTTTTACGTGGTGGCTAAACTATTTCTAATTACTCTCATGCTCCGCTCCTAGCAGTCCCTTACACACCCATACGAAGAAAAACTTGTAGGACTATTACAAATAGACACAGCATGCGTTTTTATTTTGATTGCTGATGTATATTACAAGACTGAAGATAACGTAGGGAAACCAATACAACGGGGACGTCTGCTGTTTGAACTGGTTGGAATGTGGCGCCTCTTGTCTAGATCGCGGCAAGATGGCATTCTAATGCAAGAACTATAATGTTTCTTAATGTTAATCTTTGTAAAGTATAAGTGACTAAGATTATATCAGTTTTATAATTTTGCTTTTTCCCCCTTTTTGCACTGAATCTTACCAACGGTTACACAGGGTTGTACCGTCACTCTTAGAAACGTTAGTCTAATCTACCCTACTATTTTGATTATAACAATGGAAGGATGGAACGGTTTCATACCTTTTCAAAGTGGATAACAGAAAAGCGCTTCGTAGCCACTTGCACTGAATTTATCATGCCATTTCCAAACGGTCACCTATTGACCTATTGACCTATTGACCTATTGACCTATTGACCTACTGACCTATTGACCAGGATAAACGTTGTTTAATTTTAGTGATCATATGCGAATAATTATAGGAGCAACCGGACTCATGAAAAAGAATTTTAAAAACTACCTGGCGAATATACCCGGTGAACCAAGTGCAAGAGAGATAGAAAATATTTCACTTGAAGAGACCGTTAGAATCGTTAAAAAATCTCTTGGTTTGAGTCTCTGAAATAGCGGGTGAATTTTTAGCATCCGGTAAGATGTCTCATCTTCAGAAAAAAAAACCCCAAAAGATGAGGAAACTGAAAGAAAAAGCCACTATTGTGAGCGCTGGTCAATATCTAATGATATACCAGAATTTAAATCAAGAAAAAAGAGCCAGTAAAGCAAACGTCATCACAAAACTGGACAAACATTTTGGACAAGACTGTCTCACAAATGAGACATAAACAACAAACATGCCTGCCTCGGAAATAGCCCTAAAAAAGATGCCAGCAATACACCAAGACCTCCTATTTCAGAAAACTGGATCAATGGACCAACCAAATATTTTCTGGATGAACTATCCCAGGAATATATAGATAAGGAAGGCTCACTAGACTGGCTCAAACGAGGATCGCTCCACTATTATCAGCAGAAGATGATGATAGCTGCCCAAGATCAACGCTTGATGACCAATGCTTTAAAGAAATTGTGTAGTGTCAGTAACGACAAGTTCAGGTTCTCCCACACAGAAGTAAAGAGTGTGAGCCACTTGATATCCAGTTGTAAGGTTTTGCCGGTGGGATGACTATTATACAATGCGACACAATAGTGCTTGTAAATATCTCCGCTGGAACATCTGTAAAAAGTTGAATATCCAATGCAGCAGCAAATCATGGGAATATATACCAGAAAGAACTGTTGAAAAAAAGTCGTCCACCATCCACCATACCTATGCAATCACTACAGCTACATACCTAGAAAACGGAGCTGTTAAACCTGACATAGTGATATGGGACAAGAGAGAGAAAGTAGCAACCCTAGTTCAAGTCTGTATCCCTAATGATCTTGGCTTAAACAGAGCTGAGAGGGAAAAGCTAACTAAATGCCAAGGTCTTAAGAAACGAAACTGGAATCTCAGGAAAATCTCCATCATTCCAGTAATCATAAAACTGTCAAAATCTACGTGGCAATTATAACCGGTGAACCAAGTGTAAGAGAGATACACACAATTGCTATTAAAGAGACGGTTAGAATACTTTAAAACATTCTCTAAAATTGTGGATGAATGACTGACATCCCGCAGGATGCCCCACCCCCAGCAGAAACAAAAAAAGATAATAAGATTAAAACAAGAGAAGTGGAGAATTTGAATACTTACTAGACACCACCCTGGAGTGTCTTCGGTTTCTCTGTACAGGGGGTTGTCAGGACAACCTTACATAATGATACTGTGCCCTACAAGTAAACAAAATAACATAGTATTCGAAGCCCAAATAAGATCCCCTCGACACGGCTGTAAACTGGCTCGTACGAGGAATAGTACACTTTCGTTAAGTGATATTACCTCGAGTAATAGCACTTAGGTGGATATTCCACCAGACCAGATGAATTCTTGTACTGGAATCCGGCAAGATTAAGAAAATACCACAATAAAGATAAATTATGGTATAATTAAGTGATCAATTGGAGAGAAAAACAATTGTGTTCTTCACTGCTTGACTTACTCAACATTTGAGAGATATCTATGTATCTCATATAGAATTCAAGTGTTAGTCCTAAAAAGGTGTACCTTGATTTCCAACTGAAGTAAAATAAACATGATAGAACCGTTTATTAATTAAATATGTCAACGAGTTTTTAAAGTCAATACGTGAAAAGATCTATGTTTAATGACAATTTGGTAAAGTCTTGTGGCACCATTTCCATTTGAAGGCTCGGTAGTATGGGATTTTCGAATAACATTCACAGCGAATTAATCCAACGACTTTATCTTCCGGACTCGTAAACTATTCTGCTTAAACAGCTTTTCTCGCACAATCATACTTATATTTCATCAACTGCGTCCTTTCGCATCAACAGAAATACAATCGTGTTACTCCCATTTTCTTGTGTTCACGTGCGAAGTGTTGAAACAGAATCTCGTCGTGAAACTGACACTTGTTTACCATAAACCGAAGAACGCATTAAAAATACGTGGTTTTAAAGAGTTCGGTCTGAGAACACGCTACAAAAAATTAATATTACTGGTTCGTATCGGGCAAATATATACAACGCTAAAACGACGATGGGAAAAGTAAATCTGCTAAGCATATACATTATAAGTAAGAATTACATTCTTGTGTTTGTATGCTTTGCGGCATATCAACCCATTTTAAGTTATTTAATGCTAATCCACAAAACCCATATTTGATTTCTTGGGCATATGATTCTTTAAAAAGAAGTAACTATATACACGGTGGAGAATTATGGTTTATACCTTTCATAACTAAACCTGTGCGTAAATAATCACAATAGATCCGCGATTGGCATAGGCGATTCGATAGTCTGCGACATCATCCATTTGGTTGATCATACACGCTAATACCTTTAGGAAGCATATGAATCCCTTAGTAAAAGCAGGCAGGTCAAACCCAGTGTCTCGATGGTCATATGAGTCCACGTGTGTTGTGACGAGCCTCGTACGAGACTAATTGGTATATTTTAATGACAATTAGTGCAGAATATTTTTGTTACTTAGAAACGTGTTATATGATCGCAGATTGGTTTAGCTACGAAGTAGTTTAACAAAAGGAAATAACGAAACTACGAAGTTGTGTATTTTAAGTTATTTAATGGATTATGCTCCGATGAGTGTGCTGCTCTGGTGCCCCCCTCGACGTAAATTCACTAGACTAACTCGACATTCTACTAAATCTCATTCATTCACTGTGGAGGTCCCACAGATGTTGGAGAGCATTCTACTCAAATAGCTTCTTTCCTCGTGCTGCTGGCATCTGGAACTCCCTCCCTGCCCCCTGTTTCCCCGACAGTACTGACATGCAGAAATTTAAAACTAATGTAAACAGACATCTCGCTGCTCAGATCCCAATTTAAGCTGAACCACCAATCCTTCTCCCCTTTTCCTTTTTCTCAGTAGCCCCTTACGTTTACAGTGGCGTCCTGCCTTGTTTGGGGTGAATCATGTAAAAAAAAAAAAAAAAAAAAAAAAATCCACAATACCCACATTTGATTTCTTGGGCATATGATTCTTTAAAAAGAAGTAACTATATACGCAGTGAAGAATTATGGTTTATACCATTTCATAACTAAACCTGTGCGTAAATAATCACAATAGATCCGCGATTGGCATAGGCGATTCTATAGTCTCATCTAGGCATGGAGAACCTAAGTGATTCCACTGTTTGCTTCAAATCGTTCATTCAGGTCTGAATTGGTGAACACAGGTTTCATCGTGAGTTATTAATCTGTGGCTGAAATAGCCGGGAAGCAAATCAGAAGTTTCCTGGAAAAGTCTACACCTTTCAGCTTGTGATCCGGCATTAGCATTCTTTAGCCTTATCATGTACACCTAAATGGGGCTACACAACTGACCCAACAATCTGCGAATGTGGGGAGGAGGACCATACGATGTAACACTCCCTAGTCTGCCTTCTACTGACCAACCGGTGAAGCTTGGAAGATCTGTCAGACTACAAAGATAATGCAAAGGACTGCGTAAAAAGTGGGAAACTGTCGCATGACAACGTGCTGCAAGGACACCAAATAAAGAATAATCATGTAAACCGCTACTTTACTTTCAATATATTAGGTGCAACAGTCTGAACCGAACATTAATGGTCATGGGTTTAACTTCCTGTTGAAAATCCAAATGATTACGGTCAATGGCACCAATTTGTTCATTTTTAGTTGACGTTTTCGGACGATGTCAAATCCTTGCGCTCCAAGATTCGCTTGAATTTCGCTGTCCATCGGTTTATCCTTGAAGAGACCGTGGCCAGATGTAAGCCATATATATATATATATATATATATAGTCATCCACATACAGCCTGTTTCACAGCTCATCAGTGCGGCTAGACCAGTTAGTGTCTCAAGCCGGGATCGAAACGCAACCGTCGAGTCGACAGTCGGCGATGCTAACCCCTACGCCATCATGCGACACTGACTGAATGTAAGTGATATCTCAATGTAACGAAATGTAAACATTGCAAATGACCGGAGCTCGAAATTAGTTTTACCTAATGAGCATTGCCTTAAAGCTAATGGCCGTTGACGATACCCTTACAAGAATAAGCTCTACCCGGAGGGAGCTTTTTATAGTCATCCACATACAGCCTGTTTCGCTGTTTCACAGTGCGGCTAGACCAGTTAGTGTCTCAAGCCGGGATCGAAACGCAACCGTCGAGATATATATATATATATAATTAGAAAAATGCGATTCGTACGGTAACCCATTGGGCTCAGGTTAAATTGTTTGAACCAGGAAAATATAAAATTGTAAAGCCAGTTAAATCTTAAAATCAAAAAATGAAAAGACAATATCCACAATTGGTCTCTTTCTGATCTCTATCTGTCTGACTGTCTGTCTGTCTCTGTCTCTCTCTCTATTTCATTATGCCCCTTTTTCTCTTCAGTTAAAGGTTAAAAGTATTTCTACTCGCGTTGATACTTTTTAAGTTTATGATGGTCTATTTCAATATTTGTATACATTCGTTTCCTTATCACCGTTGAATCTTAATATATATATATATATATATATATATATATATATATATATATTAATATATATACATATATATATATATATATATTAATATATATATATATATATATATATATAGAGAGAGAGAGAGAGTAACGGAATCCAGAGTGATAGACCCGTATAAAAGATTTTGTGCAATTAAACAAGACATAATGAGAGAGGGTGAGGGTGATAGATAGACGTTAAAATGTTGTTGTTTTTTTTAACTTAGTTCATCTCAAACAAGGTAAATTGCCACTGTAGACGTAAGGGACTACTGAGAATTAGGGTGGAAGTTTTGGGGGGCATACTAAATTGGGAGCTGTGTAGCGAGATGTTTTTTAATATTAGTTTTAAATGCTTGCATGTCGGTATAGTCGGGGAAACAGGGTGCAGGGAGGGAGTTCAAAAGGCCAACAGATCGAGAAAATAAGCTTTTGGGGGCCTTCACAGTGAATGGCTTGGATTTAGCTGATTATAATATATATAATATACATATATATATATATATATATATATATATATATATATATATATATATATATATATATATGGGAAGAGAAGGATCACTGACATAACATATTTCCAATTTAACGAAGTATTCTACAAACAAAAATTTGGACTCCCCATGGGCAACCCCCTTAGCGGTGTATTGGCCTGCCTCTTTTTAGAATTCTTAGAATCCGGTCCTTTCAAATATAGACTACCTCCTAACATCGAATACTTTAGATACATAGATGATATTTTAATTTTCCTCCCCACAGACACACAAATCATTCATGTTAAGGATAAACTCAACACAGTAGAACCCTCCATAAAATTCACCCATGAGACTGAAATAAACGGCTCTATTCCCTTCCTTGATACTCTTATAATTAAGTCCAACAATAAACTAGAATTTAAGGTACACCGCAAAAACACTCACAAAAATGGCTACATACATTTCTACTCCCACCATCATAGCAAGATCAAAACAGGTATAATTATAGGCTTCTTCCTACGCGCCCTTAGAATATGTAGCCCCCCACACATAGATGAAGAAATAAAATACATTTTTAATTCCCTAAAAACATTGCAATACCCCACACATTTCATATTAAATCCCAAGAAAAAAGCCTTCCAAATATTCTCCAGAAACACCACACAAAAAAATCAAACCCCTAACACCTCTCTCATAGACAGACCCCTTCTCCTACCCACGCATTCCAATAACACATCCATATGCAACACGCTCAACAAACTAGGCATTCCAATAGTACAAACCACTTCTCAATCCATAAAACAAACTTTAAACACATCCAGACATTTCCAAAAAACACCCACATCCCATGCCGGCTTATACACTGTCCCTTGCAATGATTGCCATCAATTCTACGTGGGAGAAACACAACGTGAATTAAAGAAACGATTAAATGAACATAAAAGGGACATAAAAAACAACAACCCTCTTAGTGCACTTTTCTCCCATGCTCTAGAATATGGTCATGCATTCAAATTTGAACAAGCCAAAATCACTAAACACATCCACAACAAATCTCGGCGAAGATTATTGGAAACTGCCCTCATCACATCCTCCACTACCATCAAGCAGCGAAATGGTTTCTTTAACCTATCACCCTTAATAAGCAAGATCATCCTCACAGAACAAAGTCTTTTGCCTG
>OY744528.1:117046229-117051229 GCA_963556195.1 Sepiola atlantica | reverse complement strand
TATTTAATTTAGTAATTTTGATGTTTACTGTTGAAAAGTAGCGGGGGTATGCGCTCTAGTGAGCGTCATTCTAGTTTTGTCAAATATATGGTCAATTTATTAATAAATAAATAAATAAATTTATTTATTTAATATAGTAATTTTGATGTTTACTGTTGACAAGTAGCGGAGGTATGCGCTCTAGTGAGTGTCATTCTAGTTTTGTCAAATATATGGTCAATTAATAAATAAATAAATAAATTAATTCATTTAATTTTATGCAAGCTTTTTAATACGCCCGTTACAATAAGATTTTAAGTTAGCAGAAATATTCAGCAAAGTATTGGCAGGTCGAACAAACAACCTTTGAGGTCAGCATGCAGCTAGCGGACCATGATTCGCAGGAATTAAAATTCCTTTACACAACCAATGCGGTCAACGGGAAATATGCATCGACTTAAATAACTTTACATTTAAAGTCCCATTCAAAATCTCAAAATTTTAATTTTGTCTCAAAATGTCTATGCATGGATATTTAGTTTGCATAAAGAAAATAATAATAATAATACCACCCAAAGCATCAGCCTTTGATGAAACCACACCTAAAAGTAATTAAGGGTGAAGGAGGATGGAAAGACCAAGGAGGGAGAGCACTACCCAGACCTCCACTGGAAGAGTACGGAGAGTACTGTAACTTTGGTGAGGATTATTGCCACCCAAATCCCAGGAAGACCAATGGTCATTGCCAGCGAGAAAACAATGGTAAGCGGCTGTGGCGATAATGCAAAGTCAGTTGTAAAGGTTATTGAAAGACGTGGAGATAACTGGAAATCTGGGGAGAGTTGTTGTCACTCAGACTCCAGGGAAAACCACCGGTTAATATCAGTGAGCAATAACTGATGATGACTTGTGTGATAACTCCTAGAGAGTTCAAATAATAATAATAATAATAATAATAATAATAATAATAATAATCTCAATATCCAACTCTAAAAACGTACTACTCTCATGAGAGAGAGTGATTGAACTGAGACTCAAAACAAATATTAAGACTTATGTTCAGTAAATTCAATGATTCATTGGAGTATTTTTGAAATCATATATATTTGTGCCTTATTACAAAACGTCATAAAATAAGAATAACATGATAACAGCGAGAGGGAGTGTATCGACAATTGGTATGACCATCAACCCGTGTCAGATAATGTGGATATGAAAATACTCTGAGATATGACTATATGCACATAAGATAAGAAGCCCAACAAACCCGATATTATGCTAGTACAGAAAACTACTTAAGAGTGTGCACTAATCGATACGGCTCTACAAGCAGACAACAACATTATAGATGCCGAAAAAGAACATGTGGATAAATACCCGGATCCACTATTCGATTCAAGAAAATCGACATATAAGAATACGTGGGGACATGATTGAGTGCTATAAATTGCTCTCTGGAAAATATGATTTCAATGCAGATAAACTATTGACTAGAAAAATACAAGAGTGGGAAACAGGGGACACAGTCAGATGCTTTACAAGAAACAGGCACGTTTGAACCTGAAAAATATTCATTCAGTCATCGCTGTGTTGATTTGTGGAATAGATTGCCATCAAGTGTAGTTGGAGCCGAAACGATAAAGATATTTGAGAAGCGGTTTGATAAGTTCTGGATTGACCAAGATATCAAATTCAACTATAAGGCTGCTGTCGCATACAAAGATGAAGACAATGAGCTGGTGCCATAGGACGACTCATGTCCTTCTACCAGAATTCATTTATGTTTCTATGTTTCTATATCTATCATCATAGTTGCTACTTGGAAGCATCTCAATATTTTGAATGAAGCCGCAGAACTATGGAATTATCATGCTCCTTGTTATTTGCTTGGAGATACTCACTGACTTGTTTGTTTGGCCGCGGTGTGTGTTGTTTTCTCGTGAGGAAAACTTGTTTTTCATGTACAGTTTATAACAAGATCGTGACTCGTCCAAATTGATCAGAAAAGACCAGGAAGTTTGTTTTCCCCCCAAATTATCCAGCCTTCATCCTTGATATAAATATATCCATAAGTAGAATCATTGTTCTATATTAAAACGAAAACAATCATGGGAATTGAAAACAATAGAAACGAATGTGTAAATAAATTAGATCTCCTTTTGCAAGGCAATATGCAAATTAGTTAACCTTACGACTTCGGTCGCATACACATGATAAGTATATTATAAATTATTTTTCTCCTTTTGTAAGAAATAATAATAATAATAATAATAATAATAATAATAATAATAATAATAATAATAATAATAATAATTAATAATGATAAAAAGATACCAGCCTAGGCAGACACCACACAAAATATTTGCATAGGGTCAAGGAGGATGAGAAGACCAAGGAGGGACAGCACAAACCAGACCTCCACTAGAAGTGCAGAGAGTGCTGGAACCTTGTGGACGCTCATTGCCACCGAAATCCCAGAGAAGACCAATGGTCCTTACCAGCGAGAAATCAATGGTAAACGGCTGTGGCGTTACTGCAAGGTTATTTGCGGTGGCTATCGAAAAGAGGTTGAGAACACTGGAAATCTGGGGAGACTTGTTGTCACTCAGACTCCAGTGAATACCACCGGTTGTCGGTGAGCAATCACTGATGACCTGTGTGAGAACTCCTAGTGAGTACAAATAATAATAATATAAATAATAATCTCAAAATCTTGCGCTAAGACCGTACAAAGCTCAGCAGAGTGACTAGTGTATAAATTGTACTGTTAGAGCAGGAAACAGTGAAACTTTATCAAGTATAGAGATAATAATTTTGCGTTGACAGAATTAAGAGCTTTTATATACCCATTTTTGAAATTATTTGTTTACTTTTATTTTTTGATCGATATCAAACATATAAAGTTATCGTGTCGGATTTTCAAAGTCAGAGCCGAACAGCATTTACGCTGACAACTCAAACTTTGCTTCTGACTTTGCCAATTTTCATTTGTAATTGTTGTACTATGTTATTATCAATAACGTACTTAGCTACAATTTATTACAATAATTACTCAGTCCGGTCCAGACTACTGATACAATGAAAGCTTTTAAATAATCACTTAAAAATAAAAATCATTAAGGGGGATAACTCATATTTTATTTGAACAATATAATAGTTGTTTATGTTAAGTTTAAACATATGTAAACAAATACAAATTGTAAACTAAAATTACTTCACTGCATCCAGGGCAACACCGGGTAGTCAATAATAATAAAAAGTTGTTAATTCAAATAGAGTCATCCATTTATCTTTACATAGTGTTTTTTATCGAGATGCTCATGGGTTAGGGTTAGGGTTAGGGTTAGGGTTAGGGTTAGGGTTAGGGTTAGGGTTAGAGTTAGGGTAATTGAGATGCGCATGAGGGAATACATATTTTAATAAATAATAAAATAAATAAATAAACTTATAGATATAAACTGACAGGTGCTTCTTTATTTGATGGACGAATCTGGCTCGTATAATTCTACTGATAATGAAACACGCTGGTTCGTTCTACTCGCAACACTAAAATGAACAAAGCGCCACTATGTGTCGGACAAGGCGATTTCACCACCGTTTGCTTGACAACAGTGTTGAAATATGGCTATATTATCCCCAAAAGCTGGTTTTACAATTAATTACCACTAAAAAAAGCAAAGAGCATTTATAGAAACCTTTTGTCTGACGCGTGTTTGGTATTCTCTACCAGAAATAACTTCAAACTTGAGAGTTTGGACATTTATTTTCTTTTCACTTTTTTCCACTTCATATTTTAAACAATTAGCAAATATATACTTGATCTTTTTGCTAGGCTGAGAGGATTATATAATTGTGAAAGAACTACATAAATTGTATAGTTAAAGCAAAATAAATTCAAATAATTTCGATGGCTATTGATCATGTTTATCATTTCATTATTTTTTTATTATAGCTTATATTTTAATTCGTGTTTTAAAACATAACGTATGACGTCAATCCAAAACTATAATAATTTCGTTAGGGTAATGTTTTAAGCTCTAAAGGAAAGCTGAAATATGTTTGTTGGTAGAACCTGAAACTGAAGATCTCAAAGTTTCGGTTTCGATTTTCGGTCATGGCATCCGCTTTATTTGTTGGGAATTTATTATTTACTATTAATATAATATTTACCATTTCTAAAAGTAGTTAAGAACTCTGATATTCCGAAATGAGACGTAATTCTAATTCTGGACGCTATTACACATAATTAATCAATTTAGTAACATGATAATGTTTATGTCCAATACATAAAAAAAAACTCAATCTATTAATTGTTTCTTTGTAATTGATATCTTTCTTCCTACAAAATCTATGTTTGCTTCTGGTTCGTCAGTTTTTCTTGTGGGTTGTTGCAGCATGTTGTTCAGAAGAATAAAATATCATTCGATTTAGGCCCTTCCTTCAAATATTTTGTCTGAGTCAGAATTATTTTCAAATGGCCGGAATTTAAAAATAGACCCATTCGTGCATATACATCCCCCATTTTAACTGGAACAATAAAAAATAATATTTTGAAAAGAAAAAAAATGCAAATAAATACACTTCCTGTAAACGCCGAGTACATACAGCTTTAGCATAATAATAATAATAATAATAATAATAATAATAATAATAATAATAATAATAATAATAATAATAATATATTTATAATAATATATTTATAATAATAATAATAATAATAATAATATATTATAATAATAATATATAATAAACTGTGTCCATCGCTTTATTGCAGATTACAAAATAATCAATATTTCAGTAAATATAAGTTATAAAAAGCTGAAAATTACACCATCCAAGGACTGTATTAAGGTGAGATAAATCCTAAAATTTCATCAAAATTCATGTCATATTTAAAAAGTTATGTTATTTTTTTAATATTCAAGGAATTTTCACCGTCCATCGCTTTATTGCAAGTCTTCTAAGATAATGTTTTAGCTCAATAAAACAATACCAAAGCATCATAAATTTATATTGAACAC
>OY744528.1:117021229-117041229 GCA_963556195.1 Sepiola atlantica | reverse complement strand
TAGTGTATACGTGTAGGACTATAGGGTTTTCGTTGTCAGGAAGTATATAATCAATTAGGGTGTAATGGAAGTAACTCGATTAGGACCTTCGTTTTGTTTGTTTCAAAGTTGTTTTTTCTTAATCGGTTCTTTAATAAGCTTATGAGACAATAATAACCGGCACACAAGATTTGGTAAATTGTACAAAAACGACTTATTTTGTTTTATCTTACCTTTGATACAAAGTCTTTTGCTAACTTCATGTTGTAACCTAATTGCGTGTATGCACCGTCAGTGTGTTTTAGTTAAAAAGGTACCTGCGCGTTGACAACATCGTTGCCAGTTTGATGTGCAAAATTAAACATCTCTGTGCTCTCTTCTACCATGATTCTTCCCCCCCCTCTCTCTCTCTATCTCTCTCTCTCTCTGACTCTGAGACGTCTTCTATATTTTGTTGTTTTTGCCTAAGTTTAGAAAATATTTATTTACGTTATATTACGTCAGATCTTTAATCTCCAAGTTCCGAATATTTAATTTATAGTTCGACCTAATTTTAGCATCGCTTACAAACAAACAAAAGTAAACCCATTTTTGCCGAACAAAACTTAAAACTTAGTTAGGGTTAGAGTAAAAAAGTAAAACAGTTTCGTTCGTATTGTGTAGAAGTATCTATAATTTTATTTATATCGTTATGTTTTTATTTAAAAAAAACGATAAGTCTGTGTATGGAGGGGGATACCAAAATATGAATCTTTTTTTATTCGTAAGTTAAACAAATCAGTCTTACTAATCTTTTGTATTAAGTTCTCAATGAGAATAGTGAAATAAGGTTAATAAACACTATTGTACTAACGGGACAGTTTTTTCTCCTTTTTTCCAAATATTTAACCTTTTACGCTTATTTTCATTAAAGTTAGTAATTTTTCTTTCTTCTTAAATCTGACATTTACTTATTTATTCCATTACTATTTAATTTCTTCTACGATCGATTGAGAACAATTAGTGACCTATTTGCGTTACCCCATTTTGCAAGCCATTATTTATGGATCATTATTGGTCCTCAAAAGTGTATACTTATTATTCGTTAAAAAAATTAATTAACATATTTGTACCAGAAAAAACTATTATTTTCTTCCTTCGTCCCGACGTGATGGCATTTCTCGCTTTTTTGAAAGTTTTATTTATTTTTTAATTTCAGCGTGGTTAAACTTTTACGCTTATTTTTCATTAAACTAACTAATTCTTTTTTTCTCTTGATTGAAAATTTGATATTTACTTATTTTTATACATTAAATCATTTTTAAATGTCTTTTACGATTCACCGAGAACGATTTGTGACCTATTTGTGTTACCATTGTTTTTGGATCATTATTGATTCAAAAAATTGATATTCATTTTTCGTTAAAAAATACGTGACTCAAATAGAAATTACAGTGCTTGAAATAAATTTACGTTAATTCTTTACTATTACACCCGACGTAGTTTAACCTCTTAAACACTTCAAATTCTATTTTTTTGCGATTACATGTAAACAGTCTGAAAAGTATCAGCAAAAATGAAATAACAAAATAATTTATATTTTAAGGTAGGAGATCAGTTTCCTAAAATAATTAACGAGCAATGAGCCCCCACTTTCTGCCCAGTTAGCGGTACATCGACATGTATAACCGAATGATTTCTCAATTTTGGGACGGGAAAGTTTGGGTGGGGGCATTTTTTTTACTCATCAAAATTATTTCTTTCTGTTTTAAATAAAAGCAGGGGTAATTTTACATTTTAATTTGACATTTTAATTTTTATATTTTAGCGATCATTTTTACACAAAAATCGACCATGATGGAAAACACCCGTGTTTGGCTGAGTAAAAGTGACGATAATGAATAATGAACAATCTATACAATACAAACCAAACTGTTTTTTACCTTAATGAAACCTTAACTTTACCCTAATATAACCCTGTTTTCGAAGCCACTACGTTCAGCCACGCTGATGAGTTGTAAACGACGAAATAGTGTCCGTATATGGTATAAAAATTAAATATTTATTATTAAATAATTATATATCCTGACTCCCACATACAGTTTACTATCGAACGCACCAACACCTCAGGCTCACTCTCACTCCTAGACTTCAATCTTAGCATCACTGAGGATAGATCCATACACTACCTTTTACATATAATCTGCCTGTAGAACACTTTTCATCCACTTTAAATCCGCCCTGACCCTTAAAGCAAAACACACGTGCATCACTTGTATACAAAGTAAATGCTCCTCTACTACTGATAAAACATAAAGCGGTCCACCAGACCCTCTTGACCAATGACGTCTCCCCCTCTACCATAGCCAGCCTCAGTAACACTAAAAGACGCAAACACCACGCCCTTACCAACACTTCCTTCTTTAAACTCTCTTTCTTTAGCGATAGAATTACATCCGCGATCCGCAAAGCAATACGTAACGAAAATTGTAACATACAACTCACCCACACAGGTATTGCTCTCCGACAACAGTTAGCTAAAAAAAGGCAGTAACCAAACCTCTGAACCCTGCTCCTTAGTCAATTACCCTATTCCCAACTCTGGTCTATGCCTTTGCACTCATACAGTTTACAGCCTTCAATGTGCTAAGTGCCATAATTTCTATATAGGTAGCACTGTCAGGCCTCTGCACCAGCGCATCAATAAACACTTGAACACCCGCATTTCGTCTTTCCACAAACACATCTTATCATGTAGAAACACACAACGCATTATCCATGTCCATATCCTTGCCTCAGTTAGAAAATCGGTAACCTAACTATATTTGAGGGCATTCTGACCTCTAAACACATACCTATTAATAAAAGAGTCGAACTTTGTTCCCCCTTCATTCTTTAACCCCACTCTCCTACATTATCCCATCTCCACTCACCTTGAACCATGCTTATACTCATTGTTCCTTTGTCTGCCCGATCACAATGACCCCAACCATTTATCTGACTGAGACACTCTCGGCCTTTAAGTGAAATGGAATATAAGAATGAATTGGATATACTAATTCTATCATGCATTAATTAACTTTTACATAGTATCTCCCTTTGACCGTCACTAACTCCAGCCATCTTCGAACCGATCTCTTAAGTATCCTAATTATCCCCCATTAATCATTATTTTGACTTCGTTTTTCCCTTCCTATCGAATCTATATTTTTTGGCCTTTTGGCTAAGATCAAAGTGTAGTATCTGTTCCGATGGATACTGCACCCCATAGACTGGTATTGTCTTGGCCTTCGGGGCTTGATTTACGCCTGTCTATGGGTCTGTCCTGTGCAGTTCTAGGAGGTCCACTCTCCCAGGCTTCTCCTCCCCTCTTTGGGGAGGAGTAAGTTTATTGCTTACTGCCTGAGGCGCCCCTACCGGGGAATGCCGACGGGGCTGCCCAGGCAATTTTTAAACCCCACTTTCCCGACCAGACCTTGGGTCACATCTTACTTGTGGGAGTAAGATAAAAACTGGCCTTGTGCCTAACTCCTGGAGAGGAGTAAATCAATATCGAACCTATATTTACAATACCAACAATTAAACCTAAATATTAAATTTAAAAAAGTAAATAAATAAATAAATAAATCTTTATATGAAAATTTTAAAGATTAACTAAATTATTTAATTTTAATAATTTACAGCATATGCTGATTGCATTTCATCTTTTCTTTTTTTCTCCCTGTCACAATATTGTCTGCGAGCTTTCTCTCTCTTTCTGCGAAGCTCATGTTTTGAATAGCGGCGTCCATCTTTGTTTTCCTCGCCCTACCCGTCAGGTCCAATTTTTGTCTTCTTTTTGAAAAAGAGAGGTTGTTACACTCGAAATGATTAAAGTTTGCACCATTCAGGACCTTTCAATATTTAACAGTATGTCCTCCATTTTACAATTTACTGTTTTCATATTAAAAAAAAATGTAATATAAATAAATTGATCTAAGAGTTATACACTTATACCGTCTCCTGTCATTTATTTTTGTTCGCCCCATCTTCCACCTTCCAGTTTTCAACATTGCATTGCTCCTGCCTCGGAATTATCACCTTCATATCTACTTGTTTACTAGCAATGCTTCAAGCAAACTACCATTTCCATTTTATTATATATATATATTTATATATATATATATATATATATATATATATATATATATATATATATATATATATATATATATATATGTTATGTAAGATTTTAAGAAAAAATAAATAGTAAGTCATATTTCGTATTCGATTTATTGTTTTTGTTTCTTCCAACTTACATCTTACCCGGAATTTGCATTGCTCACAGCCTTTTAAAAACATACTACTACTAATATATATATATATATATATATATATATATATATATATATATATATATATATATATATATATATATATGTGTGTGTGTGTGTGTGTGTTATTTAGTAATCTTTGGAAAGGACAATAGTAATTTTATAACCATATATCATATCATAGACAACGAAAACTGAAGCTAAAATATAATAAGCGAATGTAATCCGAGTTTTTTGTTGTTTAAACATTTTATTGTACTTCTCAGACAGAACTTCCAAAGTCTCATACCCCCCACACTAATTCTTTGCACAAAATATATAATACAAATAACTAAACATTGTCGTACAGTGGCTACAAAAACTTTCAAATAATAATCAAAACTCACAATAACAGAATACTAAACGAGAGGAATAGATAGAAAAGATAATAACAAAATGCGTTAAAAAGTGATCAATATAGCAACATTATTAATAACACTAACGAGACCAAAAATATAATCAGTGGAAATAGTAATAACCCAAACCCTAAGAGAAATCACCCAAATAGAAATAAAAAAGTTAATAATGATAACAGTAGAACGCGTACACTTTACCACTACAGAATAACTGCCCAAAACATTGTTTAGTAAGCCATAATATTTGACAAGGAAAACCAGAATAACGAGAAGTACTATGTGGGTATGACGCCCCTAGATTTTAAAGTAATTATAACAACCATAAATGCACATTTAATAACAGCACTAGCATTACTGAGAACTCAAAAGAAAAGAGGAACCTCGCCAATAAGTATAGATATTTATACGACCCGTGTATATTATGTTTGAATGAGAAGTTTGAAATTCTAAACTTTAAAAATTCACAAAACCTACAAAATGCTTCTTTCAAACAATTGTTCATTATATAAGATATTGGAAATTCTTCTTTGTACTATAAAATTCACTTGGTACTATAGAATTCTTTATTGACGTAATATAATATTTGATTAGCGTTAGGGTTAAATTCATATGTTTTAGTCAAAAGGTTTAGAGTTAAATCGAGGTAGTTTACTACTTTTTTGTTAATGTCGTAAGTAATTTTTAATCCAAAGTTATAAATCTATAATTAATAATTCTTTATTGACGTAATATAATATTTGATTAGGTTCATATGTTTTAGTCAAAAGGTTTAGAGTTAAATCGAGGTAGTTTACTACTTTTTTGTTAATGTCGTAAGTAATTTTTAATCCAAGGTTATATATATATAAGTATTGTCAAGAGAAAAAAGTTTCACGGCGGAGTCCCTTCTGCCAACTGCCAAAGTGGGGCGGGGTCTTCTTTCATTTCTGGTTTGTTGGTGGGCAAAGCAGATCGCGTCTTAAAAAGAAAAAAAAGGAGAATCGAATTGGAACTACAGTGGGACCTCAGCATCTTCCTTGATTTATATTCCCGGTTGGATCTATATTAAGATCGGGTAACGGAGTTCCTTAAAAAAAGTTAGGGTGGATACTTCTGCAGTATCCGTTTTCTCTATGACCGACCCCCCATATCTTCTTTGAAGTCACATCAGATCTGACACTCTGATCCCCCTCTAAAAAAAGAGAAAGGAAGACCATATGGTAGCAATCAAGCATATTATTACCTCGTAGGCAGGTAGTTGATATATATATATATATATATGTGCGTGTGTGTGTATGTGTATGTAGAAACACGTAAAGAAAATACGTCTAGTAAGAAACATACACACATACACACACACACACACACATATATATATATATATATATATATATATATATATATATATATATATATATATATATATATGTATGTATAGTTCGGCAGCAGGTCATTGTTTATGCAAGCTTCATTGAAGACCACAGATCTCTCTCTCTTTTTACAATCTTTCGTATCAATCTCTCGACGCGGCGTGCAATATATATATATATATATATATATATATATATATATATATATATATATATATATATATATATATATATATATACTAGCTGTACCCGGCCACGCGTTGCTGTGGCTGTTAGTTGAAATGAAGAGGTGGCCTTTTGGAGTTCATTTTGATCCAGTTCCATAAGTTGCCATTTAATATGAATGGTTTAATTTTCCAATACTTGTGGATACACAATATTCTTAGTGGTTCCCGTTTCAGTGTAGATGAAGAGATTGTCCGGTTTGCCGACTCTAGAACATGCAACGTATAATTGCCCATGTGAGAAGCAATCAGTATGTAAATATAAGCCACAAAATTGTAAAGATTGTCCCTGTGCTTTGTTGATTGTGATAGCAAATGCCAATCGAATTGGGAATTGTAATCTCTTAAATTGAAAGGGCAGATCTGTTGGAATCATGGGAATGCGCGGAATTAGGACATCTTCACCTTTGAAAGGCCCTGTAAGAATTGTTGCTTCAATGATGTTGGTCATTAATTTTTTTACTGAAAGACGTGTGCCATTACAAAGCTTAGGCTGGTTAATATTTCGCAGCATGATAATTGGTACACCAATTTTTAATTGCAGTACATGTGGTAGAATCCCTGGCAAATCTAGCGAATTCAAAAACTCTGAGGGATAATTGACTGCTTCATCTGCTTCAACAACAGTGTCGACTGACTTGTATGTGACTAACTCACCATGAATGTTCAACTGAATATTTTTGTTCAGTTCGTGGACATCTTTGTTCTTCGGTGCAAGAATGGCTCGTTCACTCAGCCAACTGTGATTCTTAAAATGAATGTGGATGTCCGGGAATACTTTTGTAATTAATTCGTCTTTTGATGTAACTAAATTACAGAAGTTGTGTGGCAATGAAATTCGCCCTGAAGTGAGATTAGCCGGCACTTTTCTATTCCCAATTTCCAACAATTGTTTTGAAAAGAATTCTGGTGATAGATTATTTTGCCGCTGGACACGCATATTTATAGTCAAATTTAATGTCTTAACATGTCGCCAAAAAGTGGAGTATTTGAGGCAAGCATTTATTTCATCTGCTGGTGTTGATCGAGGAATTATAGGTAATGTTTGCCCGAAATCTCCAGCTAGTAATATCACTGCATTCCCAAATAATCTACCATTTCCACGCAAATCTTGCAATGACCGATCAAGAGCCTCCAGTGATTTTTTGTGTGCCATTGTGCATTCATCCCAAACAATAAGTTTACATATTTGTAATACCTTTCCTATACCTGATGTTTTGGAAATATTGCACATGGGAGTTTCAATAAATTGCATGTTTAAAGGTAGTTTCAAAGCTGAATGAGCAGTTCGTCCACCTGGTAGCAATGTTGCAGCTATTCCTGAAGATGCAGAAGCTAAGGCTATGCCGTTTTGTGATCGAATGGCTGCCAAAATAAATTTAATTAAGAAGGTTTTACCAGTTCCTCCTGGCGCATCTAAGAAAAATATATTTCCCACTCCATTATTTACAGTCTGCATTATTTTGTTGTAAATGGCTTTTTGCTCAGGTGTTAGTTTGTGAATATTTTCTTGCACATACAACAAAAGATCATCTGTGTTGTAATTTTGTTCCCTATGTAATTCTACATCAAACAAAGCAGCAGCAGGTCGTGTCGGCGAGGTAATTCCTAATTGATTGAGAACTGTGTTTGCAATTTCTAAGCACAAATTTTCAATTCTTATCAATGCCTCATTATAGATTTCTGATGTAAAATCCAGGTAGGTACTTGGATTTTCATCGCGTATTTGATGGAAAATGTCTTCGGCCATGTGTGATTTATATTTCTCCCATAACTCTATTGGAGATGAAGGGGAGCAATTGGTCAAGATGATTGCAAACAATGCACGAATATTATTAGGATGGGATGTGTTGCACGCATCATTAATGCATTCATCCCAGTGTCTGTCATTTTCCAATAAATTCAGAGCTTGACATGCACTGCGAAAAGTGGCATGTGTAATGCTATTGACAATTTTTAATTGCTGGAATGATGTTGGACCAGGCACAATTACCAACAACATGCGAGGAAAGAAACAATCATCTAGTTTGGGATGGATAGTATACAGTCTGCCTATTGTGTTTTCTTTGAATATTCCAGGTTGTCCTTCAACTTGCTGTCTTCGTTTGCGTCGTTCAAATGAACGTCTACTTCTATTCCATGTGTAATACTGGGGCACTTCCGAATAGAGGAGTGTTTTTTTTTAATGTGTCAGTTTGACATAACGAAGAAAGCCGTTAATGTTGTAGCCGGTGGATTCAAAGCTATTTGTTCCACATTCGAAGCTGTAAAGTAAACACGTTGTCCATTTTCTAGATGTACCGCTAAGTGCACAATAGCCGGACTTCGTTCATGTATGGGAAAAGAAAGAATTCGCCATACCGCTTCATTGCTGCTTATGTATCTTCCAGCTTGATACTGTGTGATTTCATCAATATGTAGGCTTTCATTCAGATCATTTCTACGTGTTTGCACGGCAAAAACTGCCATATCGCTGCCTTTATTCACATACTTACAAATGTATTTGATGGACTTAACAGAGTTACAGTATTCCACATTGATGTGTGATTTGTAGGTTTTTGATAGCAAAGGTGAATATGGGACAACCCATCGGTTATCAACTTCTATATTGCCATTTCGCATTTATAAAGTTGCTAATTTACCGCCATCTTCTACCGACCTTCTTTTGTATAAAGGGTATCCATAATTCCCGGTAACTGTGTTGGGTATTAATGCTCGGGGATATCGCTTTGAGCATTTTCCATTAAGCATGCATGGTAAATTTGGATTAATTATACCGCAAGGTCCGTGTATTATATGTTTAATTACAATTTCATGCAAATCCTTGTCAATGTCAGCATCAGGTAATTCAGCAGATATTACATTGTCGATTTCGTTTGGACTGATTTTGTTGTAGAGCCAGATTAGGATATGGGAGTGTGGCAATCCTCTCTTTTGCCATTCCACTGAATACATCCAGCAGCACACAGAACCAAATACTTTATGTTTTACAATGAAATTTATTAGCGATTTAAGCTTTTGTCTGAATACACGCGCTGTAATATCATGTCTATCTACTGATGATTGGCCAGGAAGTAAAAGTTGTTTTATATCATTCCAAGCTGGGTTGCATGTAAAAGTAATGAAGAGGTCAGGACGCCCATAGAGACGAACATATGCAAATGCATCTTGAGTGTACTCATGCATATGACGTAGACTGCCTAAATATGAAGATCGTAAAATTGTTAGTCTTCCAACATTAGTTGTATTACCATCATTTACAACTGCATCTCGCAAATGAACAAATTCTTCAGAACAAAGTTTGGACTGATTCAAACGGATGAATAGCAGACGTTCAGTTTCAATTTTTGCATACATGTCTACAATGTATTGGTGGAACAATTGGCGGCATTTCAGAATGTGATTGTTTTCGTTCTCTCGAATCATAATTCGGTATGAGTAATAATTCATTGCGCTGCATTTCTTATCCGTTTCTTCGCCACTAACTGGATTTATCATGGTAACATTGAAATGATATCCATCAGCACCATCCCAAAAAAGGAGGGGATATTGCAGGGCATCGTAGCATCGATGAGTTGCAGCAATGTTTGTTAATTGGTCATTCCTCCTATGAAGAACAATATCCCTAGGTTGAAATTGATCTCCAACTATAACAATTGCCACTTCATCTATACTTGAAGCATTGAATCTTCGCACATGTTCTCCAGCAGGCGTTTTGTCAGCATGAATAATAATTTTGTGTGTATCAGATGGCATCATTTCAATGACAGTTTTGAATAAAAGAACTAAATTGTTTTTATTATGGAGCATATCTTGCAGTTGGGAAACAATGGACCTTTTTATACTGGTTGAAATTCCACAGCGTGCATTCAGTTCATCATTGTTATCACCGATGAAATACATTTGTAGAAATTTATGTTGAGCATCTGGATATGGAAGCAGAGATCCAACTTTATGGTAAATTTGTCCTTTTACTTTAAAAGTTGGCATGAATTGAGCTGTAATAGTTTCTGCAGCGAACGACGTCATTTGGAAGCATGAGTTGTAGTTCCTGATGTTTGATAAAAAATGCTTTGATTCAGCCGTATTACCAGCAAGCAAAGTTTTTAATGGTTCTGGTGGATCTGCCAGTTGAGGTAGTTAAATTTTCCCTGCGGCACAACACAATCCTTTAGGTTCTCCCTTAAATTTCAGAGCTTTGCAATAGGGACACACTTCAGTCATAGTGCCTATGTGAACATGGTGGCTTAAACTATAATCCTCATGAGGGTTGTAATGAAATGCTAGGCGATCCCAATCCAGGGATTGTTGAGCATGGAGCCTTGTTTGACGCCGATCTGCTAGTCTCAGCCTCTCGCGTTCGTTACGTTGTGAACGAAGCAGATCTGAAGATGCCTGACGGGATTGTTGTACCCGCAACCGTTCCTCTTCAAGTCTGGCTGCACGTCGCTGTGCTGATTCATTCGCACGTACTTGAATCATCCTTTGTCTAGCTTGTTGGTTTGCAGATGCCAGTTGTTCATGAGTTTGATTTGCAAGTAATCGACGCCTTGTTTCTGCACAGCGAGTATGACGACCTAAGTTTGATCTTCGGGGGGGGGGGCATGTTTGTTAGTTACGTATTAAATTTTACCTGTATAAATGTAACAGTAGGAAAGAATAATTGTATAAAGGTAAATGGATTAAAAAAAAAACAATCAATTATAACCCGCTTCAGAGTTGTCGAAGAAATGCAAGTATGGTTTTTTTTTATAGATGAAGCATGTTAAAAGTAAGAAAATGAGGAAGAAGGCAGGTTTAAAAAACAACCAAGTAGATACGAAATGAAATTAAAGCACGTCTGTTAAGTATTAAATCGTACCTGAAGGATGGTAAAAGTCTAAAAAATGAGTAAATGCGAAATGAAATTAAAGCACGTGGGTTATGTATTAAATCTTACCTGTAAAAATGAAACAGTAGGAATGAATAATTTTATAAAGGTAACTGGTTTTAAAATAAACAATCAATTATAACGCGCGAGTAAGGGTTGTGTAAGAAAGGCAAGTAGTGTTGTTTTTTTTTAGAGATGAAGCATGATTAAATGGAAGAAAATTATGAAGGAAGCAGGTTTTAAAAACATCGAAGTAAAGAGGAAATGAAATTAACGCACGTTGAGTTTTTTTTTTTAGAGAGGAAGCATGGTTAAAGTAAAAAAATGAGTAGATGCGAAATGAACTTAAAGCACGTGGTTTATGTATTAAATCTTACCTGTAAAAATGAAACAGTAGGAATGAATAATTTTATAAAGATAACTGGTTTTAAAATAAACAATCAATTATAACGCGCGAGTAAGGGTTGTGTAAGAAATGCAAGTAGTGTTGTTTTTTTTTTTAGAGATGAAGCATGATTAAAGGGAAGAAAATGAGGAATGAAGCAGGTTTTAAAAACATCGAAGTAGAGAGGAAATGAAATTAACGCACGTTTGTTAGGTAAGTATTAGTGTAAACGTTTGTTTAGGGAAACAAACAAGGAATAAGGAAAACACTTTTTACGTATGAAGTAGATACGTGACAGCGGGAGGAGGAAGGTCAATCCGGAAGTGAAGTTGGACATGCAGGTTCGCAGAAACGGATTGTAAACCGAAAGTGCAACTTAGTAGGAACGAATTGTAATAAAAAGTGTTTTTTTATGTGTAAAGTAAAAATTATGTTAATAACATAAAAACATAGCTCGGATGTAAGGATTTGCTATAAAAAAATTTCAGTGGTAATGGTATAGTGGAAGTATATTTCCATGGGAAACGAACAAACCAACTTTACATTATATATATATATATATATATATATATATATATATATATATATATATATCACAGCAAACTTGCAATCGAATAAATCCGAGCCAGCAGAATTTCAACACGCAGCGGGGTCGATATCTGTTCAAATAGAAGTTGAAAACAACAGCAACAACAACAACAACAACAACAACAACAATAATAATAATAATAATAATAATAATAATAATAATAATAATAATAATAATAACAATAATAATAATAATATTACTACTAATAATAATAATAAACTGCACCCCCAATAATGTGATGGCACCAGTCTCGGTTGATACAGCACAAAATAGTCGCGAAGGGTCAAAGAGAATGGAAAACCCGAAGAGGGAGAGCACTAACCAGAACCCTACTTGTATCTTGGGGAGGCTTATTGCGATCTTAATCCCAGAGAAGACCAATGATCGTTGCCAACGAGAAATTATAATAATAATAATAATACATTCGTTGACTTCGCCGTACCAGCAGACCACAGAGTGAAACCAAAAAGACGGAAAAACGAAGAAAGTACACAGAACTAACGAGAGAACTGAAAGAAATATGACGCAGGAAGAATGTCAGTATAATACAAATAATCGTAGGAGCACTAGGAACAATCCAAAAACACCTGGAGAAAAGACTGGGAGAAATTGGAATCAAAGGGATCATACAAACTATAGAAAGGACGGCAATGATCAAAACAGATGCACTCTTAAGAAAAATCTTTGAATGCGGAAACCAACCCGCATAAGCTACAAAGGGTAAGCAGTCACATGGAAATAAAACAAAACTACACGAAAAGCACCACATCACGCACCAAGAAACAGAAATTGCAAGAAACATTGCTTAATAAGCTCCCCCCCCCCAATAAATTACACCGGCCTCAGCTGACACCACACAAAAATGAACCAATGAACAGAAATTGCAAAAAAACACCATAAGATATCCCCTCCTTCCATTTCTCTCTTCTTCCCCCACAAAAAATAGTGCCGGCCTCGGCTGACACCACACACAATATTTGTAGAGGGGTGAGGAGGATGAGAAGATCGCAGAGGGACAGCAAAAGCCAGACCTCCACTGGAAGAGTGCGGAGAGTGCTGGGAACTTGCCACCCAAATCCCGGCAAAAGACCAATAGTCCTTACCAGCGAGAAATCAATGGTAAGCAGCTGTTGCGATAATGCAAGGTTATTTGCGGTGGTTATCGAAAACAGGTGGAGAATACTGGAAATCTGAGGAGGGGTGTTGTCACCTATACTCCAGGTGTTGCATTACTCGTTCTTTCAGGGTACCCGTTAAGGTCCAACAAGAATGACAAAGAACAGAACGTATATGAAAAAACTTTGGTTTTCTTTATTTGCCATTACCGGATGGTTTACGCCGGCTACGCATACATATTAAACAATCTTTTGACATACTTTTGTCTCATGAAAGTCTTTTTCTTGCTGAGGTCACAGACTTGGTTTTCGCTAGATCTCGTTCGTATATACATTCGATTGGAAAGTAATTTGCTCTGCATTGTCTATCCGAGCGTGAACTGAAGCAATTGTTCTACAAGCGCTTTGGTGAAGTACAAGCCAGGGGATTCCTTCATTCCACATTTTTAGTCAGCGGACACAAAACTCGCATTCTTCCGGTACATCGATAGTCCGATCACCAAGCGTTTCGGCTCTTCACGTTTTTGAAACCATCGTTGTTCAAGTTCCTTTTGCACTGCCGAACCTTTTTCTTTTTAACAGTTATCAAGTCGCCTTTATTTATTTCTCGACGTCCCACCCACAATGGACTCGTCCACGATTCATTTTTGCCACTCTTCATTATCTTACACAGGGAATACCACCGGTTTTTGACGGTGAGCAATCACTGACAATGACCTGTGTGAGAACTCCTATTGAGTACAAGTAATAATAATAATAATAATAATAATAATAATAATAATAATGCGTATTTATTTAATACTTTCAACTACAAAAATATACAAATGTTATTGCGAGCGTGGGCTTAGTTATAAAGTACTCTTCCGCCAAACTCCTTGATTTAATTATTCTTCTTAATAATAAGTAAAGTAAAAAGAAAAAAAAACACTTGCCAGGCAAGGAATTACTTTAATAATTAACAAGAATATTAATTTACTGTAAATAAAGTTAACATTTCCTATTGTATTTTAAAAATTTGAACAAAGAAACCGTTTCAATATTGTTAGTTTTTTTTAGATAACATTGAACATCAAGACAAAAATAATTTAGATTTACTAAAAGGGGGATCGATTTTTATTCTATTTCGATTGAAATAGCCATGCGATTCCTAATACGGTTCAACAGATACGTGGGTGCCTTTTACTTTATATATTTAACATTAAAACGAGGCTGTGTAGAAATCTGTTCGTTTTCATATTTAAAATTTTATTCTTCTTTAAACAAGCATTTAAACGGTCATATTTGAATCACGTACTAGGCACATCTTCGAGTGTTTTCGGGCTCTCTGTAAAAGGGTTTGTCAGGAAAACCTGACATAGAGGTATTTCACCCTACAAGTAAACCCTGACCAAATATTTAAAATATCATAGTACTCGAAGGCCAAATAAGATCTTTTAGGTTTGGCTACACGTCTATGTATCTCATGTAGAGATAAAGTGTTAGCCCCAGGAAGGAGGCTCTTGATTTCTGAGAACTTCGACCGAAGTAAAATGAAACTAAAAAGAGAGAATAATCTGAAAGAAAACCGATTACATCTGTTCTGTAATGTTTTGATTTTATTTAGAAAACTCACATTTTGCATTTGTACATGATCTATATTTCAATAGATAATGTAAGTTTTAATTAAGTTTAGATTACATTGTCATCTAAATATTATTGAATTGTAATGCATGTTAAACTAGCCAAGTCTGGGCTGGGGCATTATGTACTAGTCTCTCTCTCTTAGACAAGGTCTAAAAAAGAGTCACCAACATGATAGGTCCCTCACTATCCACCAAGCTTTAGCCCCTGTCTCATCGCCGCAATGTTCCTTCCTTGTGCCTGTTTTACAAGTACTTCAATAGATTGTGCTCTGATGAGCTTGCTGCACTAAATTCACTAGACCAACCCGACAATCTTCTAAACCCCATCCAATCACTGTGGAGGTCCCCAGATGCCGAAGAGCTTTCTACTCCAATAGCTTCTTTCCTCGTGCTGCTGGACTCTGGAACTCCCTCCCTGCTCCCTGTTTTCCTGACGGTACTGACATGCAGAAATTTAAAACTATTGTAAACAGACATCTCGCTGCGCAGATCCCAATTTAGGTTGACCCCCCAATCTTTTCCCCTTTTCTTTTTTCTCAGTAGCCCCTTACGTCTACAGTGGCGGCCTACCTTGTTTGGGGTGAACTATGTAAAAAATTAAAAAAATATGCTTTAGAAATATGACAAGTTTTAATGCCTGGCAAAATCAATTTTTCATTAAAAGTAATACCGAATTCTTTTTTATTTCAAACACCCTTTCAATTATATTGGCATTATTAATAATCGGAACAAGCTGATAACTTTTTAGCCCACTTAGATTATGACGAGATCCAATTAAAATGAATCTACTCTTTAGTATTTAATTTTTCTTTATGAATAATCCATAACTCGATCGCGCATTATCCTCAAAATGGTTTCCCACATCGTTTCATATCAGCACGAGTAATATAATTGGATAGTATCAGCATACATTGTTGAATTGCTGGTTTATAACACGTTGTAATGTCGAATCTCTGCCGTCGTAAAACAGTTCGCCCGTTGCGAACGGGACGATGTGTCGTTTCTATTCGAGAATCCCAGCTGAGGGGGCGAACTATTTGTACTAACCGTGCGTCGTCGTTGTCGCCTGCAGCTTGTGTCGGGCTGCTATCTGTCTTCTTTCGGCCACATTGTCCGTGGTCACAATCTCCATCGTCTACTGTCCCTGGCTGTTTCCTCGCAAGCTGAAATCAAGTCTTTTACACACAAAATACAACAAATCTTCTAATTAGTTTGAGCCATTTATTGGTATTAGCAGTTACGTCGTAGTGGAGAGAGAAACTTACGCTAGTTAATTTCGTAATTAATCACCTGTAAAGGAAAGGAAAGGGGGGGACATCGCCTGGTTCTCATTTTTGGGGATCCGAAATCCCCTAGCGTTTGTAATCGCTACATGGCTAAAGCGTGTTGACTCGTCGGCTTCCAAGTCCAAACTCAAAATCTCACTGCCGTTTTCCCACCGGGAAAACTGTGACGTCTAGAAATCTCGTGATCGACGCACAGGTGTGACCTAACCCCGCGACCCCGAGGTCTCGTCAACTGTCCCCGCGAATCGTGAGAACACATCGCACCAACATTGCACGAGATGACTCCGTTACAAATCGCGCAAGTTAAGCGATCTCACTGTACGTCCATCACCCATGTGTCCCATTATATAACAACATGTGATATCCACCTCTCTCTACTAAAACGCCAATATCAGAAACTTACATTGTAATAAGCTGTGGGCCAAGATCGAACCGTGAATAATCTTATTTAGCATCTCAATCGGACATGATTCTCTTTTGTTGTTTTTAGTCTTTTGATATCGGCCACTGAAGCACGAGAAAACTCATTCAAGTAAATCATCACGACCATAAGCTTAGCGAGTATTAGTTGATGGTTAGCATAATAAAAGACCTTGGAATAATCAAGTACAACTAGAAAAACAAATTTTGAATCATGAATACATTCATATATATTATATGTAATAATTGAGTGGGTTGTAATTGTACTAAATGACTGCCCGTAAGCAGATTGCAAATTCTCAAAGAAACCGGCCACTCCTAAATAATCAATCATTTTTCTTGCAATTAACTTCTTTACTATTGAAACAATAATAAAAGTAATAAACTCATCGATCGGTAATAATTAAACTAAAAAGAAATAACTTTTTAAATAAAATTAACTGCTTTACTATCTTTACTATTTTTGACTAAATCGGTAAAAATAACCTTCTTCATTATCGAAACAATAATAAAAGTAATACATTCGTCGGTCGGTAATTATTTAACTAAACAAAATTAACTTCTTAATAAAATTAACTTATTTACTATCGAAACAATAATAAAAGGGTACTGATATCGATCCTGACCCAGTTTTCGTGAGGTTCGACTCGGAAGCGTTCGACTGTCCTACGTAAACGCCCGAGAGTTGACGAGCCGAATGGTATCAGACGACAATTTTGATACGATGCTGCGCCCTATGATAATAATGTATCGCTTGTTTTTTGTTGTTGTTGTTGTTGTTGTTAGGGTTTAGGGGTAGTGTTAGGGTTAGGTTTAGCGTTAAAAATATTTATTTGATAACAGTAATTTCGCTCTGTTTTGCTTTTTTTTATTTGTTTTGTTGTTTAAACAAATTTCTTGCAACTATAACTAAAAATTATAGGACGCAGCAACGTATCAAAATAAAAAAAATATGTATTTGATAACAGTAACTTCGCTATGTTTTGCTTGTTTTTTTTGTTGTTTCTTTTAGAAAATTTATTGAAAATATAACTTAAAATCACAGGACGCAGCACCGTATCAAAATTGTCGTCTGGTACCATTCGGCTTGTCAACACTCGGGCGTTTGCGTAGGACAGCCGAACGCTTCCGAGTCGAACCTCACGAAAACTGGGTCAGGATCGATATCAGTACCAATAAAAGTGATAAACTCATCTGTCAGTAATAATTAAACTAAAAAAAATTATCTTCTTAATAAAATTAACTTCTGTACTATGTTTGCTATCTTTTTACTATATTTACTATCTTTACTAAATCGGTAAAAATTAACTTCTTTACTATCGAAACTATAATAAAAGTAATAAACTTATCGGTCGGTAATATCGAATCATAAGTAGGGTTACCACATTCGGTATTGGCTTAACCAATGTATTTTTCATCTGGATAGAAAATTTCTTATAAAATATTGAACAATTTATTAAACTTCACACACAAAATATTTTGCTCCTTATTTCAAGAAAAATAGCAATTATTTCATCTATCCAGCGTTTTAGGTGAACGAGCCTCCCCATAACTTGATTTTCATTTACTCCAGTAAATGAAACAGATGGACGAAATGGTTACTTCAAAATTTCACGAATCTTGTAAGTAATAATAATGTCGTCTATCTCAGCATTATTGGTCCCCCGATTTATAAAATCGGGAGACCTGTGTTTTGAGGCATTTCTGTCCGTCCGTCTGTTCGTCCGTCCGTCCGGATTTTTCTCCGCAATCATTTCTCTGAAATTTTGCATGAAGTTGTAACTTTGGTCAGGTTAGAAAGTGACACTCTCCGAATTTTGAAAATAAATCTGGTTAGCCCCCCAGGGGGTCAAAAAGCCCCGAAATGGCCAAAATGACATTTTTTGCCCCATAACTTTTCATCCATCCATTCAAATTCTCTGAAACTTGGCCAAAATGTGGAGACAATTGTTCCTAATAGAAAATAAGTATCGCTGACATTGGAAACAATCTGGTTCGCGCCCCCAGGGGGTCAAAAGCCCCCTAAAATGGCAAAAAATGACCCTTTTCCCCCATTTGATCCATTCATTCAATTTTTCTAAAACTTGGCCAAAATGTAGAAGCAATTGTTCTGGATATAGAATGACCATCTTTGCCATCAAAAAAATTCTGGTTCTCGCCCCCAGAGGGTCAATGGGGGTCAAAAATGCCCCAAATTGTTCAAATTTATTGCATTTTACACTCGCCACATCGAGTCACATACAGAGGGGGACCACGCATGCGCGGCTTGTTATTTTTCAAAAATGTATAACTCAGCAACGTTGGATCAATATTGCAACGATCTATGTTATTACTGCTGGAGTCAACAACATCAACGTTTTAAGGCCTAATAAAATTGCAT
This sequence comes from Sepiola atlantica, assembly GCA_963556195.1. Taxonomy (NCBI): domain Eukaryota; kingdom Metazoa; phylum Mollusca; class Cephalopoda; order Sepiida; family Sepiolidae; genus Sepiola; species Sepiola atlantica. Next base: position 117,022,323 of record OY744528.1, on the reverse strand, counting down.
CTTAATATTCAGCATTAATTCTCTCGTTGAAAATCTTAATATTGGCCTTTCTAATCGACTGAACCACGGTATGAAGAAGGGTTTCATATATTTGTTCGGTTTATGGCTTTTTTTCTACAATAAATTTATTTAAAAACTTATTTCTATCAGTCATTGGCTTTTTAAAGTCTTTATTAAGCAATGGAGAAATTAGATGGGTACTCTGATTGTTTTCCATCTTTGCTAATAATTTCATTATCAATATCGTCATCACCAACTGCCAGAATGTTACGCCAAGGATCAAATTCAATGTCTAAAAAAACACTCTCTTTCTAACAATTTTCTGTTTGAACTTTGATTTTTTAGTGAATATTTCATGAAAATTAAGCGATGATCTGAAATACCTGACATGTCAACATCTTTATGTACCTTACCACTTTAATTATTAATTGTCAGTATCTGATCAATTAACAGGTAACTCGATTTTTTTAAATACGGTTGGATCATTTATCATTTGTGTAAGAGCAAATGGTTCAGTGACAAAATTATTATGAAATCTTAAAGCAGGAGACTCAATATTCATATAACCAAGTATGAGACATACGCTGAAGTGATAAAAACAGACTGGTGTGAATGGCAGCAAACACAGAGTACGAGAACGAGAGGAGACTTATAAATACTCCCCACTGTCATCTTCAGTGCATGAATAGTTATTTCAACAAATATTATTTCCAGATTTACAAAATCACTAGAAATCCCAACTATCTTCGCTTGATATTCAGATCGCACGTAGAATCTTAGACTACTTTGACATGACATATCTCTATCGACATGAAAACACCCATTAGACTCTGGAACCTTAAAACATGCATTAGAAGTGTTCCTCAAGAAAAAAGATTTCACACACTAAAAAAAACATCGTATTCCATATCATGGCTAATCATAATTATCTCAGAGTCAGCATTAATATGAGCCACATTTAACAAATTTTTATAATCTTAAACCTTTTCTTTATCATATTACAAGGAGTCAGGAATCCATCATCAAGAGATACTATACTTTGTTCATGCAGATCAAAAAACAATTAAGAAAAATCAAGTTTATTATTTAACACA
>OY744528.1:116941229-117011229 GCA_963556195.1 Sepiola atlantica | reverse complement strand
ACTAAAAGCGAACTTTTAGGAAAGGTAAAACCCTATTGTGAAGAGTATACAGCTCAATATCCAGGATAGAGCAGGTAGAAATGAAGAAGAATGGAAAGGAATTAGAGAAAGCCAAAGCCAAATCAAAATTCAATTCAAAAGTTCAAAGCAAGGTATATTCCGCAAAAAGGCAATTTATTCAAGTTAAAAATTGCCTTTTTGCGGAATATACCTTGCTTTGAACTTTTGAATTGAATTTTGATTTGGCTTTTGCTTTCTCTAATTCCTTTCCATTCTTTCTCTCTCTCTCTCTCTCTCTCTCTATATATATATATATATATATATATATATATATATATATATATATATATATATATATATATATATACATATATATATATATATATATATATATATATTTATATGAATAAATGTAAAAGTTTTCTTTCATTTATCGCTCCTATATTATGATTAAAACGTGTTACTGTTACTTAAATCACTTATACTACAGAGTATTTCGATATATATATATATATATATATATATATATATATATATATATATATATAGAGAGAGAGAGAGAGAGAGAGAGAGAGAGAGAGCGAGGATTATGTATATATGCAAATTACCATATCACACGGTAGTCTTAAGGGTAATATATTATTATTATTATTATTATTTTATTATTATTATTATTTATTTATGTATATATTAGTGAAATTGTAAGCTGAATTATTTCTACACTTGATTATTGGGGAAATGGTAGTTTTATCTGTACCATTGGAGAGCCATGCATATAACTGTCCTGTTTTTAAATCTCCGTAACAGTTACATGGTAAACAGCTGATAGTCCCCATGTTAATATTAGATACTTACGTTAAGGTCTCCTGTTTTTGTTTCACTGTTAGATACTTAATCCCCTGTTTTTATTTTATTTACTTACTATTATATTTTTCTTTATTGATGAATTTTCCAACGAATGTTTGGTCTGCAATATTTCAACTGCATTTTTCTTTTTTTTTCTTCAAAATTTTTTTTTTTTTAAATAACGCGAAGCTTCGTTAGACTCTCTCTCCCCCTCTCTCTCTCTCTCTCTCTCTCTCTCTCTCTATCTATCTCTGTATATATATATATATATATATATATATATATATATATATATATATATATATATATAGAGAGAGAGAGAGAGAGAGAGAGAGAGAGAGATTTACGGTCAAAAGACATAACTTTGAATGCTTAATTCGCGTAAGAATTTTTAAACAGTTCACAATAAATTCATGTTTCGTGTCATTTATTCCTAATTTTATTGTCCTATTTTTTTACATATATATATAGGTAATAGCTTTTTTCGATATTAACAGTAAGTAATCAAAGATTTTTAATAAAACAGGATACATTATAAAACCTGTAAATATTTTCTGATTAATTTTCACTCACACATACCATTGCTCGAGCGAATTAATTTCTTCTTTTTTCATGTATCAAAATCACCAAAATGTAAATATGTATTTATATGAAAGTTTTTGTCTTGCGTTTACAACAAACTAATGAATTAAATGTTTAATATTATTAGAGTAAAGTATTTTAAGTAGCAATCTTCGCGAAACAATAACGAGCTGGCAAAAGCAGCTAATATATATATATATATATATATATATATATATATATATATATATTCATATATATATACATATATATACATATATATATACACGTATATATATACATATACATATACATATACATACATATATATACATATATATATATTTACATATATATATATTTTTACATATATATACATATATATATTTACGTATAAATATATACATATATATATATTTACATATATATATACATATATATATATATATACATATATATCTGTTTACATATATATACATATATATATACATATATATATATTTACATATATATATATTCACACACACACACACACACACACACACATATATATATATATATATATATATATATATATATATATATATATATATATATATATATATATATATAACTTCTTTGTAATATAGCAGGAAAATTCCCAGCAGAGTGCTCGATTAATTGAGAATTAAAATTAAAAATTTAAAATTAAGGGCGTAATATTTATTTATTTTGGTACGGAAAATTAGTACAACATTCGTACCGTCGGTTTCAAGAACGGAAGGACTTAGCCATCCGGCTCTCTTCAGCTTCTGTTGTCATCTGTTTCGGAAATGTGAAGTCACGTGTCACTCTCGTTTGGATGCGTTATTTGCTTAGAGTGTTATGTATGTTTGTGTAAATTTAGTGTAAGGAAGGTTTAATAAGGTTTGAAAAAGGGGGGGGTGAAAGCCACAGTTGAGATTTAAAACTGGAGAAGATTTAAAGAGATATAAAATAAGAAAATAAAAAACATATATTTCTATATAAATCCCGTGAGCCAATGTTTATGAGTATCGTATATTTGGCCGTCACTGTTTTGGGGTTTAATAATGTGTCTTCTAAAGAAATTAGGGAGAGAAAATGGATTTAATGATTATACTTATGGAGAGATAAAAAAGGTTAAAAAACACAACATTAAATTCAAGTTTAAATCCTGGATTAAAGGACTTTAAATCAATCCCAAAGGAATATAAATAAAGATATCATCGGGGCAGTTTAAGGACAGTAACTCTGCAGGGTTTTTGAATGATTTGTATTCCGATATATATATATATACATATATATATATATATATATATATATATATATTAAAGAGCGTATACATTTAATAAATAGCGCATTGGCACTGGCAGTTTGACGCTTAGGTTTGTCAGACAGAATGTTCTCGGATATGTGTGCGTCCGTTTTACTCACATGACGAGAGTAGAGCGTGGTGTCGTCAGAAAATATACTAATCTCAGACACATTGTCATAAAGGAGGTGGTTTATTAAAATCAGGAACAATAAAGGTCCAAAGATCGATCCCTGCGATACACATGCATTCATGTCATTGTGAACGGCCATCGAGGACAACCTGCATCTTTTTGGGGGAATAGGAAGGATCTAATTATATTAAATATTCGCCCAGTAATACCATATGAATTAATTTTATGAGAAGCCCTTTATGCCAGACCTTGTCAAAGACCTTGGATACATCAAGCGCTACCGCCCTAGTCTCACCTGCCTTGTCCAATGTATGGTATATGAGTTCAGAAATGACCGTTAGGATATACTGATGGTCAGAAAGACGTTTAGAATAAACGAGGTGATGGACTATCGCTAAGTTGATTAAGGATTCAAAGATTTTAGCGAAGAGCGGGAGTAGACTGATGGGGCGATAATTCTGAGTGTGTTCTATCTCCAGAATTCTTGAAGACTGGTACCACAGAGGCAATATTCCAGCAATAAGGGAAGCAAGATTCAGCAAAGCATTTGTTGTAGAGTTGTGAGAAGGCAGGTGCTAGTTCAGCAGAGCATTTTTTTTATTACTATCACTGGTATAAGATCAAACCCACATGTTTTGGAGGTGTGAAGGTTTTTTATGATGTCCCTGACATGAGATGGGGTGATGTTCATGTCATCAAGTGTAGCTTAAATCCGCAATTCATCATTGCTATTGCGGGTAGATGGGAGAAATCGAATAACGCTGCGCAACCGTCAGTTTCACCGTAAAACCCACCCAGTTATGGATGGCCCACATTATGCCACCACAGAGATCTCAGATCCGTCCACAAATCGCTGAAACCCCATAGGAACGATCCACTAAGGAAGCAATGGATGTCAAACGAAACATCAATGTCAGACCACCCCGTGAGCCTGAGAATGAAGAAATGAAAATTGATGATACCACAGGGGTTAGTCCCCCACCATTGCCAAGAGCGCCAAGAAACGTGTCCTCACAAATGTGTGGAAAATAGCACGTGTTCTCTGGTGCATATTAAGATGACCACGACAATTCACACCATGGTCACGGTGGGCATGTATAGGTAAAGAAGTTATCTACTCCATTGTTGAGTGAGTAAACGGGAGTTATCTGCCCCTTATTATTATATAAGAATCTGTGGAAGCGGCCATTTGCTTTTTAGTAGTAAACAGTGACAGACGTTTGAGGGGTCAGCTTCTATACTTTACAGAAATTAAAAAATCAGTGTGAAAATGGTAATATCAGCTACACAGTTGGTCGCAGGAGTACACAGGTGATTTTATTCACCCTGGGCATTTACAGGTGTTCCTGCTAGAAAACACAAATAGGCACTTTCTGTCTTTGTTGTCAGGGTACTCGGCTCTACATACCCTGAAGCCACCTATAGGGGTGGCCTAACCATGTTAGGGATCACGGAGAGAACAGTTTCACAGCGGCTTAAACACTTAGACTGACGACTTGGGTATACCAAGTTCGAATCCAATCGGTTCGATAGCACAATTTATGGATGTTGGCAACCTTCACGTTGTTCCTCTTGTAAGCATGTGATAATTGTTTGCGTAATGGTATTACAGCGTGATAGATAATAAAACTGTCATTGCAAATACTTTCTTCTACTTCACTGAAACTGTTATATCTAGAAAATCGACTTCGAAGTGTAGTGAGCAGTGCCCTCTTCTTTTCCTTATAACCTCTTTAATTAAAAAAAACACATCAATATATATGCCAGAGAGGGAAGGTGTGTGGAAAACAGTGTACTGACTTGGATTGACAGGCAATCACTGATGTATAGCTACCTATCTAGCTAGATGTACTAATTAAAATAGATTCATATATTGATAGGTAGATAAATATATTATATATATATACATATATATATATATATATATATATATATATATATATATATGTATATATATATATATATAAATATATATCTATATATATAGATAAATTTAAAAGAAATAAACTAAACACACATTAGCGCTGTCCGCATTATGAATTATTTCGACCTAGATTGGTCTCATCAGACGCGTACATTGCTATATTTCGGAACTGAATAATGAGACCCAAATAGGTCGAAATAATTTATAATGCATACATTGAGCTCTCTTACTCGAATTCCCATCAAAACCATTCAACTCTGCAGACTATATATATATATATATATATATATATATATATATATATAGAGAGAGAGAGAGAGAGAGAGAGAGGGAGGGGAAGGAGAGAGATAGAGAATTTACTACTAATCTAAATTAATCTGGCCCAAGCTTAAATTCTAGCAAACTTTTACCCTTTTCACTATCTCTATGATGTTGAATGTAAAAACTGTATACCTTATAAAATATATGATTGAATACATGTTGAAAATCTCATTAAAATTGGAGAATTATCTTATGAGTCATGGATTGAAACAATAAACGCAATGGTTTAGAGTAGTCTCCTAGATATTAGGGTAGGCCCATCAGATTTAGCGCCGGCACTGGTTGGCTCGTAACATAAAGGTCTGTTATGTTTCGGATTTTTTACGTTGCAATTCGATCGCTATGGAAAAAACGTGGAATTTAAATTGTTGGCATATATGACCTTTCATCTAACCAACCGCAAAATCCCCCCCCTTTCTTTAAAACGATTTTTTGAAAAAGATCTTGGATCCCACCTGGTATACATATCTTTGACTTTGGTTGTAGATAATGTAGTATGTCTGTGTCAGGGAAGGGGGCGTGGAAAAGAGGGAAACACTACCATTCTCCAAGATGTGAATTCTTCCGTTTATCTGATTTTAAAACCATTCCAAATATAGGAATATCTTTGCGTTTAAACGCGTAAGAAAAGAATGACAGCGTATTGATATAAAGGAATTTGCCCGGTTAGTTTAACAGTATGACCAGAGGGGTAATAGTGATTGTCAAAAGTTTGGGCGGCACATCGAGAGGGTCGGAGCGATGACACGGAGGGGGCTTCAATGGTAAGATTTAAATGTGGATGAGGGGGATAGAGAATCGAAACTGAGAGTTATATATATATATATATATATATATGTGTGTGTGCGCGTGTTAAAAGGGGTAAAAATGGTTTCTTTTAATTTGGAATGCGGGGGTGGGACAGCTGGCCATCCTGATTCCCCTTCTTCTATTCAAGCCTCAAACGTCTATTTTTTAAGTCAATTAATTATTCGTCTTTCTTTTTTGGGGACATGAATTGATATCTGCTTTCACTTTTCTGTAAATGCATACAACAGTTTTTCAGTAACGGAAGTGTTAATTCAGTACGGTTCCCTAACATATTTTGGCGGGAAATGGAAAAAGATGGCTGAATAGAAAGAAAATATGTTGGATAATAATGAGAGGAGGGAGTACAGTCGAGTATATATATATATATATATATATATATATATATATATATATATATATATATATATATATATATATATATATATATAAGGTTAATACAACAAAAGATATAAGAGGCAACTAATATCTTTAATTAGTGAACATCCGGATAAAAATGAATCTATACTGGATAGAGCATTAATAGTATTAGATAAAATGAAAGAATAAAATAAGGTGCGAATCAAATTTTATTACAATTCAAAGTTCAAGCAAAGTAATTGAAAGTCCTTAACCCATAGGGTTTCAAAGAAAATTCTTCTCGTCAGAGGATCATTGCGGCAGTGGAATTACAGCTAGTAAATAACACTTTACTTTGAAAACATAAAGATAAAAATATAAAAATATAATAATAATGAATAAAATTAATAATAAAATTGATAATGAAAAAATAAATAATGAATGAAAAAATATATATATAAATAAATAAATATATGCAACACAAATTGTATCGGCCAAAAACATATTTTTAAGTTGAGATACCCCATCAAAGTACGGCTAGAAATAATATTGATTAAAGTAGTTTTTCAAAAATAAGGCAGTCCAAATGGTGGAAATTAATTCCCAAAGTAAGCCGAAATGTTACAATTCCATGTGTGATGTTCAAGACATGTATTACATGTAAGCGAAACAATGATTAGGGGATCATGTTATATGGGATAAAATTCAAAATACAACTCACTAGATGCAAGCGCCGCTAAGGCCAATTCGAACAATGTTCAGCTGACCTGATGTTTTCGACCATTATTTTCTTCCGGGTCCGATGAAGTTACTCTAGTGAAAAATAATATTCGAAGGAAATCTTCTATGACACAAGCTCCCGCAAGCCCTGCAGACAGCGCGACAAATCCATTTTGAGTAATAATGAGAGGAGGGAATACAGTGGGTATATATATATATATATATATATATATATATATATATATATATATATATATATATATATATATATATACATAAAGAGAGGGGGAGATATGGGGAGGTTGATAACATGAGTGAGAGCAGGAGAGAGAGAGAGAGAGAGAGAGAGAGAGAGAGAGAGGGGGGAGAATATAAACAGTGAGAGCTATATAGAGAGATACGTGATTTTACTTTCAGTAATGATTCATTGATATAGAGGCCAGGGAAATAAAAAAGAGAAAATGGTGAGAGAAAGGGAAATAGAAGAAGAAGAAGGGAGAGAGAGAGAGAGAGAGAGAGAGAGAGAGAGAGAGAGAGAGGGGGGAATATAAACAGTGAGAGCTATCTAGAGAGATACGTGATTTTACTTTCAGTAATGATTCATTGATATAGAGGCCAGGGAAATAAAAAAGAGAAAATGGTGAGAGAAAGGGAAATAGAAGAAGAAGGGAGAGAGAGAGAGAGAGAGAGAGAGAGAGAGAGAAAAGAAAAGTTAGTGAAAGAGAGATAGGAAAAGAAATATAGTGAGTTGTACAGTGGAGAACGATATAAAGAGTAAAAGAATTAGGAAAGAGGGGTTGGTATCTAGCGAAATTATTAGTCAAATAATTAAAGTAAAAAAAAAAAGAAGAAAAATCTGTTCTGATTTTTTTTCATTAATAAATATCGCATCTTAACATGCTTTTAAAGGCTTTTAGCCTCATTTATTATTACATTCTTAAAAAATGTTTCAAAAGAAGAATATGAACTCCTCTATTTGAATACAAATATCGCGTGCATGCGCGTCACCTAATATATAAAAGTGAGTGAATCGTTATAAAAAAAAACACGTCCATTTTCCATTCTTACTGACTGCTACAAACATATGGAACTGTTACAACTTAACCTCATACCTTGACGATGCTAGATATTTAGCAAAATTATTAGTCAAACAATCAAAGTAAATTAATCAATATCGCATCTAAACATACCTTTAAAAACTTTTAACCTCATTTATTATTAAATTCTTAAAAAGATGTTTAAAAAGAAAAAAATATGAACTATCCTATTTTAATACATATGCATTTAAATGGTACATCGCTGAACCTCGTTCCCACAGCCTTTGACATAGACAGTAGGTACTTTGGATATAATGTTTACCTTTGCCTCCACAATCAACGGCAAATACACATGAGCTTTTATTTTTAGACAATTATATGTGGACCTTTCTGGATGCAATTCAAGAACAAAACACATAACTTAATTTACCTTGAAGAATGGTTTGTTCACTATGACTATCACTATAGTAGAGGAGAGAGAAAGATAAATGTATAGAGAGACATAAACACCAATCCTGCACTAAAAGGATTTTAAACGCTTGCATCGTGTAATATTAACACTTGTAATTTCACTTTGTTAATATTAACAAACAAAAGAATTTTTTTACGAAGAGAGATGAAAAAGAGATAGATAGGGAAAGTGAGAGGAGATTGAGGAAGAGAGGAGAGAGATCCTATTTCAAAATATAATGAATTATTAATAACCATACTTTCATAGTACCTGTGGTTTTAATTGTATTTTTACTACTTTAAATATCAACATTTGTATAGATTTTGTTTTCTAAGCAAGGACCTACGACACGAAGCTAGCGAGCGTTACGAAGGCCAAGTAGTTAGGGCTAGGCTAAGGGAAGTTTCCAATGAAGCCGTGAACTGTGACGCAGATGAGCGTAGGGAAGTTTCAAGGCGTGGCTCGGATAGATACATCGGAAAAGTCAAGCACCCAGATGGATGTGCCTTGGGGTCGACTCGGGAGATCTGCGAGGGATTTCGAGAGCATTGGAGGAGCACTACACCCAACTGCCCAACCTCCCGGTCCAGGAGTTTGGACACTATTCGGCTGGCTCTCCTCGCCTCAATGCAAATGGAGCAGCTGGTTGTGAAGACAGGGTTACATTAATTTCGGATTTAACACAGCGCTCTCAACGATATCGTCCGACGGGTGTTAAACATCGCTAGCTTCCCGTCGACTCTCGAACGAATCAGCCTCAACTAAGGGGATGGCAAACGGCCTGGTGGTGTTTCCCTTTTCAAACGGCAAGTCGTTTATATTTGATGCGACTTGTGTCGACACGTTCGCGCCCTCGTCAGAAACAGAATAGGCAACAAACCCTGGACATGCAGCAGCGTATGCAGAGGATCGCAATCCATCAAAATAAGCCGGTCTTCTCGGCATATTTACGCTCCAACCAATCGCTGTGGAGACGAATGGAGCGATAGGTCTCGCCACACGGAACTTCCTCAACAGCCTGGATCTGTTAACGACGCGCAATACCGTAGTGAATTGACTTGACTTCACGGGCGCTTCTTTGTCGCAACTATTTGTGAAAACGCCTTGAGCCTGCTCTCGACCTGCCAAGTCAGCGGGACATCCGATGACACCTCTTGATATTTGAACATTTATTTGTGATGACGCTTAAGAATATTTTTAAACGTGGCATCAAATTTGAAACGTATGAACAACGATGTATACTCATGTGTGTTTAAAATCATATCGCAATTAATTACACGAAGAGTAGATTTGTTATTTATATATAAATAACATAATTTTTAAACAATCGTTTAACGCAGCGATTGTTTACTCATCGTACCCATCTTCCGTAACATTTTTTTTACTATCATTGCAAACCCCAACACATAACGACTTCATTGATTTCAAATCTTTACATCCGATGCTCATTATGATATAAGGCGCCAAGTCTCACATACACACATGTGAACAATTAGTCATTTTATTTTTATTTATTTGATTGTTATTAAAAAAGAATGCAGGGCAATAAAGTATAGGATATGCTTACTATATATTATATTATTAGTTAGGTTCGACTAACCCTGTTCACTTTGTACCCACCTAATAAACCCTGTTCCCTTTGTTCCCAACTAATAAACCCTGTTCCCTTTGTTCCCAACTAATAAATACTGTTCCCTTTGTACCCACCTAATAAACCCTGTTCCCTTTGTACCCAACTAATAAACCCTGTTCCCTTTGTACCCACCTAATAAACCCTGTTCCCTTTGTACCCATTAATACACCCTGTTCTCTTTTTACCCAACTAATACACCCTGCACCCTTTGTACCCACCTCGTAAACCATGTGCTCTTTGTACCACTTCATAAAACCTGTTCCCCTTGTACCCAATTAATAAACCCTGTTCCCTTGGTACCCAACTAATAAACCCTGTTCCATTTGTACCCAACTAATAAACCCTGTTCCATTTGTACCCACCCAATAAGCCCTGTACCCTTTGTGCCCACCTCATTACCCTGTTCCCTTTTGTATCAACCGAATAACCCCTGTGTCCATTGTACTCACTTAATAAATCCTTTGGCACATGTTCGTCTTTGTCCACTGTCCGTTTTTCACAACTTTTTACGGACCATTTTTTTTCTTTTTTCGATGTACACTTATCTATCAGGCTGCTAGAGAATTCTTGGGTTTTTGGAAAAAAAATTCAAATAAATTACATTTTAGGAGGGGGGATCAGTTTCCAATGTTAATTCAAGGTAGACTGATCTCCATCTTTTTGGGGAAAAAAATTCAAAAAATTGAGATTTTAAGACGGGGGATCAATCTTGTTCGTCTTTTACCATAGTCCGTTTTTCACAACTTTGTTCGTCTTAAAATCTCAATTTTTTGACATTTCTTTCCAAAACCCCCGGAATTCTCTCGCGACGTGATAGGTAATTGTAAACAGAAGAATAATTTAAAAAATTTGAGATGGTCAAAAAAAGGGGGATCAGTCTACGTTGAATTTACATTGAAAACTGATCCCCGGTCTTAAAATCTCAATTTTTTAAAATTTATTTCCAAAAATCCCGAAATTCTCTACTGACATGATAGGTAATTGTACACCAGAAAAAGATTTTTTAAAAAATTGAGATGGTCAAAAAGAGGGGGATCAGTCTACGTTGAATTAACATTGGAAACTGATCCCCCCTCCTAAAATGTAAAATATTTGAATTTTTTTCCAAAAACCCCAGAATTCTCTAGCAGCCTGATAGATAAGTGTACACTGAAAAAAAAAATGGTCCGTAAAAAGTTGTGAAAAACGGACAGTGGACAAAGACGAACATGTGCCAATCCTTTTCCTTTTGTACCCAACTAATAAACCCTGTTTAAGTGACATATATTGAAATAATTGTTGATAACCACTGCGAGCCGTATCCAGCGTTTCTATGGCGATGATTGTGAGGCCCTGGATACCTCTGTTCCAGGCCCTGAACCCCATATTACCATTTCTATTTGTATTTTTTAAAATTTCTATACTGTTCAATTTAAAATAAAATAAAATAAAATAAGCAAACCGTTGTATGCCCATTTTATATACGTGAAGCTGGTACGCAGACCCCGTGATATTGTTGTTCCCCATTTAAACAGTATTTATACAAGTCCGAACTTACGGATGGATAGGAACTACACATTTATGTAGATTTATTTTACACGCAGACATACACACACGTATATATATATATATATATATATATATATATATATATATATATATATATATGCACACACACACATATATATACATACACATACATACACACACGTACATATATATATATATATATATATATATATATATATATATATATATATATATATATATATATATATATATATACGTCTGTGTGCGTGTGTATGTGTTTCCTTTGATCATATCCAAGAGTGTTTGCGGGTGTTCTCGTATTTGAACATATCAATCTGTTAAACTGTCAAGTTATCATGTGTTTTGTCGGATCTTAACGAATATTTCACGTGTTCTTCGTAATCACCCCATCAGGAAATGAAACACTTCCGGTTCGTTCCCTCCTTTTGCCCCGTTTTTTCCATGCGACTATTTTTTTCTGTTCTTCACTTACTTCTTCAACTTTAAACACACACAAATACATACATACACACATCCATGCATACACGTGTATATATACATTCTTAAAGTGGCACCTCACACACATACATATTTCGTTACAGCAACAGAACGTTGAAATACCCATTATCGTCGGTTCACCGAAGTTAAGCAATATCGAACATGGTTAGTATTTAAATTTGTAACCATTTAGCAATAATACTGATATTCATTAAGAAGTAAAAATGTCTGTAAAGTTACTTTCTCGGTAGAGGTATTAGCCCATCAATCCTCCCCCTTGATATGTGTGAAATAGTAGGGTAGACTATTTTCTAAATCTTTAGTAGGGAAACTAATAGAAGAATTCGGGAACATGGATAAAAATAGGTAAGAATACCTGATCATGCACAAACCCGCCACACTCCGAAGATGATACTAACTGGCTCTATGTAAAAAGCAAATAAAAGAGGAATAGGACTGGTAAGCATTGAAGATTGCGTGGATGATGCGATATAAAGACTCGAATAATATATCATCACACAAAATATACCAAAAACATCCCCAACGTGAACAATACGAAGACCAGCGAAACGGGAAAGAAAAAATGAGAAAAGGAGCAGCTACACCGACAATTTATAAATCTATTTTTAAAAAAGCACACAAACACAGGAAATAATACTTGAACAGAGAAAGAGAATCTCTATTGACAGCTGCACAGAAACATGCGATTAGAATTCAAGATAGATAAGACCCAGGAAAACAGTAAATGTAGACTCTGAATAATGAGCCGAAATAATAAACCACATCACAAATGAATGCAACAAACTAGCTAGAAAAGAAATACAAAGAAAGACATGGCTGGTTTGGGAACGTGATTTACTAGGAACTATGTCAGCGAATGCACTTCGGACATATAGGCAGATAGTGCAGACCCTAACCGGAAAAACACGCATGCAAATACAAACAGAAAAATGCATTCAAGCCAAAAAACTGGGCATGATAATAGCCAACAGGAAGAAAAAACTAGCAAATGGTAAATTTTACTGTCACAGTTAGTCACGGGGTTAAGATCAAGTAGGTAGAAAATGAGATCATATACATGGAGTTTAGGGGGGAACTGAGGGAGAGATGGAACATGAAGAAAAATACGGCAATTAGAATAATAGGATGAACACTATGAAAAAGTCCCCTAAAATTTGGAAAAAAAGCTAGGAGAAATTGCAATGCAAGAGAGGTTTTATACGACACAAAGCATCCCATCGATTTAAACAGCTGACATTTGAAGAAAAAGAAACATCGTATAGAGTTGAAATAGAAGAACATTGCAAAAATACGACTAAAATATCGATAGAACAGAATAGGAATCCAAGTTGACAACGCCCACACACACACAAAACACGCACGAATAAGTCCGATTCTCTAAAATACACGAATATTGTCAACGAAATAACCAGACACAAACGACGCCAACTGTCTCTTTCAAACGAATCACGGTATTTTTATCACACTCTCTCACATCGTCACAACACCAATGAAACTAAAACTCCACTTACCCTTGATCCTTACCTTATACTGCTGAATGCTTATCAAGTACCATTTTAAAAGTCTTTCGTATGACTCGACCGAGGATCGAACCCTGATTTCCCAGCTCATTAGAGAACACTCTAATCATCATGTAAAATAGGCCGGTAACAAGACAGAGGCTATGATAGGTGGCAAACAGTCAGCAAGAAAAGAGATAAACAAGCCTGAACTTCTTGGGAATAAGCTCCTGGAATAGGAAGCTGTATTACAATGAGGTATCAAAACAGCGAATTTATGGAGACCACTAGACCAACGAGTCAAACGAGCTGGAACAAAAGAAGCGGGGAATAGATCACACAATTCTGAAGAACAGTCGCAAAAATAGTATTTATAAAAAAGACTGAGACTAACAACATCACCTCTGTGAGAGAAAGGGTGCAGAGAATAAGAAAGGGCGGTGCCAATCAAATTACAGATACATTTCTGAACCCTTAAATGGGATAGAGATCCACCAGCCTAAATATGACAACTGTACTCCATTTTAGAAATGTAAAAAATTAATCCGTATTTAGCAAGACAGACATTTTTTTAAAATGTAAAGACTCCCAAGAAATATTGACAAGAACGGATGTAGCTTTAAGAAGTGAAGGGCTGTATAACGTGTGTAAATTGTATAATCTTGTAAGTTTATAGTTAAAATATCTTCTCTACGCCGTCTAGGGATTCAGCTTGTGGTAATAAACGTTTCTTAAGCTAGTTGACTTCATATGTAGATACAAGTTAACCTTTTTAATTATTTAAGATCCATAGAAAACATTGCGAAGGAAAAGATGTAATGACCTTTTAAAAGATCAACTCGTATTTGAAAAAAAAAATGCCAAGAAAGAAAGTTAAAAGGAAAAGAGACATAAATCGCTGCGTGATAAAAAAGGGTTCCCTTTGGGAGTTCGAACGAATATCATGAACGGATCATTTGCAGTGTATGGTGGAGGGTTCTCGGAAGTTTGTTAAAATAATTTAACATTTGGGAAATAAGGTCATGACTTGGGTGGTGGTCGATTCCCCACGGAACCATTCTTGTCTATTAGTCATTCGTCTTTGACTCCTTTTTGAAAAGTAGTTTTTGAGAATACGTTATGGTTGTGTATATGTGGCAGTTATAAGCAAGTTGTGTTCAACTTTCGTCGAGGCTGAAGCTATTAACCGAAATGGAGATTAAAGGAACAGTAAACTGTAATAATAAACCGAGAGTAACCTCCCTTATTTTATGATAAACTCCCTTTTGAAGAAAAGTTAATTCGTTTGAATAAACTCGCACAACTTTGTTGACCGGCTTGATTCTTGTGTTGGCATTTTTGCATGAGGGACCACGTAATAGTTGCCAACATCCCTAAGTGTAAGTGATATTATGAAACCGACTGGATTCGAAGTTGGCACACACAGGTTGTCAGTACGTGTTGTTATCCACTTAACCACCGTAACCCCCCCCCAGATCTTTCAATCCCCTGCCATTAAGAAATCGGTAAAAGTTACGATTCGATGCTGAATTTTACTTCTAGTCGTCCCTCCAATGTTAAGAATAATTTTCTAAATTTTTCTTAGTTGGTATCGACGCGGATTAAGAACCTGGGTGTGCCAGGTTAAAATCCAAGTCATTCCACTAAAAAAAAACGCTTCCATCAAACCCACATGACACTTGTGTCTAATCTTCTGGAGGGGGGATAAATAGAAATCACATTAACACTTGTCCACGGGTAGCCTCGGCCTCGATAAAGTGGTGGTTTCTGTTTTATTAAAAAAGAAAAAAAAGTTTTCTAAATGATAACGTTATAATTTAGAAAGCCATTCTTAACATGGGGAAGAGGGAAGAGAAGGGGGCTTAGTTTTAAATTTTTGTACTTTCACCTAATTATTTAATAAACAAAAGATACCGTAAAAATTCAATTAAAAACGAGTCAGCAACCGGAAGTGAAATTTCGCATTCTTACTAAGAAATCTCTAGTTAAGTACGAAATTATAAAATCTCACTACACGTGTATCCGTTATTCTAAACAGAATACAACTTTCTGTCTTCTATTATTCTAATTAGTCATTACAGGAACGAAAGATTATTTTTTTATGGAAATTGCTCCAGACAAGGCATGGAGCCACTTGATGTAAAGAGCTAACAAGAACGAAATATTATCGCAAACCTAAGAGATGCTTATTGACCTTAGTATTGAACCAACCAAGGCTAGAAATATGTGGCAAACAGTCAGCAAGAAGAGAGTTCGAAAAGCCTGCAGTTCTTGGGAAGAAGCTACTGGAATAGGAAGCTGTATTACAATGAGGTATCAAAACAACGGATTCATGAAGACCACTAGACTAATGAGTCAAACGAGCTGGAACAAATGAAGCAGGAAATAGTTCACACAATTCTGAAGAACAGTCGCAAAATTAATATTTATAGAAAAGACTGAGATTAGCATTACGTCTGTGAGAGAGAGGGTACAGAGAAGAAGAAAGGGTGGGGCCAATCAAATTACAGATATGTTTCTGCACCTTATCAAGAACCCTCAAATGGAACAGAGATTCACCAGCCCAAATATGACAACAGTACTCGACTTTAGAAATTTAAAAAGAAAGCAGTATTTAGCAAGACAGTATTTTTTTTTAAATGGCAAGACTCCTAAGTGATATTGACAAGAACGGATATAGATTTTAGAAGTGTCTATGCAGCCTGACATTTCAAATTTAACTTTACAAAACCGAAAACATTACTTCACATACAAACATAGCAGAACAACGAACATTCCGTTTGAAACTTAGTATTGTCATTTCGGTGATGGGTCCGTCAGTCAGTCAGTCAGTCAGTCAGTCAGTCAAACTTCCGTTCGAAATATAATTTTCATCGTTCAACGTGCAGATCAAATGGATGTATCTGTATCAGTATATTAAAACCGACTCAATCAACGTTTGTTTTCTAAGAGCTTTTTTCTGTGTAAATTAACTAGCAGCAAGACCCGACGTTGCTCGGGATCAAATGAGGATCACGTCTATGTACTTTTCACACATTTAAAGAAAGAGTTTATGATATTCAGCAAATGGGAAGGGGTGATGATTAGATAATCAAATGTAGTTTCTGTCCGTGGTGGGGAATTTGGGGAGGGAGTGGTTTGTGGAGTCCAAGATAAAGTTTGGGACGAAACGCTTGGCAAGAGATTCAGCCTAATATTTTGCCGTGCAAGCGACATAATGGCATTTGGATAGTGGGGGAATTGTTGCTTGCCCATTGTTCAGCACACTATTATACATTTTCCAAAAAATTCTGAATACCTAATTTCTGCGACTTAAGCTGTTTACTGGTCATCTCGGTATTCCTACTTTTGGCTGTGGCTATTACACTTCTTCAATGATTTGTTATGCTATTAATTTCTGTCTATTTGTGGCTGACTTATGGCGGTTGAATCGGCGCAGTAGCAACTGCACGGGTCGTAGTGAACCATTGGCGAGAGTGGAGCTTACTATAGAATTTCCCCGTGGGGACAACCGCTTATATGTTTGCTTTGACCCATTCTGTTACCTCAGTTGCGCACTGAAAGAGTTTTACTCCATGGGGCATTTCTAATGAGATCTATGAGGAATTCTTAATAAGCCCGTTTGCGATTTCTCTTCGTTTTAAATAACGGTGATATCAACCATTATTACGAGTTGGCTATATGCATTAATTACACTAGTCTCGGGCAGTATCGTCAAGAATAGTTCGAGAATTGAATTATTACTTCTGTAAATTGTAATTGTAGGTGACTAATATCTATTATTATACTAAAGCTGAGTAAATCAACATTTGTTTCTTAAATACTTTTTTATTTTTTTTATTTTACTCACACAGAATACGTGTTAAAATATACTTTGTTTAGGAGATAGAGTAATATTTGAAACAGCAAAATCAATTTTAATTGTTCTAATTAGCCGTAAAGCAATTTTACAACCAAATCACACTTATCTTACTAAGTTTATCTCTATTACTTTCACTCTCTCGCTGTTTGATGTGTGAGATCATGCTTTTATTTTATACATTCTCTATAACTCTCGCTTCTGTTACTCTCTCTTTCTATCTTTACTAACAGCCAAAGATAATAAAAATAATCATGAAACGGAAGCCTGGAACATTCGCTTACTAACAATAGGTGATACCACCACATTATTAATACTGTTAATGCTACTAAACCTTATGTCTAGAATCCTTATTCCAATTTTGATCAAAACCCATTACATAATTTTATTCTAGAAACTGTCTCAAATTTAAGGCTTAAGCTTAAGGAGTTCCAAGAAGAAATCAAAATTTAGGGGATTTTGCTTAAATAATGTTTAATAATCTTGCTTAATAATGTTTACTGACTATGGATCAAATTTAACGCAACTTGAATTTTCAAATAGGACGTTGTGCCACAATTATGCTCTAAAAACTCTTTAAAATATTCCTCAAATCTGACATTTGAGGAATATTTACTAATTGATGTCTAATACTTATTGCTAAAATTTCACAGAAAATGGGAAGCATCTTAATTTTAACGAAAAGCTTCCACACCCTCTTTGCACTTTTTTTCATAAAACTAAGTTAAACTAAATATAGCCCACATTACCCACTCTTATGCCTAGCAGATGTTTTCTAAATTTCATAATGACCATTTAATTAGTTTAGGAGTGAATTCTGTACATCCAAATCTATAAACATATACATATATTTAATTTATATAAATAAAGATGTACTCACTTCTTACAATTTCCACAGTATAATATAATGTAATACTCTTCTATAAATAATAGAGTTCTCTTAGATTACAAGTAGCGTGGAGAAAGTGTGTAAACAAAAATACATGAAGCATTATAATTTATTTTACTGTCAGTAGCGTGTTTGTTGGAGCTACAGTAGGATACTTGACATTGCTGACCACATTTGGAAGTGATCTGATTTCGAATCTAGGCATGGATACACTTGCTATGCCGAGTCGTGATACAGCGAAACATCTGTCTGTGAATGAATATATAAACCCTCAAGCCTTGGCAGAGCGACTAGAAAACAAGAACGAAAACCTGATAACTGATTATTACACAGTGAACCAAAAAGATGTAATCATTCGTGATAAAATAGCATTTATTCTTGAAAGAAAAATATGTTTTCATAGACCCGTCTTACAGAAAAATACGTTTTGTGTTACATAAGTTATTACCTAATATAGCACCAGTTTGCGAGCACATATCATCTTCGAATATATAAAGTAGAGACGTTTTTTCCCCTGTACTTTCTCGGAGTATAAGAAAATAACCACATGCATCACAGGCTACTAAACTCACCACTATACTATACTTATTCACTCGAGCGTGTTTTAGTAAATTTGTTATTATTTTGTCTACCTAACGCTAAATATTACATTTGGCCCACCATCCACGTCTCTCCGAAAAACCGACTCCATATAAGTGGTAGCAAAAGCTTTCCTCCCTAACAATTCTGTACTGTCACTCTACTCATCGACACCGGGAACTAATACACACGGTTTAATTTTCACAAAACACCCGTTCTTATTTATTATTTGCCTGGTATTAATTTACTACATAATATAAAGCAATACGCAATGACTTAATCACCGCTCCCGTTCACTCCGATGATTTTCCGCGAATATCAGATTACGTTATTTCAAATTCTACCTATGACTTCTATATTTATATTCATTCCGGAATTAAGCGAGTGAAATTAACGAACACAGTTCCTGCAACATTTATTCATTCAACATGGCGGCTACAATTTCTTGATCGAATTGACATCCTATTTAATTCAATAAGCGCCAAGATACTGGTAGACCCCGATACATTTACATTTTCAAAATCATACACGTTTAACACGCATATTATAGAAAACTTGCCCAAATCCAGTCATTTTCATCATCTACAAATGACATAAACCGTGTCATTGCTGAATCTTAACATAACACGCATGCCAATAATCAAGCTTAGCTTAATTGACCTATTTTCACATGTATTTTAAATTCGAAACGGTGGCGCTGTCGTTAGGAAGGCAGGTTTCATGATCGCCAGTTGCAGCGTTCGATCCCATTCTACTATACAACTTTTTTTCTTTTTTTTTTTAATTTATAGCATTCGCCAACACGGTAAAGGGGGGGACAACAATAGGCCGTTTCTTTTTTCATTCAACGTCATGCAATAGGTAGTACTTTCTCCCGTGCAACGTCGGGCGACGGGTTCCGCTAGTAGTATATAATGTGCTGGATTCAAACAGATTGACGCTTACTCATGGTGGCTACTCGCACATTGAAATTTGCTATGACCCTCTCCAACATATCGTAGGAAATTCTCTTAATGTTAGTCTTAAGCGCAGCAGTAGTTTGGTGATTTGTTAGCATAGACCTTATGTTTTAGGTATCTCCACAGAATAAAAATCCAAAGAGGTTAAGTCTGGAGAATGTGCCGGACCACTATGGTGCGTACGACGAGAAACGATTCCGTCTTCAGGATTTATTAGTGATGGAGGTATTCGACTGAAGCAGTGTTGCTCCATCCAGGATTTATTAGTGATGGAGGTATTCGACTGAAGCAGTGTTGCTTCATCCAGGATTTATTAGTGATGGAGGTATTCGACTGAAGCAGTGTTGCTCCATCCAGGATTTATTAGTGATGGAGGTATTCGACTGAAGCAGTGTTGCTCCATCCAGGATTTATTAGTGATGGAGGTATTCGACTGAAGCAGTGTTGCTCCATCCAGGATTTATTAGTGATGGAGGTATTCGACTGAAGCAGTGTTGCTCCATCCAGGATTTATTAGTGATGGAGGTATTCGACTGAAGCAGTGTTGCTTCATCCAGGATTTATTAGTGATGGAGGTATTCGACTGAAGCAGTGTTGCTCCATCCAGGATTTATTAGTGATGGAGGTATTCGACTGAAGCAGTGTTGCTCCATCCAGGATTTATTAGTGATGGAGGTATTCGACTGAAGCAGTGTTGCTCCATCCAGGATTTATTAGTGATGGAGGTATTCGACTGAAGCAGTGTTGCTCCATCCAGGATTTATTAGTGATGGAGGTATTCGACTGAAGCAGTGTTGCTCCATCCAGGATTGATGTCCTCGGTTGATTTTCATAGAAATTACAGCGATATAAAACTGGATAAATCACTTAGAACCACCTCTGTATATTGCGCTCCCTGAAAAGTCATCACGTACCTAGCAGGAAGAGTGGATTACCTTTTACATAGTAAAATGCACGAACCACTTGAAATAAATTTATCTTATAATTTCAGACTGTGCGAGAAACTGGTTTCAAGATGACGACGTCTATCGGTAACGACCGTTTTACTTCCGGGTATAGAATCAAGTGACATACTTAGATATCCCTAGAGAAAGATAGGGGTCAGGAGAGAAGGCGACGGTTTCCATCCGTGGGAATGTGTCGTCCTGTTTACAGGAATGTTGTTTTCTTTATGGCTGATTTTCTTCCCCTTTTTGTTTCTTCTTTTGTATATTTTATGCGTGCGTGTGTGTGTGTATGTGTACACGCGACACACGACCCTGTCTTCACAAAGAGTCACGCTTTGTTTTTGCGGCCGGAACGTATACGCCCGTTAGAGCACGTGTTCCCTTCGCATGTGTACGGCGTACGCCTTTACACACGTGGGCATAGACACCACACATACGTAAGCACACGCACACTCACACTCGCATAATCTCTTGCTACCACTCTATCTATCTATCTATCTATCTATCTATCTATCTATCTATCTATCTATCTATCTATCTATCTATCTATCTATCTATTTAAAAAAGGTAGGGGCAGATAATACTATAAAATCACACACACACACACTCATATATATATATATATATATATATATATATATATATATATAGAGAGAGAGAGAGAGAGAGAGAGAGAGCTAGAGAGAGAAGGGTGAGAGAATCTTGAAAGAGGGTTGGTCTCAAGGAAATTAGGGTGGTTCCACTTATTTACATACATACGTCCATTTATACGTTTATTGCGCCTTTTTGCGTCCCAACATGTGTATACGTAAACCTACTAGTGTGTACGCACGTGTGCATGTTTCTGTGGGTATAAGCGAAAGAGAAAAAGAACAGGGAAAGAGAGAGAGAGAGAGAGAGAGAGAGAGAGAGAGAGAGAGAGCGGATTGTCGTTGATTTCCTCTTCTACGGACTCGCCGCCCCGACCGTCACTAGCATCTTCGCAAATATCTTGGCCCGTGAGTGATTCCGACGTACCCACCAGTGACGCGCATTATTGTTGCTAGAAGTGGGCGGAGTGTGAAAAAAAAAAAAAAAAGGAAACACGGACGATGGGACCAGAAAAACACATAAGTAATGGCGATGATATTCTTTTCGAATGTCAACGCCGGCTTTGGCCCAATAAGACGAATGTGGGCGCGTGGGACAACAACTTGATGGAAAGTGCGTCAATTTTGGTCTTGAAACATGTTAAAGGGTTCCGACTTGATGCGCGTTTTTTTGTTGTTGTTTTCTTTAATTAGTTTTTCCTGGACTGTGACTGAGGAGGGGGTGATGAAAATGGGATGATGTTGGGTCGGTGTGCGCTAAGAGTCGCCTGTCCTCTGATTTAGACTTTGACGCCGACGGGCGGGGACTTATTTCCAAGGACACAGGCCATGGGAAAGAAGAGAAAAGAAAACAACAGCCCTAAAAGCCAAATGACAGCCGGAAGTAAACGTTTTAGGGAGGTGGAGCCAAAATAAGAATACATAAATTCGGGATGTCGTTTGCCTGATATTATTATCACTATTTGTTTGTGTTCATGCCCTCCAGCTGTCTGGTGGTTGCCACTGTGAATTGAGAGACACCTATACCTTATTTTATCATTCTATGTTTCTTATGTACTTCCTGAAACACCATGTGCGATATTATAATCTCAAAGCACTAATTCATTAAAACTCACGCACTATTTTGGCGAGCTAATTAAAATCAAAATGTTTCAATTCAAATTTATGACAAATAACATTCTTACGCAAGTTCAGAACTAAAAAATAAAACCGAGCGCCTATGACATTTAGCACCCTATTAATCTGGGTATTTGATTTTTTAGAAAAGAATATTCAGATTGTTATCAAGAATGACCAAATATTTGAAGTTTTGAAAATGTTGTGTTCAACCGATAATAAGTGTTTATTTCGAAAACTTCAACAATATTTTAGGCATAGCAACGAAAAGGACACTTGAAAAATGATACGATTTTTAGTTTTAGCGCCCGTATTGTGTATTCAAGCTTTATTTAATTATCATAAGTAGCATTCTTTATCTTACAACATCTGGAACACGAAGAACTCATTATGCTGAATTTGAAATAAAACAGTTTCTGAGCCTATTATTATTATTATTATTATTATTATTATTATTATTATTATTATTATTATTATTGATAATAATAATCACTTCATAAGACTGACAAGAGAAGAAACCAACAGAAATAACTGGGTATGGCTAAGAAAAGGAAATTTGAACAGAGTAACTGAATATTTACTGACCCCTGCACAGAACAATGCAATTAGAACAAACTACATTAAAGCTAAAATAGATAAACCCAGGAAAACAGTAAATGCAGACTGTGTGGACAAAGAAACGAAACAGTAAATAATATAATAAATGAATGCAGAAAACTAGCCCCGAAAGAATACAAGAACAGACACGATTGCGTGGGGAAAGCAGTACACTGGGAACTGTGCAAACAATTGAATTTCGAACACGCAGACAAATGATACAAAATACACCAGAGACAGTACTGGAAAACGAAAAACACAAAATCCTGAGATATGGATAAACTCATACAAGCAAGGAGACCGAATGTTATGATAATCGACAAGATGGAAAAGTCCTGCCAAATCTAGACTTCGCCGTTCCAGCACAACACAGAGTGAAGGTCAAGGAGACGGGAAAACGAAGCAAATACACGGAAATTGCCAGAGAACTGGAAGGAATATGGAACATGAAGAAAGTAAATATAATACCAGTAGCCGTAGGAGCACTAGGAACAGTCCCAAACACCTGGATAAAAGACTGGGAGAAATTAGAATCAAAGGGATCACTAAGATCATACATAGGACGGCAATAATCAAAATTGCTGCAATCTTAAGGAACATCCTTGAGAGCGGAAACCAACCCGCATTAGTTACGAATGGAAATCAGTCACATGGAAGTTACAACAGGAAGAAAACAAAACCACAGGAGGATTCCACCTCATCAACCAAGGAACATAAACTTTTAAAAAATATCATAAGCTGCCCTCCCTCCTAAAAATATGGTACCGGACTCGGCTGACACCACACAAAATAGTCGTACAGGGTCAAGGAAGATTGGAAGACCGAAGAGGGACAGCACTAACCAAAACTAAAATTTAACAAACAACACATACACAAATGTGGTTACGCGACTCTCGACTGGCACCACATAAAATGATCATAAAAAGTCAAGAGGTATATATAAAAAGAGGAAGGAGAAAAACAATTGGTTCTCCAATGAAAGTATGTTTGAACTTTGGGTCGTTAATGGTAAGCGGCTGTTGCGATAAAATAAATTGATTTGCAACGGTTATCGAAAAAGCTAGAAAGTGTTGAAAATCTCGAGTGACTTGTTGGCAATAAGACCGTAGCGAAGAACTCTTGTTATTACCGTTGAAAACTTCTAGTTAGTGAATAACAACAGCAGCATGCATAATGCATCTAGCCGTAGGATGATACTGTGCATGTCTATGTAAAAAGGGAAGAAGGGCTAAGAGGACTTGTAAGTATTGAAGACTGCGTGAGCGATGCGATAAAAGAATAGATAAATACATAACACAAAATACTCAGAGACTGATTACCGCCGCCCAAAATTGAAAAGTGCTGAGAGCAGGGAAACTGGTAGTACAAAGTGGATAAAGATAAAAGCCAAATGGGAATTATCTAGATGAACGATTTATAAGACTGACTAAATAAATTGCGCGCGAAAACACATGAACATTGCTACGGAAAGGACACTTGGAAAATGAGACGGAAGCGGTACCGAAAGCCGCACAAAACAACGCGATCAGAAAAAACTACGTAAACGTCAAGATAGACAATTCCGCAAAAGATAGTAAATATCGACTCTGTTTACAAAGCAACGAAACTATAAACCACATAATATGTGAATGCAGCAAACTAACTCCCAAAGAATATAGAAAACAGACGTTACTGTTTTGGTTACATAGAACACTAGCAACTGTTCCAACATCTGCAAATTCAGACAAATAGTAAAGGCACAAACAGCAGAATTTAATCCTCTGGAACATGAAAATACAAGAAGACCGGACGTGATAATCGTCAATGAGATTTAAATACAACCTGAGCAAAAAATAGATTTCGCCGTCTGAGCATTTCACAGGGTGAAATATAAGGATACAGAAGAACTAAGAAAGTACATGTTGCTTCGCAGAGACCCGACAGGAATACGGAACTCTAATAAATTACAGTGTTATCAATAATTAGAGGAACATTAGGTACAGTTCCGAAAAACTTGGCTGAAAGACTAGGAGGAATTGACTCTATACAAAACATACATTGAAGAAAACAGCTGACAAATTAGATAACGATAAAATAAGTGGTTCGTGAGACTGCATACCCCGCCTGACAACGTAAGGATGGGCCGAAGTTTTATCTATGTTTTATTTCTCAATATTTTATGAAGTATTCCCGTAGTTATGCAATAGAAAAGTTTATCTATGTATCTGATCATGATGTGATTGTGTATTGTAGTTACTTAATTTGGAAAAATGGGAAGTTGAAATTCTGTTGAAACTTCGATCGTGACAGAATTTGAAAAAGTCAAAGATCAAGACAAAGGTCCAAAAAAGAGTCGCCAACCTAATAGGTTCCTCACTGTCAACCAAGCTCCAGTCCCTGTCCCATCGCCGCAATGTAGCATCCTTGCGCTTTTTTTTACAAATACTTCAATGGGTTATGCTCCGATGAATTGGCTACTCTGGTGTCCCCTCGACGTAAATTCACTAGACCAACTCGACAATCAACTAAATCCCATCCATTCACTGTGGAGGTCGCCAAATGCCGGAGAGCTTTCTACTCAAATAGCTTCTTTCGTCGTGCTGCTAGCCTCTAGAACTCACTCCCTGCCCCCTGTTTCCCCGACGGTACTGACATGCAGAAATTTAAAACTAATGTAAACAGACATCTCGCTGAGCAGATCCCTATTTAGGTTGATCCCGCAAACCTTCTCCCTTTTTTCTCAGTCTACAGTGGCGGCCTGCCTTGTTTGGGGTGAACTAAGTTTTAAAAATACAAGATGCGGGATTTCATTGGCTTTAATATGTACTAAAGATGAACGGAACCGAAATTATTGCCGCAAGTGTGACTTTCATTTTTTCCCGTGACTTTCACCTTTTCCGTGACTTTCACTTCTTCCGTGACTTTCACCTTTTCCGGTACTTTCACCTCTTCCGTGACTTTCACAGTTTCCGTGACTTTCACCGTTTCCGTGACTTTCACCTCTTCCGTGACTTTCACCTTTTCCGTGACTTTCACCTCTTCCGTGACTTTCACCTCTTCCGTGACTTTCACCTTTTCCGTGACTTTCACCTCTTCCGTGACTTTTACCTTTTCCGTGACTTTCACCTTTTCCGTGACTTTTACCTTTTCCGTGACTTTCACCTTTTCCGTGACTTTCACCTTTTCCGTGACCTTCACCTTTTCCGTGACTTTTACCTTTTCCGTGACTTTCACCTTTTCCGTGACTTTCACCTTTTCCGTGACTTTCACTGTTTCCGTGACTTTCACCTCTTCCGTGACTTTCACCTCTTCCGTGACTTTCACCTTTTCCGTGACTTTTACCTTTTCCGTGACTTTCACCTTTTCCGTGACTTTCACCTTTTCCGTGACTTTCACCTTTTCCGTGACTTTCACCTTTTCCGTGACTTTTACCTTTTCCGTGACTTTCACCTTTGGCTTTGATATCTCGAAATTAAATCAGTTGTAAGTCAGACCATAACCGATATTTTGACCAACTTTCGGTTTCCTCTTCATTTGCCTTTTCTCATCATTTTTCATTGTATATTTCGTCTTTTATTCCCACATTTAATTCTCGTTATTTTCTTCGCGATTTCATTCACATTTCATCTTTGGTCATGTACCCCCCCCCCCCCCCCCCCAGCACGCCTGTCTCTGACATCTCCATTGTTGCGGTCCTTCTGACATTGTATTCTCTTATTTGCTCGTAACATTCCATTCTTACTCATTTCAATACCATTTCCTAATCTTAATATTGATAAAATTTAGCCGCCAAAACCTTATAGTTTCCACCCATTTTTGTGGTCCTTTCATTTCCTTTGTTTATTTATTGACCAACTTTGGTGATGTGAACGCGCGACGTTACACAAACAAACAAGCAAACAAACTCCTCCGAAAACTGAATCTCCTCCTTGACGATGGTCAAAATCATCGCCAGCTGAGACCGACCAAACACGATTAGTCGAAATGGAATAGCGATGTATAAATACGACTAAAACATAAAAAGAACATTACACAAACTAGCAAAATAGCTTCCATACAGTCGTCTATTTTCGCTAGGCAGCCGCGTCAGAAATGAACGCTCACCCGTAAACCAATGGCGTCCCAGTCATATTTCTTGGGTGGTGAGATATTGATTTTCTTTGTTTCGAACCAAACAATTTTTTACCACCCTGCTTAATTTTTTTTTACTCTTCCCCACATAAAGAAATAGTTTTAGTTAAAAAAAAATTTTCCGACCGCCCTCCCCCCCCCCATTTTTTCACCCTCCCCACCCAAAGAAATATTTTAAGTTAAACTAAAAATATTTCTTTGGGTGGGGGAGGGTAAATATTTTTTATTAAAAAAAAAATTCCGCCCCCCCCACCAAATTTTTATTTTCCTTTCCCCCACCCAGAGAAATATTTTTAGTTAAAAAGAAAAAGCAACATTTCCGACCCCCCCCCCAAAAAATATTTACCCTTCCCCAATGAAGGAAATATTTTTAGTTAAAAAAAATTTCGAGCTCCCATAGAAAAATATAATTAAAAAACAAAAATAACACCTTGTCTTAACGTAATGAAAATAAAGAATAATAATGTGAACAAATCCTCTCACAATGACGTCATTGCCGGCATATGCGTACATTAGTCTGAAATAGTATATACTATACTATTTCATAAGTACAATAATCTTAAATAGTATAGTTTTTGCTTCAGACAGACAGATACATAAACTCCATTATTAATAGATAAAGGAATCTGAAAGTGATAGGGAAGATGTATAAGAAACCTCCCATCCATAACCTTCCCCCGCACTTCATAGAAGAGAAGTTGAACCAATAAAGGTTTAGTGCAAAAGAAAATGGTCATGAAGGATCTAAGAAAATGGTAACATCAATGAGGGGAAGCACCATTCAGATTTCCACTGGAAGGGCATGGTGAGTACTGGAATCCTGTGGAATCTTATTGTCACTCAAATTCTCGATAAACCTAACGATCGTTACCAGCGAGACATCAATGGTAAATAACAAACGCAAAAGTTTTTGCGATGGTGATCGAAAGAAACGGAGTGTACTGGAAATCGTTGGAGACTGATTGTCACCCAGACTCCAGGGAACCCCACATATTTTTCAATGGGCGATCGCTAGTAATATCTTGCGTGTAAACCCATATTGAGTAAATGATAATAAAAAACGAATGTGTAAACCATCTAATCCAACGAGATATCACCGACCAACCAACCTCATGTAAATTTAAATATAGATAGACCATATCAAGACGAAATGGATGAGCCAGAAAGTGTATGAGAATATCCAATAATTTTGCAAGACCCATCGCGTGACGGAACCAGCATTTGTTTGTGCCACACAAAATAGTCGTGACGTTCTGAGAACAAAAAAGTTAAAGCACTGTACAGACCTCCGATGGAAAGGCTCGGTGAATACTGGTGTTGCATGATGATACAATAGACGTTTACCTATGACAAAGCATAATAACAGAAAAAGAATAACAAGTCGAACAATTATTAAAACGCAGTTGGTTAGGAATTTTGCAAATGCAATTTTGTGTTAAAACTTATGGACGATCGATAAGATAGCTATTAAATGGGTTTTTAAAAAGATATCGTATATTTTATTATATACTTGAAGAACAAAAGCATAGTATTAGCAAAAATATCCGAATCCAAATTAATGCGAACAATGTGTATGGCATAATGAACCCAGGAAAGAGAGCGGTAGAGAAAGACAAAAGAGTGAGTGTTTGTTAAGTGAGGTATAGACACAGAAACCCACCGCTACTTGCACAATATACACAGGTTTTGGCAGAGATTCGAGTAGCAATGTTTAAGTATTTCCTAAGATAAACAGAAAGGAAACCTCTTTTACAACTAAAAGCAAATTGTACGTGCTTTCTTTTTGTGATGTCGTGTGTGTACTAACAAAACAACAAGGAACTGCAATGAAGACAACACATCAACAATCTATAATACTCTAGCGGGTTTCGACCATTACTCTTATTAGTACTGGATTATGCTACACTAGAATCATAAGGAGGCTTATTGTCATTCAAATTCCAGAATAATCTATCGCCGTTCTCAGCAAATACTCAATGGTAAACGGCTGGTGCGAGGATGCAGAGTGAGTTGCAATGGTGGTTGAAGAAACGGAGAGTATTTGAAATCTGGCGAGGCTTATCGTCACTCAGACTCCAACGAAGACCACTTGTTTTGTAACAGTGATTAACACTGGTAATGACTCATGTGAGTACCCCTAATAATAATAATAATAATAATAATAATAATAATAATAATAATAATAATAATAATAATAATAATAATAATAATAATAATTAAATGCTATGATCAAAAACGATATTATTTTCTTATTAAACTAATAATTAGCGTTGTTATTATTATTCTAAGCTATTTGTATTATAGAATGAAAACGCTAACAGTGCTTGCTCTGTGTGGGTAAGATTTAAAGTGTTTATTTTCATCAATAAATAATGATAATAATAATAATAATAATAATAATAATAATAATAATAATAATAATAATAATAATAATAATAATAATAATGAATTATTACAAATAATAGAGCTGAAGTAAGAAGTTAGAATAACCGATCATATTTTCTTACCAACGTAACAACGCGGATCGACTACCTGGATGTGCCAAGTTCGAATCGAGTCGGGTCCATAGTACTACTTTCACTTACGAATGTTATCAACCTTCATGCCGTCCCTCCCATGACTACATAACTCTAGAAAGAATTGGGAAACTAATGCTAATAATGGAACCAAGCCGATCCTAAACAGTCAGACCATGCTGATTCATACGAATTTACTTTAACATATTTCATTTCCTTTCTTTTATTGCAGTCATTAAACAGCTATTACTTAACCTCTCAATGCAAAACCAATTATTAAAGTGACAATCCCATTTAAAGTTAGGTTACTAATTACTAACAGATTCATAAAGTTGATGTAGGTTGCTTTTAAGTTAATGTGCTATGCAAAATGTAACAGGTTACGTGTACTCTTTAATACATTGCCAACAATTTATTTCGTAATAAAATTCGAAATATATGAGCTCTTATAAACGAAAACGAACAACGAAAAAGATGCGTATACTTTTCTTGCATCGATCATAATAGCTGCCAATATCAACAATGATGATTGGAGAGCACAATTGTGCTTTTAGAAATGACGTAGTTTTAAGCGGAAGGTTGAATATGAATAAGGAAGAGGACGGTTATGCACTCTTCATAACGAATGCTTGAAAGCAAGTGTTAAACGATCACCATTATGGCTGTCCCTCATCGGTAAAGATGGCGGCCGTGTTCTGGTTCAAGACCAGAAAAAAACAGACGTCTCTGTGTGTTTTTCTTTCAAGTGTACGCCATGTCGCTATGTCGCCGTCATGTCATCTTCATATCATCATGTCATCATCATATCTTACTCATGTCATCATCATCATCATCATCATCATCATCATCATCATCATCATCATCATCATCATCATCATCATCATCATCATCATCATCATCATCATTTTATCGTTATATAATAATGTAATCGTCATGTGATCGTTATCTCATCATGTCATCGTCGTATCATCGTCATGTCATCATAATATTATCACGTCATCGTCATGCTATGCTTATATCATGTCATCGTAATATTAACATGTCATATTATCATATCATCGTTATATCATAGTAATATAATCCAGTCATAATAAAGTAATCGACATATCATAATGTCACCGTCATGTCATAATAATATCATCATTTAATCAGGAAATATTCACCTGATCGTCATGTAATCCTCATTTCCTCGTCATATAATAAAGTCATCGTCAAGTCATCGTTATACAATCATGTCATCGTCATGTCATCTTCATATGCGTATCTTATCTTCATTTCATCGCCATATTATAATGTTTTCGCTAGGAAATTATCATACTAGGTCATCGCTATGTCATCGTCATATCCTAATGTCATATAACATGTCATAGACATGTATTCGTCATATAATTTACTCGCTATGTGATCTTCATATCCTCACGTCATCGTTATGTAATCATCATATCATCACGTTATTGTCATGTGATCGCCATATAATCATGTTATCTTTCGTTATCGGTATATCATCACATCATCGTCATGTAATAGTAATATAATCATGTCATCATCATGTTATGATAACGCAATCGTAATATCATCGTTATATCATCACGTCATCGTAATTTCACTGCCATATCACCAAGTCATCGTCATGCCACCGTCATATTATCATATAATCGTCATGTTATCGCAACATCACTACGGCGTTGTCATGTCATCGTCATACTATCATGTCATGGTCATATCATGGTCATATAATGATCATAAAATAATTTAATCATCATGTTATAGTCATGTAATCGTCATGTTATAGTCATGTCATCATCATGGTATCATCGTCGTCATGTCATCATGTCATCATCATACCATCGTCATCTCATGTCATGCCATCGTTATATTAACTAGTACACTTCATACCATCTTTATATAATACTTGTCTACTCATGGTCATAAAATCACATCACAATTTCATCGTAATGTTATCACGTTAACGTTATGTCATCATCATATGATCATTTCATCGTAATATATGTTCGATAACATAATTGGTATGAAGATTACACGACGATGACATAATTATATGACGATGCCATTACGATGGCATAACGATCATATAGTGATGTAACGATGAGATGAAAATGACATTACAATGACATGATCATATGACAAGTGTATTATGTAGACGTAAATTTAAACTATGACAGCAAAATGACATAACATGCCAGTGACATGACGATGACATAATGATATGACGATTACATGCATAAATGTCGCTATGTATATAATAACGTTATCGTCATTAGTCTCTTTAATCATCATGTCCGCATCATGTCATAGGCATACAATAATTTCCCCGCTATATCATCAAATAATAACACGTAATCATCATGTCATCGTCATATAATACTTTTTTTTATCACGTCACAGTCATGTTATCGTTATATAATAACCTCATCGTTATGTCAAATTAATATAATCACTTTGCTGTTATATCGTCATATCATTTAATCGTTATATCATCGTCATATCATCACGTGATCTTAATGTCACTGTCATATCATTATGTCATCATCATGTGATAGGAATATCTTGTCACTGCCATTAAATCATATGATAGCTATGTTATCGTCATATAATCATTTCATTGATTGTAATATCAATATTTCATCGTAAAATCACAATTTCCTCGACATGGTATCGTTATATCATAATGTAATCGTTATATACTAACGTCATTGTCATGTAATCCTAATGTCATCAACATATAATTATGTAATCATCATGTCATTGTCACGTTATAGTCATGTTATCGTTATTTAACGATTCCATCGTCACAACACATCGTCGTGTCATCGTTATATAACCATGTCCTCATCAGGTCATCGTCATATACTCATGTCATCGTAATATAATCAAGTCAGCATCATGTAATCGTCATATTATAATGCATTCGTAATGTCATCGTCAAATCATCATTTCATCGTAATGTGTTTATCATACTATAATCTCATAGTCATGTCATTGTCATATGATCACGTCATCAGTATATCAATGCCATGTCATCGTAATATCATTACAACATGTCATCGTCATATGATAATGTCATAGCTATGTCATCGTGATATCATCATGTCATCATCATCTGATAGTTACACCACCATCCTATCATCATGGCATCATAATATAATTAATGTATTGGTCATGTCATCGTGATATCATCATGTCATCATCATCTGATAGTTACACCACCATCCTATCATCATGGCATCATTATATAATTAATGTATTGGTCATGTCATCGTGATATCATCATATAAACTTCATCTCATCATCATATAACCGTATAATCGCTATATCATTATGTTATTGTCACGTTATCGTCATATAATCATATCATCGCCATTTCATTGTCATATTATAATGTAACTGTAATGTCATCGTCATATCATCATATAATCTTTGTCATCATAATATAATCATATCATAACGTCATAGGCATATCATCATCACGCTATCGTCATATAATAATGTCATCGTAATTTTATTGTCATGTAACTGTAATATTATCATTTTATAGTAATCTGATCGTCATGCAATTGTAATATCATAATGTAATCGTAATATTACTATGTAATCATCATATCACTGTCATATCATTATGCCATCGTCATGTAATTGTCATATTGTCATATCATTGTAATTCCATTACGTTATTGTAATTTTACGGTCATATTATCAGGTCATCGTCATATAATGATTTAATTATTCTATCATCGCTATATCATCATGCAATCTTTATTCGTAATATAATCGTCATGTCATATACATATAATTATATAATCGTCATATAATCATCGTCATTTCTTGTTATATAATCATTTAATCGTCACGTCATCGTCATATTTTCATCTGATTGTAATGTTATCGTGATCTCATCATGTCATCGTAATTTTGTCACGTTATAGTCTGGTAATCGTCATATGCTGATGTCTACGTCATCATTATATAATCATCATGTAATCGTCATATCATTCATCTCATCGCAATGTTATTGTCATATCATAATCTCATCATATCATTGTCATATACTGACGTCATCGTGATGGCAGTAATATCATCACATCATCGTTATGTCATCGTAATGACAGTCATATAATGACGTCATCGTTATGTCATCGTGATATAATAATTTCATGGGAATATCATCGTAATACCATCACGACATATCATCGTCATATGGTCATGTAATCTCTATGTCATCGTCAAATCATCATATCATCGTCATATTATCACGTAAATGTCATGCCATCGTCATATCAGCGTGTCATAATTTCTCATCGTAATATCATTATGTCATCATCATCTGATCATTATTCCATTCTCCTATAATGATGGCATCGTCATATGATAATATCATCATCATGTCATCTTCATATCATCTATTCATCGTTATAAGATAGCCATATTAGCATGTCATCGTCATGTCATCGTAATATCATCACCTCAGAGTTATTTTATCGTCATATAATCATGTCATCGTTATATCATGATGTCTTCATCCTTTCAATATGTAATCGTTATATAATCGTCATATCATCATGTCATCGTTTTGTCTTCATGATAGTTTCCTTATATCACCGTTATCTCATCATGTAATTTTCATGTCATCGTCATATTATTATGTAATTGCAATGTAATCGTTATATCACAATCTTTATGTATGCCATCGTCATTAAGTGTAAATCGTAGACATTATTTATATGTTTCAGTTTTTAAATTAGTTTTAAAATATATATTTATAAATAATCATTTTTAAAATAGTTCTTTTAAACAATATGTTATCAATTTCATGAAATGTATGCAATTTTTATCAATTTTTGTTTCTTTAAAATGTCTAAATTTTATAATTTATTTAATTTAATTGTAAGGTGCATTTTTACATTGGGACCCGCCATAAAATGTCCTTCGGCATCGGTACTTTCTGGATGTTTACGTCAAACGCTGGACAGTGCCGAATAAAAAATCCGTTGATTTTCCTGCGTTAAAAAAAAAACGTAAACAAGGCTAGATTTAGAAGCGGGACAGAACAAGCAAACAATTTCGTATAAAATGATTTTTTTTTTTAACGAATTTTTAAATAAATGTTTTAATAAAAAGTTTTTTTTTTTAACTTTTTTATTTTTATTAAACATTTGTAAGAAAGAAATATTTTTTAAACGAAGAATAATACCTGAAAAATTAAACAAGTGTTTTTTTTTACAATTTTTGCGAAAATTATTATTTTTTGTTAACATTGTTTCTACTGACTATTTTTGTTTATTTCCTTCGGGCAGTCGTATTAGGAAGTAGTGTTAGGGCAGTCTTAGGAATTAGGGTTAGGAATTAGTGTTAGTGGCAGGTTTGTTTGAAGACCCCAACGAAGAAGAAGGGGTAGAGGAAGTGGACGGAAGCATTTCAACCGGGTTCTGTTCAGCTATCGGCAACAATGTGAAGGCGAAGGGAGTCTTCGAAATTTTTGCCTCCACATAAATTCAGCCCATATAGCTGTCTACAAGATTCCTGTTTTTCTTGCATTCTTTCTTGTTTTGACTCTACGTGGTTTGTAGTAGCTTTAGTTTTTGGGTCCACGGAATTTTTACTGTCGTTCACAGTGAGATGTACGGACCCTTCTTCTTCTAGTTTGCTATAGGCTCGCCAACAGTCGGACACTATTGTGTTCCCTGGCAACACATACCTCTTTATAATTAGAAGGAGGGTTTCAACGCTTCTGTCTGGGACTGTCACCAGGAAACCCTCCTTCTCTGCGATGGTTCGCATCTGCCGAAGACACAGAGCGGGTTGAGACATCGTCCAACGTTGTTTTTAGCCTGTTGAACAGCGATTCATCAATCTCAACCGTGTGCCCTGAGCCTCCGATTTTTCTAAGATTTCTATAGAAATGTTGATGGCACGCATCACGCAGGAAATTCTTCCAATCTGTTATCGTTTTAGTGGATCCGATTCTGCATTTGTTCAGTGCCGCTTTAGTGATTGCTAGGTCTTGGAAGCACAAATATATTAATTTTATTATTTGTCCTGTGCCCGAATGAGCCTGCTCAAAAAATGTATCACTCCTCAGTGTAAGCCAGCTTCTGCATTTGGCGTTAAGGCATCTCTAAGAGTATTTATCCGTGAGTTTTGTTCGCTTAGCGATCTTGCATTTATGTCCACATTTTCTGCATTTTTTTTTAGCAATCAATTTATGGTCCTGACAAAAATGTATGGTTCCTTTCAGGAGTTTCAACAGCCAGTCATACCATGTAAAAATTCATGTTGCAATCGCGTTTTAACACGTTTAGCGTTTCATTCAGTTTTAATGCTTAGATGTCGTCTACGTATTCGTCTCGCTACGGGGCTTTCCGGGGTTTACCGTAAACCGCCGGAAAGCACCGACAGAGAGGGACTCTTAGCGCGAGTCCCAATGTAACAAAGTACCAATTATAATTTCTATTTTCGGACTGTTGATATTCTTTTTCTCCTATTGCATTCCTTTTTATTTCTTATTTGATTGTTATGTGGCTCTTAAGAAAAGATTAAAATTGTGATAACCCTCCCCTCCCACGTTTTCTAGATTTGTTCTGTAATTGATCGTGTGCAATACTGTAAATATTACTGCCTTGTTTGACTTCGAACGTTTGGTGTACATACTACATACCCTGAGCTGATGAAGGTACTTAGTATCAGTAAAAGTCCATTTCATCCCCGAAACAATCGTACACATAACTGTTGTTGGTGTTAAATTCTGTGAACGAATATAAATGAGTATGTTTTATATTTGTTTATTTCAGAACTATAATATATATATATATATATATATATATATATATATATATATATATATATATATATATATATATATATTACTGTTTTATGTATCCACATAACATTTTATAAGGAGATATACTTTTTTATGTATCAATTTTCAGTATTTACTTCAACAGTGCTCGATACGTAAGTAGAGCTAGGTAGTAAGCTATGAAAATATATTGATGGCAATTAAGCTACAAAGAGGCTTCCGCTTTTCATACACACAGGAAATCGTCTTTTAGCCTGACGACTCCCTATGGGGATGAAACACGGAAGCCTCTATGTAGCTTAATGGTCATAAATATATTTTCGTAACTTACTATATATATATATATATATTAATTAAATTGATATGTAAGCCATTAACAATGCGAGATTAATTTATATATATATATATATATATATATATATATATATATATATATATATATATGTATATAAATTCAGGTGAGTTCATTTTTTAAGCACCACTAAAATTTATAATTTAGAGAAAGAAGCTTTAAAAAATGAACTTACCTAAATGTATACCTACTTGCGACTATGCGCAATTTAAGTTCATGTTTAAAAGAGACATTACACTATAAGTCCACACAACAACAAGAAGGACCCTTACGAAAAAAATAATGTTAACACCTTTTATTTGTTAAGTTCGAACCGTGATGGTAGGGTGGTGTGTCTTCCTTCTTTTTTTACCACCACGGTTCGAACTTGACAGTGGTAAATATAATAAAATTATATGAAAATTATTGATTTCTCAATATTGTCATTATTGTCATTTTGTTTACTATTTCACGTACCGCCAGTGTCACCTAACAAACGCATTGCCATCGTCTTCTAATAATACTTATTACATATAACCCACAATGCTTCAAGCAACCCACAATATTCTTCTCCTATATATATATATATATATATATATATATATATATATATATATATATATATATATATATATATATAATACATTAATATGTACTGTATTATGATCTAAATACAATGAAACAAACTCTGAAGGCTAAATAAAAAACGTCCGGTTCAAATTTAATTTAACAGGAGGCACTTTATTACGCTATATTAGTTTTAAAAAAAACTGAAATGTAATTTGCATAATATGGAATAATAATTCCAATGCATGCACATTGCTTCTTTTTAAAATTTTTTTCGTTTTTAACTTATTTCGCCATAAACAAGGCAGGCCGCCACTGTAGACGTAAAGGATTACTGAGAATTAGGGTGTAGGTTTTGGGTGTCACCCCAAGTTGGGAGCAGTGTAGCGAGATGTCTGTTAACATTAGTTTTAAATCTCTGCATGTCGTTACTATCGGGGAAACAGGGAGCAGGGAGGGAGTTCCAGAGGGCAGCAGGATGAGGAAAGAAGCTATTGGAGTAGAAGGCTCTCCGGTATCTTGTGAAATCTAGAGTGAATGCATGGGATTTAGCTGATTGTTGAGGTGGTCTAATGTATTTACGTCGAGGAGGCACCAGAGTAACCAGTTCATCGGAGCACAATCCATTGAAGTATTTGTCGTTTAAAGCTTATCGTTGTGTACGGTCTCACCTTTTCGCGAATTGTGTGAATACTTACTTGAGAACTGAAAGCGTATTTTGGTTTGTCGTTGGTTCTTTTTGTCCTGACTCTGCCGGGTGGAAATTATCATCGGTCTCTCCGTGTCGAGTCGTTGGTTATCAAAAATAATT
This sequence comes from Sepiola atlantica, assembly GCA_963556195.1. Lineage (NCBI taxonomy): Eukaryota > Metazoa > Mollusca > Cephalopoda > Sepiida > Sepiolidae > Sepiola > Sepiola atlantica. Next base: position 116,972,933 of record OY744528.1, on the reverse strand, counting down.
CTATTACGATAGGTTTCTCTACATCCTATGTATACAAAAGTAAAAGGCACAGTATAATCAACGAAAGAGCAAGGTTATCCTCATCAGTATAGAAGTTAAGATTGTTTTTTTGTATTTTTGTTCTGTTTCTCTTATAGTGCACCTGTTATAACTACAACAAGTAACAATCAGATAAGATCGGTCGATCCGCGGCTTGTTTGTCTAACGTTGGGTGAAAGAAGGTTCAGTTGAAAAGAAAGTAATGTTGGAATAAAGAGAAAAATCAGAGATAAAACAAGAACGCAAGAATAAAATAAAAGAGAAAATAAAAGAAAATGTTGTATGAGAGAAAAGATTAAGAAGTCTAAAAAAAGAAAGGGAATGAAAAGAACGAGATGAAAAAAGAAACGGTGAGATAGAAGAAAATCAAATAAAGAAAGATACATGAGGAAATGATAAGACTGAAAAAAAATAGGGAAATAAATAGATATTAAAATAGACATAAGAAAACTACAGAAAGAAAGAAAGAATGAATGGCACAAGTAAATAAAGAAAGCGGAATAGACTTTTTCTATTCCGCTTTCTTTATTTACTTGTGCCATTCAGATGAAAAAATAACCATAGTAAGAAAGAAAGAAAGAAAATGCATGAAAAAGAAAGAAAAAAGGAAAAAGAAAACAGCGGAATAAGAAAACAAAACAATAAACAAAAAAGACTGAATGAGAAAAACAAAGGATAAAGAGAGACAAAATTAGACAGCAAGGAAAAAGAGACACCAATGCTCAAATTAATAAAAGAGTGAGAAAGTAAGAGAGAGAGAGAGAGAGAGAGAGAGAGAGAGAGAGAGAGAGAGAGAGAGAGAGAGAGAGAGAATGAATAGGGAGAAACAATAACACATATAGAAAAAAGGGAAAATGATAGAAAAATTGAAACGAGAAAAGAAGACAGAAAAGAAAGAATCAAGTTAAAGAGAAAGAAAAGCGGAGAAAAACATATAATAAACACTTGAAAAAAATGGGGGAAATGACAAAGACAAACAAACAAAACAAAAAATGGAAAGTAAAGAAGAAAAAAAAAGAAAATTGAATTGAAAAATAAAGTTAATAAACAATTAAACGATTGAAGAAGAAAAGAAAGAAGAAAGGGATAAACAAAAAAAAAGGAAAATAATTAATGTTTAACGAAAGTAAAATGGAAGACGGGAAAAACAGTAAATGAAACGAAAATATGGCTTAAAATTGAAAAATAAAAGAGAAGATAGAATGGAAAAAATAAAAAATAAAGATGACAAGAAGAGAAAATAGGAAAAAGGAATGAAACAAAAATTAATGACGAAAACGTGAACGAAAAACGGATAAAAGAAATAAAAGGGCGAACAAAAAAATATAGCAAAAGAGAAAGGAAATGGAGAAAAAGAAAACATGACAGAAAGAGATGGAAAAAGAAGAAAAAAGTAGACGAAGATAATGAAGAAGAAAAGCAACAAGAAAAAAAATAATATATAAACAGAGGGTAAAACATAATAAGAAGAATGGGGAGGGAAGAAGAAGAAGAAAGTAGGTGAGAATATAGAAGAAGAGGAAGAAGAAGAAATAAGAGAAAAAAAGAAAAAAGTAGGTGAGAATATTGAAGAAGAGGAAGAAGAAGAAGAAGAAGAAGAAGAAAAAGAAGAATAAAAAGGAGAAAAAAGTAGGTGATAATATAGAAGAAGAAGAAGAAGAAGAAGAAGAAGAAGAAAAAGAAAAAGAAAAAGAAGAAGAAGGAGAAAAAAGTAGGTGATAATATAGAAGAAGAAGAAGAAGAAGAAGAAGAAATAGGAGAAAAAGAAGGGAAAAATCAAAAGACGAAAAAGAAAAAAGTAGGTGAGAATATAGAAGAAGAGGAAGAAGAAGAAGAAGAAGAAGAAGAAGAAAAAGAAGAAAAAGAAGAAAAAGAAGAAGAAAAAGGAGAAAAAGTAGGTGATAATATAGAAGAAGAAGAAGAAGAAATAGGAGAAGAAGAAGGGAAAATCAAAAGACGAAAAAGATGAAGGAGAAAAAGTAAACAGATAAGAAGTACGACAAGGACTACAAGAAGAAGAAGAAGAAGAAGAAGAAGAAGAAGAAGAAGAAGAAGAAGAAGAAGAAGAAGAAGAAGAAGAAAAAAAATTATAAAAATAAAAATGGCTTCCGAAGTTGCTGAAGTTTCAAAACAAATGTGAGAATTAGTGAAACGAAGGAAAAAAGAAATGAAATGAGTAGAAACGACGAGAGAAGGTAAAAAGGTTCGTAAAGATCTAAAAGCCAATAAAATAGCAGGAACATTGAAGACAAATCAAAAACAATGATTAAAATGAGGATAAAAAATAAGGGGTTATGAATAAGCGTTCTCGGGGTCAGGGTTCAGAGATACGACTGGGTTAGGGATAGGGTCAGAGGCGTGAGAACGTTCGTGGAAAATGGAGTTGTAGGCAGAGCGCAGGTTGTTTAGTGTGATTATGTAAAAACGAGGGGGTGGGGCTGGCAGAAAATGGGAAAATAACGAGGTTGGAGATAGGAGAAAGAAGGGGATAAAAAGACAGAGAGAGAGAGAGAAAGAGAGAGAAAGAGAGATAGAGAGAGAGAAAGTGAGAGTGGGGGATTAGAAGAAATTAAGAAGGTCGGTAACGGAGTGTTTGAGGAAAAATTTTAAAAGTACAAAAAAGTAGAAAAATGCGAAAATTAAAAAGAACGAGAAGAGTCTAATGAAAATATAATGAAAAGAAAAGAAGAGCAAAAAGAAAAGAATGGTCGGGATATATATATATATATATATATATATATATATATATATATATATATATATATAAATATATATATATATATATATATATATATATATATATATATATATAGAGAGAGAGAGAGAGAGAGAGAGAGAGAGAAAGAAAAGTCGGTAGAAATAGATAGATAGATAGATATCATATGGTCGAGATAGCTGGATATATATATATATATATATATATATATATATATATATATATATATATATATATATATATATACAGAGAGAGAGAGAGGTGACAGAGTAATGATATATATATATATATATATATATATATATATATATATATAGATATATATAGATAAATATATATATATATATATATATATATATATATATATATAGAGAGAGAGAGAGAGAGAGAGAGAGAGAAAAGTCGGTAGAAATAGATAGATAGATAGATAGATAGATAGATAGATAGATAGATAGATAGATATTATATGGTCGAGATAGCTGGATATATATATATATATATATATATATATATATATATATATATATATATATATATATATATATATACAGAGAGAGAGAGGTGACAGAGTAATGATATATATATATATATATATATATATATATAGATAGATAGATAGATAGATAGATGGATAGAGTTAGATAGATAGATAACTCAATCAAGCAATCAAATAGGTAAATATATGCTACGACATCGTTTTAACGTGGACCACAGCAAGACACACACAGTATCTTTTATCTATAATAATATATATTTTTTTGTAGTAATATAGTACAAGTAATTTCACTGATACTATTTTATTCAGATAGATTGCATTATATATATATATATATATATATAGAGAGAGAGAGAGAGAGAGAGAGAGTGAGGAGAAGAGAGAGACATGAAAGAAGTAAATAAGCCCCCCCCCTCCACTTCCTTTGCCGACGGCTAGCACTCGGAGCCATACAAAACAACTGTAAAAGTTTGAAATATCGTTATTTTAAACTAACTGACATTTTTTTAAAGCGATGAATATATTATATTTCATCAGCTTGACACTAACCCAAAAACATTGTAATTATCGGTGTTTATGAGTAGCCATACTATAGGTTAATAGTAAGGTAGATTAAACCAATACTAGTGAATCTCAGGATTACACTTTCCACTCTTAATCGAGTAATTATCGCATTCATCAGCAAGGGAAAATAATTAATATTAGCTTTCTTTGCTCTATCAGAAAACTTGAGCTCTCTAACAGCAGTGTTCATTACTAATGATAACAAGGATATCTACTTATTTATTTCTGCACGTATATATATATATATATATATATATATATATATATATATATATATATATAAACTTTTGCTATTTTGCAATCTGCACCATAGCGTCCCTTTTTGTCTTCGGTATTTATTTCTTCATCCCCAACCTTTTCTGTTATTTTTTCTTCAATTTTCAAAGTGAACTGGAACAAGTAATATTTATTTATTATAAATACCACATTACCGAATTTTATCCTCTGGCGAGAAGAGTTTTATCTTTGAAAAACCATGGTTTAAGGATCAGTGTTACTCCTTACATCTGAACTTTCGATGTAATAAAATTTGTATCAATTTTATGTAATTTTGTTATCTTCATCTTTCCTTAGTTAAAATATATATATATATTAAATTAAGAAACAAACATTAAATCTTCTGAAAAGAAACAAAATTATATATTAATTTTTGTGAAAATTTCACTGAATATGCACATTATGTAGTTGGACTGTTACCGAGATTTTCAGATGAATTAAAATAATATTTTTAAAGTTATCTACCATTTTACAGATTTCAAGTGTCCAAAATAAAGGAACAACTTATAATTTAAAACTAAATCACATTAACAAGGCAAAAGAGAATTAATATTTGATATTTCCACCTATGACTGCAGGATTTTACTAAATTTTGACAGTTATCTTGGCCCATTCATCTTTCAGTTTTAGCCACAAGTCTTCGAGGTTTTCCGGATTCTTTGCCATAACATTTTGGCCTAGAGTCTTCCATAAGTTTTCTATAGGGTTCATGTAAGGACTCTGAGCAGGTCAGTCCATTACCTCTACTTCTTGATCAGTTAGATAATTCATGACCAGCTGTCCCTTATGGCAAGGAGCATTATCCTGCATAAAAACAGGCTTTTCGATACCAGAATTGTGCAACACTGGCAAAACATACTATTCTAAAACATTATTGTATACAGTGGCATTTACTCTAGTATTTAAGCGTACAAGTGGTGATGTACCCTGCCATGATATCATGCCGAAAACCATCATGCTACCTCTACCAAGTTTTTCTGGTGCAGCTATGATCCAAACTTTCGCCTTTTCTTCTTCTTACAAATTGTTTTCCATCGCTGCGAAATACATTAAATTTCGATTTGTCACTGAAATAATTTTTTTCCAATTATCTTCTGACCATATAACATGCATTTTTGCGAACGCCAATCTAGCTTCTTTTTTTTTTTTTTTTTTTTTTTTTTTTTTTACTTATTAGCGGCTTTTTTCCGAGGAGATCTTGCAAAAAGACCTATTTCGTGCAAACTTTCTGGACACATTTTGTCGTGAAACATTCGTGACACCTTCAATTTGTTTAGAAATTTTGCCAGTTGTAAGGAAACGGTCTTTTAACACTGGGCGTTGTATAACTCTGCCCTCTTTTGCTGTTGTCTTTCTTGGTCTACAAGGTTTCTTTGTGTTACTAAACCTTCCAGTTTCTTTATAGAGTTTGAGAACTCGGCTTACAACACTTTTTGAACGTTTCACACGTTTTCCGATTTCTCCTATTGTAAACTTTTATTTTCTTAATTTGACGATTTTTGCTTTGTCGCTTAAATAAGTTTAATTCCTTTTTGACATGATTGATATTGCGTGACTTGCAGCAGTGATGATTATTAAAGTTTACAATATTTATTTTCATCCTTTTATACAAAAAACCCTACTGTTTTAAATTTTAAACCATTATTTTTCATTAATGTTCCTTAATTTTGGACACTTTAAATATGTAAAATGGTGGATAACTTTAATAATATTATTTTAATTCATCTGAAAATCTCGGTAAAAGTCCAACTACATAATTTACATATGTAGTGAAATTTTCACAAATATTAAAATATAATTTATTTGAGATTAGGAAGATTTTATTTTTGTTCCAATCTTCAGGCTAAAATGCCTTTTAGCCTGAAGATTCCCCCGGGGATGAAACGCGGGAGCCTCTGTTACCTTAATTACCATAAATATATTTTCATAGCTTACTACCTAGCTCTACTTACGCATCGAGCACTGTTAAAGTGAATACTGAAAATTGATACATAAAAAATTATATCTCCTTATAAAATTTTATGTGGATACATGAAATAGTGATAATTATATATATATATATATATATATATATATATATATACATACATATCTGGTTGAACAAAAGTGCCAACTTCTGTTTGTTCCTTTTTGATCCAATCTTTCTATTCGTCGGACGATAGATATTGTGCTTTTAATAATGGAGTGTAAGAAATCTCCATATTTAGCGCGAACGTTTTCGACCATCATTGGTCGTTTTTAGGCGGATGATTGATAAATGCAAAATAAAATTTGTGAATTTGGCACAGAAGTTAGCACTCCTGTTCAACCAGATATGTATAAAAGAAGGAATGTTGCCTAACTATACAATATATATATATATATATATATATATATATATATATATATATATATATATATATATATATATATATTAAAATGTTGAATTAAATTAAATATAATTGAATTATCGTTTAATAATAATCTATCGTGATAATATAAAGCTCAATATATTAAATAGAGCAATCAATTCTAGAGATGAAAGATGAGAATAAAAAATTGTAGAGGATAAAATATTTATTAAAACATCAGAAGTTCAAAGCAAGGAGTTTCATATCCTTAATCCATTGATTTTCAAAGACAAATTCTTTCATGTGTTTTTTTATTTTGTGTATAAATTTTACAAAGTTAAATCTTGCCGATACTATTTACAATTACATTGACGGTTTTTTATCTTCTGATGAAAAGAATTTGTCTTTGAAAATCCATGGATTAAGGATATGAAACTCCTTGCTTTGAACTTCTGATGTTTTAATAAATATTGTATCTTTACAATTTTGTATTCTAATCTTTCATCTGTAGAATATTTGTTCGTTGAAATCCAGTTGAAGAGTTCGAATACCGAACGCGATTAATATATTTTTTATACAGAAATTAGACTATATTTATATATAGGAGAATATTGCAAATCTCAAATTTGACCATAAAAGCTTATTTTTATTATAAGAAAGAATATGATGCAAATATCACATTAGATTAACAAAATTATTTAGAATGTGTTCAGGTGATTAAATGCAATAATTTTTGTTGTGGTAATTTAACCATTTTGAAAATGGCATTTATCGCGTTTTGCATTTTTCAACTCTTAGATTAACTTAAATTCCGTTGAAACAAGACTGAAACGGTTTGATGCATTCGTGAAGAAATCCATCTATTGTTTTCTCGAAATAAAGTGTGTTAGTATCTTTCTTTGTTTCGTTGGGTTTCTTTCTTTTTGAAAAGTCGAGAAAACAGAAAAAGACTCGTTCATTAAGACAATAGAAATACTAGAATGCGAATTGTACTACTTACTGATCGGAATAATTGCATTTTACGCCAAATATAGATGGCAAACTTTAGAAATGGCACAGCCGACAAAATATATACTGGGGTATTCGCTTTTCAAAAAATAATGGGAATCGAAGATATATCCACAGAAAAGTAGATATCTTTTCTAAAGTAATTTCCACGTGATATTAACACTGTTTACTCACTTTAGCCTCATCGACTGTAATCCTTTTTTCTAAAATCCTATTCAAGCAGTCGCTTAAAAAAAATAATATCCCTAAAACGAAATCTAGGATCAAGCTACATCTACAGAACACTTCATAGATTGATATAGAGTAGTGTTTGGGTTATATACACATTTGAAAACTTCATAGATTGATATAGAGTAGTGTTTGGGTTATATACACATTTGAAAACTTCATAGATTGATATAGAGTAGTGTTTGGGTTATATACACATTTGAAAACTTCATAGATTGATATAGAGTAGTGTTTGGGTTATATACACGTTTGAAAACTTCATAGATTGATATAGAGTAGTGTTTGGGTTATATACACATTTGAAAACTTCATAGATTGATATAGAGTAGTGTTTGGGTTATATACACGTTTGAAAACTTCATAGATTGATATAGAGTAGTGTTTGGGTTATATACACATTTGAAAACTTCATAGATTGATATAGAGTAGTGTCTGGGTTATATACACATTTGAAAACTTCATAGATTGATATAGAATAGTGTTTGGGTTATATACACATTTGAAAACTTCATAGATTGATATAGAGTAGTGTTTGGGTTATATACACATGTGAAAACTTCATAGATTGATATAGAGTAGTGTTTGGGTTATATACACATTTGAAAACTTCATAGATTGATATAGAGTAGTGTCTGGGTTATATACACATTTGAAAACTTCATAGATTGATATAGAGTAGTGTCTGGGTTATATACACATTTGAAAACTTCATAGATTTATATAGAGTAGTGTTTGGGTTATATACACATTTGAAAACTTCATAGATTGATATAGAGTAGTGTTTGGGTTATATACATATTTGATACTGACTTTCAGACCAGGGACTTAAATCGAAAAACTTATTTGGGAGGTCATGCTAAAAAATGTGGATCAAATATAAATGTACGGAGAATTTATTGAAATTTTGAAGAGTAGTTTTCATCTGATGCGAACTGTCTTTTTAACGGTATATCAGCCATTTCTGACATTTATCTAATGCTGAAATACAATACCTTTTGTGTAAGAATAATTATATACGATTAATTTAACAAAAGTTGCATTATTATCAATGAGATGGGGGAAATTGCGTGTTTATGCCTGTATCAACAGTATTAGTTCGTAAATTACCAGAATAGATCCGACAGGATTTGAACTCGGTATAGCAAGTTTCATAGATCGCGACGGTATTCAGTTGGCCAATTGCTCACCACAAGAAAAAGTTGTAGTAGTAGTAGTAGAAGAAGAAGAAGAAGGAGAAGAAGAAGAAGAAGAAGAAGAAGAAGAAAAAGTAGATGGCTACCTTGACGTAACATAAATCTAATAACGTAGAAAAAAGAAAGAAATATTTAAATGAATAAAACAAAATAAAAGAGAACTTAAAAGAAAGAGGAAAGAAAACAGGAAAGAAACAAAAAAAAGAGAGAGATAATTCAAAGAGTTCCATTATTCCATTATTGTATCCTTTATTTTCGTTCGCGTTAATACTCTTTTTGATCTCCAATCAGTTATTTCCCCTCTTAGTTTTCTTTTTGCAAATCTACAATCCTTCCTTCCTTTCTTTCTTTTGTCGTTTTATCTTTTTTAAAATCGTTCATTAATTCCTTTTCTCTCTCAGCCTCTTTCTTATCGATTTACGTTTTCGTTCATTTCTCTTATTTTGTTTCTTAAACTTCATTTTTAAATCTATCATACTTTTCTTTTTTCTTCTCATATTCTTGCAAAATTTGTTACTCTTCTTTTCTTTTTTTCTATTCATATATTTACAGTTAGTTTTCTTTCATTCTCTCCTCTCTTCCCTCTTCACCCTCATTGTTATTCGATTGCAATCTCCTTTCTTTCTTTTTTTCTTTTTATTAAATCTACAATAATTCTCTAATTCTTTCTTTTTCTTTCATTTTCTGTTTCGTTTTAAAATGTTCGATTAATTCGATTATTATTTGAAATTCTTCCTTATCGATTGTTCAATCCAAATTTTCTTTCTTTCCTTTCTCTTCCTCGTCGTCTTCCTTTCATTCTTTCAAAATATTCGATTCCAAATTCTCTAATTAATTACCTCTCCCCTCTCCCTGTCTCTCTATTTAAAAAAAGGATGAGGGGGAGGAGATGAAAGGAGGAAGGAGGAGAAGAGCTGAAACGAAAGTGAAGAATGCACACGAGCTACAATTTGACGGGTGGAAATTAGAAGTACACAAACCAGGGTGCCCAAAGGGTATGGGTGTCTGCATTTTGGCGACATGATGACGTACAGTGCTTGAAGAGGATGGAAATGGGACAGGAATTTTGTGTGAGAAAATTTTGGTAAAAACCGTTAGATGAAGGATGGGCGGAAAGAGAGAGGTTGGAGAGCGGGAGGAGGAGGAGACCAACCACATTTACTCGATGGCAGTGGGAAAGATGAGGATAAAAAGTGATGAAGAGAAACAACAACTATAAATAGAGGTAAAAAGAAGAGAAGGAGGGGGAGTAGGAAAAGAAAACAAGGAATTAAGGTCTGAAAAAGAAACAAGAAAGTCCGCTGGGGAGGAGAGAGGAAGGTTATAGAAAATATAGAAGAAGAAGAAGAAGAAGAAGAAGAAGACGAAGAAAAAGAAGGAGAAGAAAGAAGAAGACGAAGAAGAAGAAGAAGAAGAAGAAGAACAAGAAGAAGAAGAAAAATAAGAAGAAGAAAAAGAAAAAGAAGGAGAAGAAAGAAGAAGAAGAAGAAGAAGAAGAAGAAGAAGATTGAGAAGAGGAAGATCAATAAAATAAATGAATACAAAGTTAGTTCTGGCGTTAGGGATGCGGTAACTCTTTTCAGACGAAATACAGTCGCCTTTTAATGGTGTAAGGAGAGATAGACAAAAACAGAGAGCGATAAGTATTAGTCGGTAGTTTTAGTCGTGTATTAGAGAATAAGATGTACCGTCGTTAAAATGTATGTTTCTGCTTAAGGGTGTTTGGGAACGGGTGAGTGACGAAGTCAGATAGAGTGTGTGAGAGGGGGAAGCAAAGCACGAATATATGGAGATGGGTTTTCCACATCCGGGTTTCAATCAATCTCTCACTATTATACCATTTATACGCGCACACACACGCACACACACACACACACACACACACACATATATATATATATATATATATATATATATGTATATATATATACGTCATTCACAGACACACAAATATGTATATATATATATATATATATATATATATATATATATAGTCATCCACACACAGCCAGACCGGGATCGAAACTCAACTGTCGAGTTGAAAGTCGGCGCCTCTACCCCTGCACGATCAAGCGACATTGGCTGAATTTAAGTGAAATCTCAATGTGAACCTTGTCTCTCTCTCTCTCTCTCTCTCTCTCTCTCTCTCTCTCTCTATATATATATATATATATATATATATATATATATGAAGAGTTCGCATGCAAAACGCGATAAACGCCATTTTCAAATTTTGGGGAGTTAACATAACCATGGTGTTTATGTTTCATCACTCTACCACACCATAATCATTCTTTACACATTTTGATATATTCTCTATGTTTTTTGCATTTGAAAATGAGTTTTTCAGAGAAACCCGATAAGCGCCATACTGTTTTCATTACAAAACTCGATATATCCATGACAGATTTAGACATAAATAAAACACAACGATAACGCGATAACTAAATTAGTAATATCACGTTTCAATATTCTATATTAAAAGAAGAACGGTTTCAAAGCTTTTCAACAAACAAACAATTTATCTACAATAAATTAAACGTTTAAAATATTCTGTGAAATGCAGGAATACTGCTTCATTGTCATAATATGCGAATTTTATTGATTAAATTCGATGGTAGAGTTTAATGAATCAGTTAAAATTCATAAAATTATAATAGTGTGTCGGAATTTTGAAAGATATACATTAATAATAATAATAATAATAATAATAATAATAATAATAATAATAATAATAATAATAATAATAATAGAAAAAATAATAACAGTTTTTTTAATAATAGTTTTTTTAAACACACGTGTACTTATTATCTACAGGTGTGTTTAAAAAACTACACTGTGTTTACACTGAATACAATAGTTAAAAATTGATTGCAAAATGCAGAATTTTCGCTTAATTCTTTTACTTTTTAAATTAACAATTTAATTTTAATTGTAAGCCAATATAAAAAAACTAAAAATATACATCTAAATATTGTGTTAGAGTTAGCTGTTTAAAAATGGTTGTTGTTCGAGAAAAATAACCGTATTAAATTGACATTTTATATTATTTGTCTTATGTTTCAAAATTTCAAATTTACACCGTGTTTAGAATTTATGTTAAGAAAAAACAAATATCTTAAGTGTAACATGCTAAGTTAAACAGAACGTATACAGGAGAAAAAATATTAAATAATAAAACACATTGTTACGAGATCTTTTGTCATTTGAAGTTACCGAAATGGTGTCTACAACTACGTCCGTGTGCTGTACTTATAAACTAATCACAACGTCCTGTCGGTCATAATATTTTTTAAGTTATCCACCATTTAATAGATTTCAAGTGTCCAAAATAAAGGAACAACTTATAATTTAAAACTAAATCACATTAAAAAGACAAAAGAGATTTAATATTTGATATTTCCACCTATGACTGCAGGATTTTACTAAATCTTGACAGTTATCTTGGCCCATTCATCTTTCAGTTTTAGCCACAAGTCTTCGATGTTTTCCGGATTCTTTGCCATAACATTTTGCCCTAGAGTTTTCCATAATTTTTTTATAGGGGTCATGTCAGGACTCTGAGCAGGTCAGTCCATTACCTCTACTTCTTGATCAGTCAGATAATTCATGACCAGCTTTGCCTTATGGCAAGGAGCATTATCTTGCATAAAAAACAGGCTTTTCGATACCAGAATTGTGCAACACTGGCAAAACATACTGTTCTAAAACATTCTTGTATACAGTGGCATTCACTCTAGTATTTAAGCGTACAAGTGGTGATGTACCCTGCCATGATATGCCGAAAACCATCACGCTACTTTCACAAAATTTAACAGTTTTTTTGATGCAGCTATGATCCAAACTGTCGCCTTTTCTTCTTCTTACAAATTGTTTTCCATCACTGCCAAATACATTAAATTTCGATTCGTCTCTTAAATAATCTTTTTCCCAATTATCTTCTGACCATAAAACATGCTTTTTTGCGAACGCCAATCTAGCTGCTTTTTTCGTTTTTTTTTTTTTTTTTACTTTTTAGCGGCTTTTTTCGAGATCTTGCAAAATGACCTACTTCGTGCAACCTTCTGGACACATTTTGTCGTGAAACATTTGTGACACCTTCCATTTGTTTAGAAATGTTGCCAGCTGTAAGGAAACGGTCTTTTAACACTGAGCGTTGTATAACTCTGCCCTCTTTTGCTGTTGTCTTTATTGGTCTACAAGGTTTCTTTGTGTTACTTAACCTTCCAGTTTCTTTATAGAGTTTGAGAACTCGGCTTACAACACTTTTTAAACGTTTCACAAGTTTTCCGATTTCTTCTATTGTCAACTTTTCCTTTCTTAATTTGACGATTTTTGCTTTGTCGCTAAAATCAGTTTTATTTCTGTTTGACATCGTTGATATTGCGTGGTTTGCAGCAGTGATGATTATTAAAGTTTACAATGTTTATTTTCATCCTTTTAATACAAAAACCTTACTTTTTAAAACTTTAAACAATAATTTTTCCTTAATGTTCCTTGATTTAGGGCACTTGAAATATGTAAAATGGTGAATAACTTTAATAATATTATTTTAATTCATCTGAAAATCTCGGTAAAAGTCCAACTACATAATTTACATATGTAGTGACATTTTCACAAATATTAAAATATAATTTATTCGAGATTAGGAAGATTTTATTTTTGTTCTCTAATTTTTTACAGTACTGCATATATATATGTATATATATATATGAGAGAACTTGGATGCCTACTAGACACTGTCCTTGTATAGGTTTTTTTTTCAGGACAATCTGGTATGAGGATACTAATCCTGCAAGTAAACTCTGACAAAATATGCAAAATAACATAGTATTCGAAGCATAAATAAAATTTCCTCGACACGGTTATAAACTGGCTCATACGGGAAATGGTGCATCTTCTCCAAGTAATGTTACCTCAAGTAAAAACACTTAGTTGGATAGTTCACCGGACTAGATTAATTGTTGTCCTGGAATCCGGTAAGCCCAAGAGACCACAAAAGAAAGATATACTATAACATAGTTAATTATCAAATTTGGGAGAGGAACATTCATTTTCTTAATTTTTTTACTAACTGAACGTTTGACAGGTAAAGAAGGTTTGTTGAACACTCGGATATCTATGTATCCCATATAAAGATCAAGTTTTAACCCCAGGACGGGGACCCTTGATTTCTGAGAACTTTGAGCGAAGTAAAATGAAACGCCATATATATATATATATATATATATATATATATAATGAAGGAGAGTGGAAAGGAATTAGAGAAAGCAAAAGCCAAATCAAAATTCAATTCAAAAGTTCAAAGCAAGGTACATTCCGCAAAAAGGCAATTTATTCAATTTAAATTTTCCTTAAGCCAGGCTTTTCAAAGATCAAAATCTTATCATCAGAGGAAGTCGCTGGGATAGATAAGTTGGCAATGGCCAAGATTTAAAATTTGAAAAAATGAAATAAAATAAAAGTTGTAGGGAAGGAAACGTAGGGCAAAACTGTGCCAGGGTGCAAGCAAATGTCCGATTGCCAAAAAGTCCGGTGTCGAAGAGTCCAGCGGAGAGGATACGATGTAGATAGGTAGGTCGTTAGAGGCACGAGAAGTAATGAGAGAGGTTTCAAAGTTAAATTCCAAGAAGCCACAACTTCAGGTACGGCGAAAATAGAAAATCCAGGAAGGGTAAAAAGTCCAATTGAGCTGTATACTCTTCACAATAGGGTTTTACCTTTCCTAAAAGTTCGCTTTTAGTACACCTCTTTATATATATATATATATATATATATATATATATATATATATATATATATATATATATATATATATATATATACAAGTCGTAATGAGAGTAATTATAATGTGAAATGGGCAATTATTATAACTTTCCCAAAATATTTCTCCAGTCATAAAGAGGGTAACACCCCATTTCAACATTATTATTACTCCCATAAGTCCCCACCATTTCTCGGTCATAATGCTAATCTTCCATATCTCCCAAACAGATCGAATCTTGCCGACCCAATCCTTTCTCTTATCTCTAAACCAGTTATAATCAGCATACCAATTTTATCACTCCCATAAGCATTCAGTATACCTTAGTTAATAATATTAAATCCCGAATACAAATCATTCAAAAACCCTGCAGAGTTACTGCCCTTAGATAGCCCAGATGATATCTTTATTTAAATTCCTTTGGGATTGATTGAAAGTCCTTTATCTATGATTCAAACTTGAATTTAATTAATGTTGTTCCTTTTAACCTTTGTATCTATTCATAAGTATAATCCTTAAACCCTTAAATATATATATATATATATATATATATATATATATATATATATATATAATTTTGTTTAAGAAATCGATAAGATGTCAAGATTTTTATTTATATAATCATATTAGAAAAATCTTGGCATTTTATCGATTTCTTAAGCAAAATCGTATTTCATTTTAAAAAATGCCTTCTAATGCGAAAAAAACATTTTATTCTAGACGTCGGGGCTTGAGTTGTAAAAATACTCGGAATCCGGGGTTTCGAATCGCATGACCAGTAGTGAATAGTCATTTCTCTATGCTGAGGAGTCCCGATTCTAAAAAAGGACTAAACATGTACGTACATAGATAATAAACAAAACAAATATTTATTATTTGTAGCTTCTAGAAAACCCGTCTAGATGGGCACTGTAAGGGTAGTATTAACACAGCATGGCGTCGCTAGCTATAAATGCATCGTTCCTTTCATTAAGTCGAACGTTCTTATGACGTCAAGTCGCCGGATAAAGCGTTAAAATTATCGCTGTTTATTCGCTGTTCAGCGTTGGCCGAGTGGTTCTAGACGTTGGGATTTGAGTTGTAAAAATACTTGGAATCTGGGGTTTCGAATCGTCCGACCAGTAGTGAATAGTCATATCTCTATGCTGATCAGTCTCGATTATAAAAAAGGACGAAACGTATACGTACATAGATGATAAACAAAACAAATATTATATATATATATATATATATGTGTGTGTGTGTGTGTTAAAAATGACAAACGGAAAACAGGTTAAAATGCAGGAGAAAAACAAAAACAAGAGAATTAACCGGTTTCGTTCGTGTTAACGAACGTCTTCAGAAAAAGTGAAGATTTGGAAACAATTTTATTTTGAAGGCACACACATGGGAGAAGGAAAAGATGACCCGATGGACCATATGAGAAGACTTCTCATATGTCTTCTCATATGGTTCAATCGGATCAAACATTAAAAATAACTGTAATCTATATGCATTGACTAAATATGAAATACTTCCGTTTCAAGGGCGCATATATTTGCTGGTAAATAAAATTCACGAATAAATGAATTGAAATGTATATTTTTTATTTATTTACAAAAAAAAATGTACGTGTGACTTATTTCCTCTCTTTTCGTATTTATTTTTATTTTTTTCAAATTTTATTTTATTTTAAAAGAATCGCGTGTGCGACGTCAGCGAGTTCCCATCGAAGACCCGGATGGACGTGGGGAGAGGGAGGAGGAAGGAAGAAAAATAATGTGGTGACATTGGTAAGCTATTGCAGAGCGTTGCATGCAGAAGTGGAATGGTAAGGCGATGCCGGGTGTCATGAGGGTTGGGGGTACTGCAAATAAGGGGACGTGGGGGATGAACTGTGGACCGAGGCAGGGGCATCTAGAATCGAGAGATCTAGAACGTGTGAAAATATTCTGGACTCAGCGCACTTCTTGCATCTTGACTTCGAGAAAAGAAAAAGACACGTGCTGCCCAAAGAGTGTGTCGTTGCATGGGTGTCTCTTGAGATGATGAGTGCGCGCATGCGCGTGTGTTCCCGTTTCTGTTTTCGTGTTTGTTGGTGACAACGCGTGTTTGTTTGCGTATATACACACCACGTGCGGCTGTGTCGTGTGTCTATTGGTGATATATTCCTGCGTGTGCATACTATTATCTCTATCAATACGTCCACACAGATAAGACAAGAGAAACAAAGAGAGAAAGAGAGAGAGATAATGAAAGAGAGAAGGTAAGAGAAAAAAACAGAGGAATGGAGAGAGAGAGATAGACAGAGGGAGAGAGAATGGGGAGAGACAGGAAAATGAAAAGAGGGTGATACACGCAGAGATAAGTTGAGAGAGAAAAATGAGAATGATGTTAGATACACGATAGCCATGGCTATTTATAAAGAACATTCCGTGATGGATATGAAGAGGCTGAAAGGGATACACATAAATTTATATATATATATATATATATATATATATATATATATATATATATATATATATATATATATAGAGAGAGAGAGAGAGAGAGAGAGAGAGAGAGAGAGAGCAAAGAGAAAGACACACGCACATATCTATCTATCTATCTCTCTCTCTCTCTCTCTCTATATATATATATATATATATATATATATATATATATAATGGCCTGAAGATGTCGAGCTTATTAAAGCTACGACTGAAACATGTTCGGAATGTGTAACCAAGTAATAATCGTATGAATAAAACATATTCTTAGTGTATATATATATATATATATATATATATATATATATATATATATATATATATATATATATACATGTGATATTTCAACAGTGCCCAATACGTTAGTAAAGCTGAGTAGTAAAATATGAACATATTTATTTTATGGCAATTAGTCTACACTAAGCTTAGCCTGACGAATTACTCCGGGGAGGAAACGCAGTCGCTACTGTGTAGTTTAATTACCGTAAATATATTTTCATATTTTACTCTCTCTTTCTCTCTCTCTCTCTCTCTTTCTCTCTCTCACACACACACACACACACACACACATATATATATATATATATATATATATATATATATATATATATATATATATCAAAGGTGTCGGTCGTACATTATTTTCGAACTTCGTTTTTTGATTTAACATGCATTTTGAGATGTGGAATAAAAGGTAATGAAGTGGAATTTTTTTGTGGAATTTTTAACATTTTGAATATGTATATTGAATGTGTGGCACTTATGAAATTGCTGATTTGAAAGTGATTTGTTTGATTCTGATAAGACTCAGAATTTATAATTTTCATAATGCATTGTATTACTTAAAATAAACGCTGTTTCGAAACGGCTGTAAACAACCATAGTACTTGGTGTTCGCTGTTTATTTGGAATACAAACATGCTAAGATATATTTCTAAATATAAACACATATATATATATATATATATATAAACATATATATATATATATATATATATATATATATTCGCCAAAATTGTTAAACATAACAGAATTCCTCTGCTTGATTATACTTTGTTTATTTTTTTGTGTAAAGAAAGATCATTAGAAAAATTGAAGGTACTGATATCGATCCTGAACCAGTTTTCGTGAGGTTCGACTCGGAAGCGTTCGGCTGTCCTACGCAAACGCCCGAGTGTTGACGAGCCGAATGGTACCAGACGACAATTTTGATACGGTGCTGCGTCCTGTGATTGTAAGTTATATTTTCAAGAAATTTTCTAAAAGAAACAACAAAAAAACAAAACAAGCAAAACATAGTGAAGTTACTGTTATCAAATAAATATTGTTTTTTTTTTTGATACGTTACTGCGTCCTATAATTTTTAGTTATAGTTGCAAGAAATTTTTTAAACACCAAACAAATAAAACAAGCAAATCAGACCGAAATTACTGTTATCAAATAAATATTTTTAACCCTAACCCTAACCCTAAACCCTAATCCTAACCCTAACCCTAACCCTAAACCCTAAACCTTAACAACAACAAAAAAAACAAGCAAAACATTATTATCATAGGACGCAGCACCGTATCAAAATTGTCGTCTGGTACAAATCGGCTCGTCAACTCTCGGGCGTTTGCGTAGGACAGTCGAACGCTTCCGAGTCGAACCTCACGAAAACTGGGTCAGGATCGATATCAGTACCAAATTGAAAAAATAACAAAGCAGAGGAATTCTGGTCTGTTTAACAATAGGTGCTTAAATGAAAGAGTGCTGCTTAAATACACACAAGATATATACATACTAAGATAGATAACTATTGAAAAAATAAATATGCAAATATGAACATTGTCGAAAAGATATATATATATATATATATATATATATATATATATATATATAGATAGATAGATAGATAGATAGATAGAAGTAGATATAAACAGGCAGAAAGAGATATAGATAGATAGAGATATATAGTAACACATTGGCTAAATATATTGACTACTAATAACATGCACCTGGAGTTAATTTTGGTAATAAGCGGTCTTCATCTCTAAACAATATATTTACCTTTTGAATTTTTACTTACTCTCAAAGTTGGGTCTTTTCTTTCTTGAGTGAACGTCTACAGCAGAAGGTGGTTGTATTTTCCCCTTACTACAGCGTATCTACTTGGGATCTTTGTACTTCAAACACATCATAGATGATATTAAGCTCTTTTCTACGATTTTGAGCTTCAGATCTATACCGCTTTTGCTATTTAGAAAACCATTTTCATTTCGAATATTTGTAAAGTAACTGATTTAATAGAGCTATTAACACATCACCCAATGAGTCCCGGAGCTGACATATGGATGGCAACACTAATAAAACAATTAAAATTGCACGTGTCAAAATATAATAGAACCCTCAATTTCATATATTACACATATTAGGGTCGGCCAATGATATTGCTTTTTGTTTGGGAATAATTGTAAAGTTCGCTATTTTCGACGCGGCCTACATATATTCTTTTCTTCACTGCAATTTTATTCACAAAAGAAATGGACAGAGTACTTCGTCCCGAACGATTCGACAGCGAGTCTACAGCCTTCAATTCAGAAAAAACATACAAACATTTGAAACTTACGTTCATAAATTACCTAAGTACGGTTAACAGCACTGAAAAAATTGAAAGCACCCAAACCGACTTCAGTACTGCTATTGATCCCGAACCAGCTTTCATGACGTTCGACTCGGAATCGTTCGGCTGTCCTACGCAAACGGCCGAGTGTTGACGAGCCGAAGCAGCGAGCAGCCGATAACTTTGTTACAAATTGAAAATAAGTGCTTTTGAAGACGGATTTTTTGTCGGGAAGTTTTTTTGAAGAAAATAAACCAAAAATGAATTACGAACAGCTTTGCACTGCAGTATCATCGCGAGCAAGTAAGAATAAATAATAAAATTTAAAAAAATATGTGATAAAAGTAATTTTGGTACATTTTTTTCTACAAAAAAAATCCTTGTAAATAAAAACACAGTATTCATTTTATAACAGTAACCTCGCTATGTTTTTTTTCCTGTTTCTTTCAAAAAAATTCATGTAAATATGTTTAATTTTCTTTGTTTCTTTAAAAAATTCTTTACCCTAACCCTAAACCCTTACCCCTAACCTTAACCCTAACCCTAACCCCTAACCCTAAACCCTAACCCTAATCCTAATCCTAAACCCTAACCGTAACCCTAACAAAAAAAAAACAAGCAAAACATTATTATCATAGGACGCAGCACCGTATCAAAAAAGTCGTCTGGTGCAAATCGGCTCGTCAACGCTCGGGCGTTTGCGTAGAATAGCCGAACGCTTTCGAGTCGAACGTCACGAAAGCAGGTTCGGGATCGATAAAAGCACTCCGACTTATATGCTTTGATAAATAACATATCGGCAGAGGTATTCGAAATAATTAGTACCACAAACGACTATAGATCTGACATAAGAGCTCTGGATACAGCCTACGTCAAGCTTACTAATATAGTCTACAACCGTCACCACCTTATCATCATGAAACAACAACCGGCACAAAAAGTGGATTCTTTCATGTTACAGTTGGAAAACCTTGCAAATACATGCAATTACCAGGTCGTGAATGCCGAAATAAATAAAAGCCAGTATATGCGGGAGACTTTTATTAGCGGCATCTCCCCCCCCCCCCCCGCCCTCAATTCGACAACGACTTCTCGAGAAATCCTCGCTAATTTTTCGAGAAGTATACGAGATGGCAACATCCCCTTGAACAAGCAGAAAACACTCTGTATGTTACAACCAAGAGAGTATGATTTCCGCGCCAATAATCACTTCAGGAGAAAATACAAGTCTGGCAGCGATACCAAAAAATACGAGACCGAAGGATTTCTTTTTTTTCGGGAATACCCGTCATTAGCATCGCATTTGTCCGGCCCGTGACTCAAACTGCAATAAGTGTTCGAAAAACGGACACTGGGCCAAAGTCTGTAAATCTTCAGTATCGGAAGTGTTAAATGAAGACACTTATTCCCCTAGTCTCGTATGACTAGGAACAGAAAAAAGACATTACATTTACTAATTGTAAAATAAATGGATTCACTGTCAATGCCATGGTGGATTCTGGTAGTGTGGAGACTTTTATTAACGGCAATATTGCAGAAAGAATTAATCTTTACAAAGGTATACGGATCTCTTAATGTTATCTTCACTACACACAATTTTAGCACAATCGAATTATTAGTTTACAGATTACAGTTATTTAAGTGAAGATACTGTTGCAAAGTTTCAAAATAATGAAATAATCTGAATTTTGTCTGTTGATAAAGCACTTCTTTTCTGATGAGAGAAAATACTGTTCAAGGACACGAATGACGATTTAGAGGTAATATGCATACTTGAAACGTGGTTGTAGAGATAAAAATGATGCTGAGAGCCCAGGACACCCATTCAGCAGTTGACTCGAAAAAACTAAAACAAAAAGTCCACAAATTCTTTTTGGCCGATCGTAAATTGAAGTTGCATGGGATAGCAGCGGAGTCGAAGATATCAAAAGGCGAAAGTTGATTCACCATTTTGCATGAACGTTTGCCAATGAAAAAGCGGTGTCCAAAACAACTTGCCGACAATTAAGAGCGTTATTTGTAATTATTTCAACGCAACAAACGGCGGTTTGACTTCAAAATGTTACAATGGATGAAACGTTGATCCACCAATTCACTCCGGAGCAAAAACAGCAATTGATGTCAACAGGTATCTCACCGTTCAAGGCGACCAAACACGAAAACATGAGCAAGAGTTGTGCATATTTTTTGGATGCACAACGTATTTTGTTAATCGATTACTCTTGGAAAACCAGAACCATCAATAGTGAATATTGTATAGCATAATTGGCGCATTTGAAGAAAGAAATCGATAAAAACCGGCTACAAATGAAGAAGAAAACGTGCTAAGTCGATCAGATCGATGGCAAAACATCATATTGCTTCCGAACCAACCTTATTCTCCGGATCTGGCCACCAGCGACTACTGGCTGCTTGCAAACCAGAAAAGTGCTCCAGCGAAAGAGATTTGGGTCGAAACTGGTATTAATAAATTATTCTGTACACTTCCTGTCATGCCCATACCTCACCTTCCTCCATCTCCTGGAATCCTTTCTTCCTGACCGGAAATCTTGGATCCGTCTCTCTCGGTGATCACCATTCGACCACCGAAGCACTGGCTACTTGAGATATCCACTAGAGATAACTGCTAGATAGTCCACTCAAAGGGGATTATCATGGAGACACTCTATGAACGTTACTTTTTGGTCTCAGCATGATTCTGTTTTTAGTAGCCATTTATTTCGTTTAAAAGAGAAATAAGATTCGTTGTGGTCTAAAATTTTAAAAAAATGGAGATATGTTCACATTTCGCTGCCCCCCCCCCCTGTGGCCACGCATCTATCTGCACTGTCTGCCATTTGCATGCACCACTAAAACATGCACCCTTGTCTTTTCACACTTGTCCACTGTCACCTCTTCCTTTGCAAATTAAGGTACAGGGTTTCGAGACTAGTCCTGCACGGAATTGCTTTTCCTGGCGGAAGACTATGTGATAAGTAGCTGTAATTTTTTTTTAGAAAAACTCTTTTAGTTATTTTTTAGTCATTTAACAAAGACTGTTGGACATTCATGATTGTAACTTGATGGACAAGTCAGTTATAAGCTGAAGTATGTTTGTACGAAATATGTTTGGATTGCAGAACTGATCTAAAATTTTATTAACGATTCATTGAATTGTATTGGTGAGGTGGGGGTTCACCCTGTATTATGTTTTGTTAAAAAAAAATCCCAACATAACTAAAATTACTTTTGTTGCTCCATGATTTATGGATATACCTACCGACATTAACCCAAACAGTTTAGGAGGCATTACCATTTATTACTAGTCATCTCAATTTATTTACCATTGTTGGAATTCAAAAAAGAACTATCATTTTTTCTGTTATAATAGGTATCCAAAACCAAAATTTTATTTTCATTATATCTGAAAACATTTTATGTGCGAATATATATTTTTACTAAACATGAACACTGGTACCAAATTTATTTTTCTTTCTTTATAAACTCTGGAATCCGCCCAAGCACAACAATTCGTTTTACTTAAAACTCCTATTTTTCAGTTATTTATCGAGCAGCAAAGAGTATAGTTCATGTGGGTCTTAAAATTGGGTGTGCATTATTTTCTTAATTCGAATGTTTAATTTCCATTTGAGCATATTCCTAACCCTTCAGGAGAAAAGTCGGGCAAAGGAGGTTTCTTTTTCAGTTATATTTTCATGATATTTTTCATTATATTTGTATTTTTTCGTTATTTTTTCGTTATTTCTTTTTTTGTTTTTTTTTTCGTTATTTTTTTTCGTTATTTTTTTTTCGTCTTTTTTTAATTTCCGGTTTATTTTCGTTATTGTTTGTTATTTTTATTCTTTTTTTCGTTTTTTATTTTAGAATTTCCAGTTTATTTTCGTTATTGTTTGTTATTTTTATTCTTTTTTCGTTTTTTATTTTAAAATTTCCGGTTTATTTTCGTTATTGTTTGTTATTTTTATTCTTTTTTTCGTTATTTTTATTCTTTACGTTTTTTTCATTATATTTTTTCAGTTATATTTTCATTATATTTTTAATTATATTTTTATTCATTCGTTATTTTTTAGGTATTTTTTTTGGCTTGTTTTTCGTAATTTTTTTCCGTTTTTTTTCTTTTTTTTTTAAACGTTTTCCGTTTTTTTTTCGTTATTGTTTGTTATTTTTATTCTTTACGTTTTTTTTTCATTATATTTTTTCAGTTATATCTTTCATTATATATTTTCAGTTATATTTTCATTATATTTTTAATTATATTTTTATTCATTCGTTATTTTTTCGTTATTTTTTTGGCTTTTTTTCGTTATTGTTTTTTCGTTTTTCTTTCGTTGTTTTTATTTTAATTTTTCCGTTATTTTTTCGTTATTGTTTGTTATTTTTATTCTTTTTTTCGTTATTTTTATTCTTTACGTTTTTTTTCATTATATTTTTTAGTTATATCTTTCATTATATTTTTTCAGTTATATCTTTCATTATATTTTTAATTATATTTTTTTCGGTTATATTTTCATTATATCTGAAAACATTTTATGTGAATAGATCTTTACCAAACATGAACACTGCTACACATTTTTTTCTTTCTTCATAAACTTTGGAACCCGCCTAAGCACAACAATTCGTTTTACTTAAAACTCATATTTTCAGTTATTTATCGTTATTCATGTTGTTCTTAAAATTCATTATTTATAATCTTAGTTCATTATTTTTTAATTTGAATGTTTAGTTTCCATTTAAGCACATTCCTAACTCTTCAGGAGAAAAGTCGGGCAAACGAGATTTAATTTTCTTTTTAAATGTTCTGCACTAGTTCAGTCCATATTTACGCCTTTACAAAACGTACTCATTGGAAAGTTCCATAAACCAAATAACCCCATTCAGCCCGTTCCAGAAAGCTTTAGCGACCACGCATTAGCGTATGCTTTCAGTATAAGTTTTTGTTTTTGAAATATTTGTTCAGAAATTATAACATTAGAATAGCAGATATGTACAAAATCATTGTTACCCGTTATTTCGCGGGCAATTTTTAAAATGTAATTAGCATTTGTCTGTCGATTTTTATCCTCGTAAATTTGATCGTCAATTAAAACAATGGAAATGTAACATGTTTGTTTCCTATTATTTCCATATTTATTGCGTCGTCGTAGATATATCCGCAGTTTAAACTTTCACATTCTTTTTTCTGATGTTTTTTTCTATAATATGAGAACTTATTGCCACAATTATGGCTCTCACAATTTTCTAAATAAAAACTTCTTATATAATATAGGAATGATTATTAAGCGCAGTGAATTGTAAGTGCCCTGTGATTGGATGAAAATCAGCCAATCACAGACCACTGCTTCAATCTCTGCAGAAAACCCAGGAGAGCGCCTATTTTAAAAAATAACGCTCTCTTCTCTCCAGCCTCGCAGCCGTGAACATCGTTCTTCTCTGCCGTGTCAGGTGTGAGCGGGCTCATGTTTTTTTAGCGTATATAATACGCGCGAAGCCCTCTTGATGTTCTCAACTACTCTTCACAGCATCCTGTTACAAGACAACTGGCATTTACAGTGAGTCCGCAAAGGCACTTCTTTTGCAAGCAACATTCTATTTCTTTCTTCTCTTTTAAAAAAATCTATATGAATACCCTTTCTTTATCTACCCAAGTTGTTTGTTATCTCTGTTCTTGTCTGGTCACGTTTTTATGCCACCAACTTTTCTTCCAGCGGACTAAAGTCTTCGTCCTTCATTTTAACGGGAAAAATCCAAACAATAAATGTATTTCTCCGTGTCATTTTAAAGGAAAAACATTTGTACCTTTACCTTTTTTCATAGTGCCTGTGTGAAATATCTCTGTCCTCAATTTTTCAGTATCATGGTTTGCATTAATTATTCGTTGACATTCTTCAGATATATTTTGTAATGCCAGCTTTGATAGTAGATATGATCTTATTTCAGCATTTTTTTTTTGGGGGGGGGCTGTTATTATTTTTTTTTACAAATATGAGACATTTGAAGATACCCGAAATAAGTATGCTGGGTTTGAAATTTTTAGTTTCTATTCTTTACGCTTGCACATATAGTATATTCATCTGCATTTCCTTGGCTCACTTAAAACATTGTTAACGTGTGTTGAAAAGTGAACTCCTTTCACCAGAAGATTTTGTTAACAGCAAAATGGTTTCCAATATGTAATTCGCGTACTTTTCTTCTTGAATCGCTTCGAAATTCATCCAAAATAGTCGAAATGATTTGTTATCATATTTATCCGTGCTAAGGATTACAGAACCCTTAATACAATTATCAGTGCCAAAAGCCACACGAGATAAAGGTTAATGAAAGTACAAACATTGATCAATGGTATAAACTGATTATTACTTATGGGACACGAATTTGTTGAGATTGGATTTGAAGACAACTGAGTTGTGATCAATAAGGAAGCAATCCTGCAGTAATGTGTTCCACGGAGAGAAAACCTTGCAAATAAATTGCACTCATGGAAAGTATGTACTTTTAAAGGTTTCCTCGTGTCTTTGAAACTATGCCGCAAGTATCGTTTCTCATTCTGGTCTGTATTCAATTGTTCTAATTACATAATCTTGAGCAAAAAATGTAGAGCCACCTTGATCATTTTGTCTTCAAAATTCTTCTAAGAATTTTGAAACAAAAAGATTTCTTCTCTTGTTTGATGTCTTTTCATGTCTTGGCTACGTCGTATTTCGAGTTTATTTTCGAGTTTTTCTTTGTACTGATTACGCTGCTCATAGAGTTATTCCATATCTTGACTACTTACAGATTCCAACATTAAACTTTTAAAGTCCTCCATTTTTTGGCCTTTTATAACGCGATAAACTTCCTTTATGTTTTGTTGTAATTTTGCTAATAGCGCATTGATGATTACAAAATTTCCCATCGCCAATCTGTTGTATCGTAGTGCGACAATTAAAGAGTGACAGATATACTTAGAATGTAATGTTTCAAATAAACTTAATTTTTTAATGAACATATAATAACATTTATAATCCTTTTGGACTAGTTCATTCTGTCAGTGATGGGTGCTCATCTCTCCCCAACAATTACGTGGAAATAAATGTCATTAGAAAATATTATTTGCAAATATTCGGCAGCTTGCCAAAAAGTGAGGTAAAAAGCTTATTTCATTCCTAAACTAGAGGTTTTATTTTAAGATTTCAAGAACGTTAGGCGTGAAAACGTTTGTCGAAATGTTTGATTTCGACATTAAATGAGGGAACGCAGTTGATATGCCATGAAACAAAACAGCAACAAACGAAAAAACCCAAACACGACGTGGTGACGTCTAAAACCAAATGTAAGCAAAAAAAGAAAGATCTTATACTTATCGCTGAAATTAACGATTTTGTCATTTGTAACCAACCGACTGATATATCCGGTTCTACTTTTATTTACATTATTTTGGTCAGACTCTGAACAGGACTTTTGATGCGGAGTGTCAAAAGAATTTCGAAATTCAAAGCGACTACATAACATTCTTCCAGACAGTTTAATAGACTTTTAATTAAAAAATAACAAACGAAAATACGTTTGTGTTTATTTTGTTTGGTCTGTCTTTTAAACGGCATATCAACAATTTTTGGACTATGTGTTGCTGAGACACAATTCTGTCTTTTTTCTTACGCCAATCATAATAATCGAGGATACGTCTTCGACAATTAGTCCAGTAGAGACTGAACAATTGTAACGGCGGTGGGCTTTTTTTTTCTGTTGAGCTGTGAAATTTGCTCTGTTCAACTCTAGCACGTCTACCCTCCCAGGCATTGCCTTCTCGTTTTGGGGGAGGCGTTAGTTTTATAGATAACTGCATGAAGTGCTCTCACCGTGGAGTTGAGACCGTGCTGTTTAGGCAATTTTCAAGTGTGTAGTCGTTTTCTTCTAACCTTCCCGCCCTGTGCCACATCTGCTCGAAGTGAGAGGGAGGTAAATGCCGAGGCCCAATTTCATTTTCGTTCTTTTTTGGGGGGTTACTGATATCGATCCTGACCCAGTTTTTGTGAGCTTCGACTCGGAAGCGTTCGGCTGTCCTACGCAAACGCCCGAGTGTTGACGAGCCGAATAGTACCAGACGACAATTTTGATACGGTGCTGCGTCCTGTGATTGTAAGTTATATTTTCAAGAAATTTTCTAAAAGAAACAACAAAAAAAGAAAACAAGCAAAACATAGCGAAGTTACTATTATCAAATAATTTTTTTTTATTTTGATACGTTGCTGCATCCTATAATTTTTAGTTATAGTTGCAAGTTAAAAAACCAAACAAATAAAACAAGCAAAACAGAGTGAAATTACTGTTATCAAATAAATATTTTTAACCCTAACCCTAAACCCTAACCCTAACAACAACAAAAACAAAACAAGCAACACATTAAAATCATAGGACGCAGCACCGTATCAAAATTGTCGTCTGGTACAAATCGGCTCGTCAACTCTCGAGCGTGTGCGTAGGACAGCCGAACGCTTCCGAGTCGAACCTCACGAAATCTGAGTCAGGATCGATATCAGTACCTTTTTTTACTAATCGGTTACCGTTCATCATCAAGGCCCCGGGGCCACTCGAGGGTAAGGGTCAAATATATTGTCAGTTGGACGATGAACAACACCATAAGAGGATTGGAAACGATGGATAGAATGGACGGAATTTGATAATAAAAAGGCTCGGCTCAACAAATATGTGGTAACATTGGACATATGCGACCATGTTGTAGTCAGGTGTGAACCAGCCTCGTGGTATTATGTTCCACAGATAGGATGTTCTAGGAAATAATTTTTGTTCATGGAGGTTCCATTTGGTTTCAAGTGCAGAGAGAGAGAGAGAGCGAGAGAGAGAGAGAGAGGGGGATGGGAGAGTGAGAAAAGGAGAGGGGAAGAGAAAAAGAGAAGGAAGTTCTTAGCTGTGTTTTTTAAAAAACTTAGTTCACCACAAGCAAGGAAGTTCTCACTGTAGACGTAAGGGGCTACTGAGAATTAGGGTGAAAGTTTTGGGGCTCATCCTAAATTGGGAGCTGTGCAGCGAGATGCTTGTTCACATTAGTTTTAAATTTCTGCATGTCGCTACAGTCGGAGAAACAGGGAGCAGGAAGGGAGTTCCAAAGACTGGCAGCTCGGGGAGAGAAGCTATTGGAGTAGAAGGCTCTCCGGTATCTGTGGACCTCTACACTGAATGGATGGGATTAAGCTGATTGTCGGGTTGATCGAGTGTATTTACGTCGAGGGGGGCACCAGAGCAGCAAGTTCATCGGAGCACATTCCATTATAGTACTTGTAAAACAAACACTCTTGATGATGTTACCACGCGATTGCTTCCCTGTGGGGGTTGACATGGTGATCTTAAAATCCAATTTACTTCTATTATGAAAGTTGAGCGTTGAGTGACTGGATAAAAGTTAGATTTTTAAAAAAGAGTTGATTTCAGCCGTGAGTTGTAATGAAAAAACTAAAAAAAGTAAATACATTTAATATGGATAATAATTAATTTCGAATTAGACATTTTAACTTTTGCAATATAACAATAATTTAATTTTGTAAATAAGTTATTTTTTCCCTAATGATGTAGAAAGGTCAAAACAAGAAAAAAATAATAAATTTCCAAGAGGTTTTTTTTCTGGGGTTTTAGAAAAATATATAAATATGTTTGCTAAATTTGAATTCAAAGAAAATGTTGAACTTTTATTTAAAGCCAAAATAAAATTACAAAAGGGTTAACGATTAAAGGATGTAATTCGATACTAAGCTTGACCGCTGAAATTATAAACACGTCACATCCCCCCAAAGATATACTTGATAAGAACATTTTCCAATCTCATTTCACCTCCTCGTCTGAAGAGGTTGCCTCTATGTGAAGAGTACAACCGAAACATGTATGCACATATGTAACCAATAATGTTTGTATGAATAAAAAATTATACTAAAGAACAGCTATACTTGTTATAAACACTGGAGGTTCAACAGGTTAACATCTATAGAAACTAATATAATACATGTACCACATATATATATATATATATATATATATATATATATATATATATATATATATATTATAATATAAAATGAAGTAATAAAATAAGGTGTCAATCAAATTTTATTAGAATTCAAAGTTCAAGCAAAGTATTCGTAAGTCCTTAGCTTAGTTTTTTGGGTTGATATGTTTTGATGTTATGTATTTTTGTGTATTTGTGTATATAATTTTATATATTTTCAAAGCGTAATTTTATTACCTGTAGTAGTATAACTGCGGTAATGGTCCTCTGAAGAGAAGAATTATCTTTGAAAACTCATGAGCTAAGGACTTAAGAATACTTTGCTTGAACTTTGACTTCTAATAAAATTTGATTGACACCTTATTTTATTACTTCATTTTATATTATAATATTAATGCTCTATCCAGTATATTGAGCTTCAGTTTTTATCCGGATGTTTCACTAATTATAAGATATTAGTTGACGCTTATATCTTTTGTTGGATTACTTTATATATATATATATATATAGTCATCCACATACAGCCTGTTTCGCAGCTCATCAGTGCGGCTAGACCAGTTAGTGTCTCAAGCCGGGATCGAAACGCAACCGTCGACAGTCGGCGATGCTAACCCCTACGCCATCATGCGACACTGACTGAATGTAAGTGATATCTCAATGTAACGAAATGTAAACATTGCAAATGGCTGAGCTTGAAATTAGTTTTACCTAATGAGCATTGCCTTAAAGCTAATATACCTTCTTTATATATATATATATATATATATATAAAGAAGGTAGGAGGAGAATTTTCTATTGGAAGGGTAATTAATATAACAATATCGAGCAGAAAACATGCGAACCAAATACAAAACAAATACAAACATCGAACTTATCTGTTTGACAAGAAAATATCATGCGTGAAAAATGGATATTTCCACGAATTGAAATGTTCGGAATTCGTTTGAGATTTAAATGGTTTCGAAGGAGTCGAATATGGTTGCAACAATAAGTTGGGATTTGGAACTATTATGGATCGGCATCGTATTTCTCTTTCTATCGAAGAGTTGAGTTTTCTTATGAAGTTCAGAATATGTCAAAATTGTATTATGTTAACCACTGATATGTATTGTGTTAGCCACTGATTTTCACATTACATTGAAATTTCTCCAAGTGATGTCGGGATTTCATCGTGAAGTCCTAGTCGTGTCTTAATTTCTTTTTGATTTTTCTAAATAGATAAATCAATCTTCGAAAAACAATTATTTCTCGGGGGCTTGACTTTTTGGCCAAGATCAAAGTGTAGTATTTGTTCCGATGGATACTGCACCCCGTGGACCGGTATTGTCTGGGCCTTCGGGTCTTGATTTACGCCTGTCTATTGGTTGTCTGTCCTGTGCAGGTTTAGGAGGTGCACCCTCCCAGGCTCTGCCTTCTCACCCTTTGAAAAGGGGTTAGTTTATTACTAATCGCCTGAGGCGCCCCTACCGGGGAATGCCGACGAGGCTGCTCAGGCAATTTTTAATGGCCAGAGTGCTCAAATTCTCGAGCGCTGGTTTATCAAATCCTACTTTCCCGACCTTGTGTCACATGTCGGAAACTGTTTTTTTTTTCGTTTGCGCATGCTCATACGAGATGACCATGGCCGATCGACCAGGTGAAATCAACCGGTGACGACATCATGTTACTCCTTTGGAGTATAAGAAACCGGACATATATTCTAAACAAGCTACCATCACAAATGGATAACTAAACTTAAACACAACATCAAAGTAAGGGATCAGGGGCGAAACGTATTGAGTTTAGTTTACGCTTGATTAAATATATTTTATTTTATTTTCGTATTTTAAAAAAAGGAATTAAAATAAAATGAAATTTTAATTTAAACATCACAATACACAACACACTTATTTACAATGCAATAGTTTGACTTTTGGGATTAAGGTTGCTTCGAATATTTATCAACAATTAATGAGCATAATGTTATTTCGATATAGATTTATGTCTGCATTTATTGCGGTCTTATTTAGACTTAATAAATTAT
>OY744528.1:116918729-116936229 GCA_963556195.1 Sepiola atlantica | reverse complement strand
AAGTTTGAGTGGGAGTAACCCCTCCCCCCCACATGAGAAAAATAATGTGCCCATGTTACTCACCGATGTGCCGAGAATATATATTTCAAAGTTCATAGATCTGTTCATAAAAGTATAAATACATTTTCAAAACAATTATATATATGTACACCCTAAATGTTAAGATTTACAAAAAATAAATAATGTTCTAATTTTACTCAGCGTACTTTTTAGAATAAATATTCCAACAGTATTTCACTAGTTAAGGAGATTACCCTTTATATATATATATATATATATATATATATATATATATATATATATATATATATATATATATATATATATATATATATATATATATATATAATAAAGAAGAAACTAAAAGTAAACTTTTAGTAGAAAGAACCTATAGTGAAATGGTAAAAGCTCAATATACGAGATAGAGCAATTCTAAAGAAAAGTTGTCGAAGAGTGATAACCATGCACGGATGTCGAAATTTATTTCAAACTTCAAATGTTCAATGCAAGGTATATTCTGTAATAAAATTATGTTTATACGATTATAGCTCTTTCCTTAAGCCAAGGCTTTTCAAAGATCGAAATCTTATCAGCAGAGGAATTTTACAGATAGATAAGTTGGCAATAGAAAAGCCAAAGTTCAATATTTGAAAAAATATTAAGAAAAAGATGGGTGAAAAAAAGTTCGAGTAAAAAGGTATTGGGTTTGTCCAGGTAGTAATTGTCCAACGGTAAGGTGTCCAATGGAAGAAGGTTTCAAAGGAGAAGAAAAAGTTTCGTAGAGGCCTCACAGGAAGGCGTTCAAACAGAATTTATTTAGATACTGTATATTACATATTTAAGCAATGTACCGCGCTTTCATCCGAAAGGGCAGATTTAGACATCTTTAGTAAATCTCTGTGCCCAGTGGAATCATCGGCAAGTTGAAACGATTGTAGTCACGTCCTGTTATATATATATTTCCCTCCTCGGCCGAGGAAGCTCTTTCTAAATGGCCAGATATCTTCATTTTAATTCCGTTTAAGTACGCTCTATCTACGACTTTGAACTCAATTTTCACCATTGGATTTAATTCTGTTTGAACGCCTTCCTGTGAGGCCTCTACGAAACTTTTTCTTCTCCTTTGAAACCTTCTTCCATTGGACACCTTACCGTTGGACAATTACTACCTGGACAAACCCAATACCTTTTTACTCGAACTTTTTTTCACCCATCTTTTTCTTAATATTTTTTCAAATATTGAACTTTGGCTTTTCTATTGCCAACTTATCTATCTGTAAAATTCCTCTGCTGATAAGATTTCGATCTTTGAAAAGCCTTGGCTTAAGGAAAGAGCTATAATCGTATAAACATAATTTTATTACAGAATATACCTTGCATTGAACATTTGAAGTTTGAAATAAATTTGGACATCCGTGCATGGTTATCACTCTTCGACAACTTTTTTTTAGAATTGCTCTATCTCGTATATTGAGCTTTTACCATTTCACTAAAGGTTCTTTCTACTAAAAGTTTACTTTTAGTTTCTTCTTTATTATATATATATATATATATATATATATATATATATATATATATATATATATATATATATATATATATATAATAAAGAAGAAACTAAAAGTAAACTTTTAGTAGAAAGAACCTATAGTGAAATGGTAAAAGCTCAATATACGAGATAGAGCAATTCTAAAGAAAAGTTGTCGAAGAGTGATAACCATGCACGGATGTCCAAATTTATTTCAAACTTCAAATGTTCAATGCAAGGTATATTCTGTAATAAAATTATGTTTATACGATTATAGCTCTTTCCTTAAGCCAAGGCTTTTCAAAGATCGAAATCTTATCAGCAGAGGAATTTTACAGATAGATAAGTTGGCAATAGAAAAGCCAAAGTTCAATATTTGAAAAAATATTAAGAAAAAGATGGGTGAAAAAAAGTTCGAGTAAAAAGGTATTGGGTTTGTCCAGGTAGTAATTGTCCAACGGTAAGGTGTCCAATGGAAGAGGGTTTCAAAGGAGAAGAAAAAGTTTCGTAGAGGCCTCACAGGAAGGCGTTCAAACAGAATTAAATCCAATGGTGAAAATTGAGTTCAAAGTCGTAGATAGAGCGTACTTAAACGGAATTAAAATGAAGATATCTGGCCATTTAGAAAGAGCTTCCTCGGCCGAGGAGGGAAATATATATATAACAGGACGTGACTACAATCGTTTCAACTTGCCGATGATTCCACTGGGCACAGAGATTTACTAAAGATGTCTAAATCTGCCCTTTCGGATGAAAGCGCGGTACATTGCTTAAATATGTAATATACAGTATCTAAATAAATTAAATTATATATATATATATATATATATATATATATATATATATATATATATATATATATATATATGGGGTTTTCGAGGCAGACTTTACACTTTTTCGAAAACAAAGAAAAAACGTCTCAGCTTTGTTAATAATACATTCATTCTCAAAATTCAAATTGCATCTCCGCGAAGACAGTTTTCCGTATAGAGTTTACTCGAAAAATCTGTCCTAAAGGTCCATCACAGCCTCAATGCAGACATGAACATATAAATTTAAAAGTACGTTAATATATTGTCAATAACATGGTGCAATAATAACAAATGAAAATTAGCTAAGTTTGATTTGTCAGCTTAAATGCTATTTTGGTATAGCTTTTAAAACTCAACATGATAACCGTATGTTATATTAATTTACACAAACAGAGAATTCAAGAAAATTTACTCACACGATCATTCCAACATTTCCAGTTTAAAGAAGTTCTTGCAGTCTTGCATCTGATTTTCAAAGACTTTCTCCAAAAAATCGTTATAACGGCAACAGATTCATTCATCGAAATATAATTTGCTCCCAAACCACTTTGTATCATAATTACAATATTCTGTTCTGAAATGTAATTTCTACCTGAAATTCTTTTTTTTTATGTATAATATACTGGTTTTAAAAGCTTTATCCAAGTTTGTAACTTTGGTTCCTTCTGTCTGCGAGATCAGCAAAGTTTGTTCGTCATTTTTTTGTGCTGACTTTCAGGCGACAAAAGCCCGTGTGTCTTATTCTCGACTGGATCCAGTGTATTACTTTAAGAAGAGTAAAGCAAGCACACTAG
Organism: Sepiola atlantica; assembly: GCA_963556195.1. NCBI lineage: Eukaryota > Metazoa > Mollusca > Cephalopoda > Sepiida > Sepiolidae > Sepiola > Sepiola atlantica. The sequence continues at coordinate 116,933,095 of OY744528.1, read as the reverse complement.
AAAAATAGAAGAATAAGTGACGTTTTTATACCAATAGTTACTCGCTTACCAAGGCCAAAGGCTGCTCGAGGATAGTGTGGCACAATGCGTAATCTTTTGGGGAGCTAAATGCTTCCCGTTATATTCGTAACCCTTGCGCCAGACTTGAGTTGCAAATAAAGTGAATTCGCTGCACTAAAAATGTCAGCTCACTGATCGGGGTATTCGGTGTAATCCGATGTCAGCTAAAATATCAACAATGCTGGACACACCAGCCAGGTTCAAGAGGTCAAAGAAAACCTGTCACCGAGATTTGTTGAAACACTGATGACGGCTGTATTTCCTCTCTCTCTCTTTCTCTCTTTCTCTATCCCTCTGTCTCTCTCCTTCTCTCTCACTTTCCCCTCTTCTCTCTCTCCCTCTCTCTATGGTAAAGAGATTGAAAATTGAGAGACTGGTTTGAAATCCGAACGAAGAAGACGCGTTTGTCGCGCGCTCTGAGATGTTTCTTTTCAAAATATAATAAATCATATTTTTATATAAAAAGTAAAATGGGTTGTTCCATTATTACATAATGTTTGATTTTCAGCACGATTGTCCCGACCAAATAGCCGGATAGCCAGTCCCAGAAGCAGACGACAGTGACTATCGTCAGACGATGATTGCTCAGTGGCCATAACAAGCTGAGACATTACACATACGTGCACATGTTGTCACACATCGTCCCGTCGTCACATAAAGTCCGGCAAAGATCTCCCAGCCGTCCAAAGCAAACAATGTTGCCACATTGGTGCCGGTCCCAAGAGATACCCCTTCGGCCAAAGCAAGTAATATTGTCACAATAGAGGCTAGTGAAATCTAAAGTTTGATGATGGAACAGTACTAGGAAAGGATTGAGAACTAGAATTAATTCACAGAACGACACGACAGATATTTGTTCACATTGGACTTGAAAACGACCATGTAGTGTGTAGGGAAATATTCTCGCGGTAGCATGTTCTACAGGAGGGAAGTTCTTGGAAAGAAACTTTGTCCATAGAAGTTCCGTTTGAGTTTAGGTACATAGAAGAAGAAGAGAATTCTTTGCAGTGTTGGAAGCAAGATGAGTTCTTGCTAAGAATATCTTACAGGAAGTGGGGGCAGAGACTGAACCTCAGTCGAACAGTAATAGAAAATAATGTGTAGGGGTTCAGTTTATTCACATTGAGGGGACTGTCAAATATTGAAAATATCTGTAAGAACTCCATCATTTTCGTGGCACAAAATGATGCGGCGCTATGGTCTGGTTGACATTTTACGAAGCTGTGTTTATTTGGTGATCGCTTCTCTATTTTTGTTACTTTCTGATCGGGGTAACAAGATTTTCGAACTACACTTTTCTTATGAAAAACAAGATTTTCGAACAATCTGTAGTTTTCAATTCAAACAATATGTACCTTATTACTATCAGGATATAAAAGTAGAAATGTTTCGTGTTTTCTTTTTAGATGAGGACTTATAGCTTTTTTGTATTATTTGGATTATCGAACTACTGTTCTCATCTTAAATGTTATTCTCACAATGTTTCGCCCGATATCACCTCCGATTTGTTCCTAAAATATATGGAATATGTACAGAATTTTCAGCTGAACCCTTGTTTATTTCACGGGGGTAGATTTATCTAAGCCATGACCGGGTAGAAGTCTTAAATAATTCTTAATGATATTCTTAAATTTCAACCTCCAGAAGACTGTCACTTTAAAGTGATTACAACTTAGCACTTTATCCGTTGCGCCACAGATCCATGTTAAAATAATACGAAAATAGAAATATTTCATTATCTGTGATTTTACTCACAAAAATGCTATTTTAAATAGAAATGTAGCAAAAAACAAAAACAAATACAGACTGATTTCTGATTTTGTAGTTTGGGTAATTGTTGGACGTGTCCTCAAATCGTTATGGAAAGCTTTGTCCGTCGGTCGGTTCGTGATGCTTTTGTTTGAAATAACATTTACATCGCTAAACGCGTAGGTTGAATAGACTGATCATATTTTAGATGCGTCCATTTATCTCTATAAAGTCTGTCGGTTGTCTGTCACGCTTAAATTTTAAATAGCATTTTTGTTGGACTTTGACACTTATGTTTATAATAAATAGCATTTCGTTGATCTGTCACGTTTCGTCGGTCTGTAAGGCTTCACTTTGAAATAACATTTCCAGCATTAAACGCGCAGATTGAACTGACGCATCTTAAAAATAGATATTCTTCGACTAAGAGAGACGACGAATCAGGACGAGAATTTCGTATGCATTTCTCTTTATTTTAATCATCATTTAGTGTTTCTTATTTCCGTCACGTTACAGTTTGTAAAAGCATCTTCATCGTTAAACGCACAGATTGATTGGACGCATCTTCTTGATGCGTCCGATCATCTCTATAGAAAGGCTCTGTCTGTTTGCCACGCTACAATTTGAAATAGCATTTTCGCTGGACTTTTACGCTTATGTTTATAAGAGCATTTCATTGGTCTGTCACGTTTAAGTTTGAAATAGCATTTTTATTGGTCTGTCACGTGTAAGGTTGAAATATCATTTTAAACCCGAAACTCGCAGATTGAACGAACGTGTCTTTAAAAAAATCGTTCCTGATATTCTTCGACTGAGAGAGACGACGAATCAGGATTGGTACTTTCTTATCCATTTCTCTTTACTTTAATCTTTATTTCGTGTTTCTTATTGACTGTAGATCCTTTCAAATATTCGTTTCGGTCGCTCAAACAGAGAAAATGTACAACAAACGAACCAGTCTTTGAATTGTAGTCTGAAAGCAATCTGTTTATTTTTGACATTTCTCCTTTTTTCTATTTACATTTAAACTAGACTGGAAGTGAAAGGACACGCGAATACGAATGAGCACATTGAGTTTTATTTGAACATCGCTAAGCTGACCTACCGGTGTCCAGTCTTTTTGCGTTATGCTCTTCGCAATCAGAATTGAGTTCTCTCGGTAACCGATGGTGTAAACAAATAGAAAAAAGCATAATTTCCTTTAATTTAGTGGTGAGCGCGATAGTGCACGGGTAAGATAACTGACTTCTGTACAAGTGGTCGGGTTTCAAATCACAGCTTTAAACACTTGCTTTTGCTTACCACACTGAGGAGTTGTGTGGGAGTGTTCCTTATACGTGTGTGCCTGCCCATAATTTTACATGTGCTCTCTTAAAATCCTTTACGTAATGTGTGTGCGGGAGTGTATGCAACTCTTTAGTCTCTTTATTTCTTGTTTTGCAGTCGACAAGCGACAAGTCCGAAATGTCCATATGAATATTAGTGCGAAATTTACCTTTTTCTCTTTCTGTAATTTCTCCTCTCTCTCTCTCTCTCTCTCTCTCTCTCTCTCTCTCTCTCTCTCTCTCTCTCTCTCTCTTTCTCACCGCTGGGTTGTTGTAGCCATGATTTTCCTGCCGCGTCTCCTTCCTTGCCACCATAGATACTTCATTAACTTTTCTCTTTCCGTTTCCGCGTGTTGTCGTCGCCGTGATTGTCATCGGTGTGGCTAGATAATAAAACTTTCCTTTTGCCCAGAAAAGGAGACGTGAGACGTTTGTTGAGAGTTTCAGGTTTTTTATTTTCTTGGGGAGATTAATCACAGAGAGAGAGAAAGAGAGACAGAGAGAGACAGTGAGAAAACGAGAGAGAGAGAGTGAGAAAACGAGAGAGAGAGAGAGAGAGATCATTTATATCAGCTACTATCCGTCCCACGCCTCGCAGAAGTCTTATTGTTCTAGAAGGCAAATGCAGGCCTCGACGAACAGACATATTGGGGGCAGCCTTTTCGCCTTATGCGATTCTTAATTGTTTCAAAGTTTTACAGCATAAGTTGCGATGTGCTTCGCTCGCGTTCCATGGACCAACCGTTCTGAAACTTCTGTTAAAAAAAAAGTGACGTCATCATCATCACAACTGGTCTGCTTTTATGTCATATCTATATAGACCCCATGCTTTACTTTTTGGTCCCACAGTTCACCTATCTGATTAATCACTCGTGGGAATAGATTTGTTTCCCAAAGTCTGTGTCAGCTCGACCTTTTTAAAAATTCATACTAGTTTATTTTGCACTTTTCTGGCATAGGGCCTTCCCTAATGTAACATTCTCATCTCCGATGTTATTCTCGCAACGTTTTGGGCTTGTAGCCTCCGACCGTCTTCAGATGCGTCTGGTCGAATTCGAGAATCTGTCTGGAATTTCGAACTTAACTTTATTTTTTATCCAAAGAAATAGATTGCTCTTTTAAATGTTATTCCTAGTATCGCATGTACTGAAAATTTAACATTCAACATCCATAAGACTGTGTGGCGGACATGATAATCCTGAACGGTGAAAGTGGCCACAACTTGTCTCATATCCGCCATAGAAGCGCCTGTTAGTGCATACCGTGCAATTTGAAAATTAAAGTAATGTTTAAATCATAGGTTGCGAGTAAGGATTCGAACACTGCCACATTGATGACGAATACCGACGTTAACAGTGACGACTTGTGGTGTCTTTATATTTACATCCGGGAGTTCAGAGATGGTTTGGATATGTCGGATTTAAGTCAATAAAAGAAAAAATATAATTCACATTTTGGGCCGGGAATTGATTTTCTGAACTTTATGTAGTGAAGAGCCGAACGAAGAGAAGGAAGAGAAGGGAGATAAAACGTTGAGTGAGCTGAGAGCCGCATTATTTACGACTGAGGTAACAAGTCGATCATTTTCATTTTTAATTTAGTGAAATTTATCTTTAACGGTCCCGTTAAAGTCAGAGGGAAACGTTTCTCTGATAGACTTTCAAACCTCGTTTTAATACTATTACTTAGAATTGATTATATTTATCACTTTATCCATTGCGCTACGAGTACATGTGGACAATTCTAGTATAAATTTATCGAGCCATGTCTAGTGTTACTAGTTATGACTACTTATTACTATATATTAACTGTATATATTTTTATTACTATATATCTATTATATGTATATATTTATTTAATAGTGTTCTAATCTACTGTTTATAATTAATGGTTTCCATATTTTATCAAATTTTATATTAGGTCTATTTAGATGGATGCTCATTTTCGCCCAACATGTGTGCTGATTACACTGGACAACAACATGTTTGCTACTGGAGATGTGTAAATTGATTTAGACTAATTTAGGTACGCTGATTTCAAAAGTCATAACCGTTTCGCTGTATCACGTCAGGATTTTGAGTTTCAGAAATACTCCCATTGCCTAGAAGTAGCCTACCACCTCTTACGTAACTACGATATAACGTACTTATATAACTACTAATTTTTCTTTCTTTCTTTCAGTTAAACATGAGTAGACGTTCCTGTACCAATCATCCAGACAACTTCTGTTATGTCTGTGGTCGGTTTACCCAAAAAGATCAACAGCGAAGTGTATCTAGAGCAGTGAAAATGAAGGCCGCCTACTTTCACTACTTCGGGTGTAAGGTCGGGGACCAAGAAAAGAGCTGGGCACCACACATCTGCTGCACAAGCTGCCACTCAGCATTGACTCAGTGGTTGGTGGGCAAGCGCGTGAGCATTCCATTTGCGGTGCCCATGATATGGCGTGAGTGCAGAATCATCATGATGATTGTTATTTCTGCTGCACAAGCATCGCCGGCTTCAACAGGAAGAATAAATGCCACATCAAGTACGCTGACTGCGTCTCTGCTCGTAAACCTGTGCCTCATGATGACGAGAACCCCGTTCCAACATGTCCATCTGATCCGAACATAACTGTAAGCAGTGGGGAAGAAGATGGTGATGAACCTTTTGAACCCGACACTCAAGAACAAGAACCACACCTTCTGAACCAGGGAAAGTTAAATGATCTTGTAAGAGATCTCTCGCTGTCAAAGGCGAAGGCAGAGCTGCTTGGATCAAGGCTGCAGCAGTGGAATCTACTTGAACCTAACACCAATATATCCTTGTTCAGAGCACGTCACAGCGACATGGCTCAGTTCTTTGAGATGGAAGACACGATGACATTCTGCAGTGACATCAACGGTATGTTGAAAGAACTTGGGTGTGATCACGATCCTGCAGACTGGCGCCTCTTCATCGACTCGGGGAAGAACAGCTTGAAGGCTGTTCTGCTCCACAATGGCAACAAGAAACCATCAGTCCCACTGGCTCACGCGTTCGGCATTAAAAAGACCTATGACTTCAACTGGTACATCTGCGGAGACTTTAATGTGGTGGCGCTGTTGTTAGGGCTGCAGTCAGGCTACACGAAATACATGTGCTTCCTTTGTCTCTGGGATAGCAGAGACGACAAGAATCACTGGACGAAGATTGATTGGAAAGACCGGACGGAGCACGTACCTGGTCGATATAACGTGAAGCATGTCGCCCTTGTCGACCCAGCCAAGATTTTCCTTCCACCACTCCACATAAAGCTCGGCTTGATGAAGAATTTTGTACGGGCAATGGATCTGAATGGGCGTGGGTTTTTATACCTGAAGGAGAAGTTTGGCAACACCTTGTCGGAGGCTAAGATCAAGGCTGCTGTCTTTGTTGAACCGCAAATCCGAGAGGTAATGAAGGACGAAACTTTTCCGACAACTCAAAACACCAAAGAGCTGGCAGCGTGGAGGAGCTTCAAAGCTGTGACGGACAACTTCTTGGGGAACGAGCGCGCGGACAACTATGAAGAAATAGTGCAGCAGCTGCTGGAGTCCTTCAGGAAACTTGGCTCCAGGATGTCCCTGAAGATCCATTTTCTACACCAGCACCTGAACTTCTTCTCTGACAACTTGGGAGCTGTATCGTACGAGCACGGCGAGCGATTCCACCAAGAGATTTCATTCATGGAGACGCGTTACCAAGGGCGGCACAACCCGAGCATGATGGGCGACTTCTGCTGGTTCCGGCATCGTGAAACTGACACAGAGCAGCACAAACGCAAAGCCAAATGCTCAAAGCATTTTTAATTACATTCTAGTAGAGTTTTGATGTAATTTCTATATTTGAAGCATTTATGATGAAATAAATGAATAAATGAATTTTTGTAAATTTCATTGAAACCCTGACTTCTAGGCAATGGGAGTATTTCTGAAACACAGGATCCTGACGTGATACAGCAAAACGGTTATGATTTTTGAAATCAGCGTACCCAAATTAGTCTAAATCACTTTACACATCTCCAGTAATAATTTTTTTCTGAAATTTGTTGTTCAGTGTTATTTGAGACGGCTTTGCGCTTAACCGTTTCTCTCTGTGTAAAATTTTACCTCCTCCTGGAAAGGTATGTGGTTTCTTTCCTCCCGCATATGTAATAATCCATACCTGACTTTTCAATATTTCCACGTATTACGGGTTTCCGATGTTCTCCTAGCTTCGACCGAAATATTGTGGGAATGATATTAAAGATAAAAACATTAGTTCGAATAATCTTAAAAAATAAAATTAAGAATCCTAATCTAAAATATTCCGAATTCTCGGAAAATGTATGAATCCACTCATTTTTGACATTTTATGAGTTAAATAGTAGTAGTAGTAATACTACTCCTTCTCCTCCTCCTCCTACTACTACTACTATAAAGTAAATCACTTCCTAACGAAAGAAAATATTTCCTTAGAAAATTGGCTACCAGAATTAAAGGCTCGTAACGGTTAATGTATGAAAATATTTAGCGTCAAAATGTTGTCATTTCTAGAGGAAATTGTTTTTGTTAACTTTTTATCTATTTCGGAGCCTTATCCTTATCAGACTTTCATGAAAACATATATTTAATACATTTTGTATTAAATAAAAACCGATACTACACGTAATGACGTGTAGTATCGGTTTTTATTTAATACAAAATGTATTAAATATATGTTTTCATGAAAGTCTGATAAGGATAAGGCTCCGAAATAGATAAAAAGTTAACAAAAACAATTTCCTCTAGAAATGACAACATTTTGACGCTAAATTTTTTCATACATTAACCGTTACGAGCCTTTAATTCTGGTAGCCAATTTTCTAAGGAAATATTTTCTTTCGTTAGGAAGTGATTTACTTTATAGTAGTAGTAGTAGGAGGAGGAGGAGAAGGAGTAGTATTACTACTACTACTATTTAACTAATCAAAACGATTATCAGTCTGAATAAGATTGGAGAACTTTGTTCAAGTAGTAGTAATGGAACATCGTATCAAGGGAGGCGCGAGAGCGCTCTATCCCTTAATAGGCTACACAAACGGCCTATGCTAGAAATCTCATTTCTTTGATCAATCATAACTCAAAAACCAATAAACCAAATTAGTTAACACTTTGCACAATTTTTTTTGATAGGTTCTACAAGTGTGTAGAATTTCAGCATAATTAGTCAAGGCAACCCAGAGATCCAGAAAGTTCAATCATGTTATCTGGTTGTACGTACGTACATACGTACGTATGTGCCACCCTGTAGAATTTCAGCATCATTAGTCAAGGCAACCCAGAGATCCGGAAAGGTCAGGCATAATTTTGTGTTATCCGTGTGTACGTATGTGCCACCCTGTATCTCATCAACTATTTGATGGATTCAGCTGATTTTTGGCAGAGATAGAGGTTCTAGGGTCTTGTTGATGGCATTTTAATTTCAGTTTACCATATACATTAGTTTTCCAGAAAATTCCAAAAAACCTTTAAAATGACCAGTGTATTGAAGCATAGCCTTTACAAAAGTAGTGACATTCCATGATAAATGCCAGTATACTGAAATCATATGCCTTTAATAGGGTTAAGATGAAAATGCATATACACTAAATGTACAAAAGCGAGGAAATTTTTACACTTTTATTGTCATTAAGGGTATGCGAGCACAACAGGGCTATGTATTTTGATGGTAGGAATTTTTCTTCAGTGCACCTCACACACTTCATCCACTCAGGCATAGAGATTTATACTGTAGTGATGTGAAAATGAAATAGTTTGGTTGATATGTAGTCATACCCTTAATTAATGACAATAAAAGTGCAAACATTTGGGAATTTCCTTGCTTTTGTACATTTAGTGTATATGAATTTTCATCTTGACCCTATTAAGGGCATATGATTTCAGTATACTGGCATTTATCATGGAATTTATATAAGAATTACATAAAATTAATATATGCAGGAGAGAAACTTGTTATTTTGTTATCTAATTTCCATACATGTTTTTTGAACGTGAGAGATAAAGATTTCAACTGATACTCTGCGATAAATGATACACATTTGGAAGTTACGGCCAACGAAGAACTGACGCTTCCCCAACGGAAGACGGAAATCTGTAAAACGAATCTGAAAAGTAAAAGAACACTGTAAATGATGATAAAACCAAAGATATTAGTGATGGTGAGGTTTCTATGACCACCAATTGGCCAGTGAGCAGCATTAAGTGACCCCTGAGCTTTCTAAACGGAAATAGCAAATCGACTTAAGAGGACAACGCCCCTCGTAAGATTAGAAAACACCAGAAAATAGTGACGACTTTAATTGCTGTATTTGGGACTAAAGGCAGATTTCTATTGAAAGTGATCAATTAGAAATAGTCGTAACAATAAGCAAGTGGGGAGTTCGTGACACGAAAAGTGTACATGGTAAAATATCGTTAAACAATAGCGGCCATTATGATAGATTATACAGTAAATAAATATAAGGACCAGTGTTTTTTTTCCAATATATGATTAAATATATTATTTTAGATGGAGTACTTCTGCCTCATAAGAGGACCCTTTCTTGTCTTGCCAAAGTACGAAATCAACCTTGCAATATTGTGGTTGAAGATGTATTTTTTCTCTACATTCTTCCCCTTTTTTCTCTACATTCTTTCCCTTTTTTCTCTACATTCTTTCCCTTTTTTCTCTACATACTTTCCCACAGAAGAGACGTTACTTGTCTTCCCCTTCTTTATTGTTGTTTCCATGGAAGGTGCTCGATTACAATATCTGATCTCTCCTTGTAATGCGTACACAAAAAGAACCCGTCTGTCTACAACAACTGAAAAATCTTTCCGCCCCCCTATCCTAGTGTCAGGCGGAAATTCTATGGACAGTGTTTCTTTTCAAGAACTTCTCTTCTGTCGAACACTTTAGCCCAGGACTGCTTCTCTGCCAACCACAACATAAACCCTCCACAGAAGAAACTAAACTTTTTTCAAGTCATCCATTATTCTCAATCTCTCCTAGTGTTCTTCATCATATAACTGGCAATACATCTATATCATAAGTCTTTATCCTCGAGTCGCTTTTATCCTTGATAAAAGTAACATATATATAAAATTTAACTACGTACGACGTCGTTTCGTGCTTATGACTCTCGTCGGCGCAGGGAAATAACAATCTCAGACGGTCATAAGGAGCGAACCCCGTTCAAAAATACATCTTAAATTTGTAGGCGTTCACCTAGTCCCATCATGCCACGTAATAACGGAGAAATTAAGTGATGTTTACACTGAAAGCAGCGAGTGTAGACATCTAAACATTCGGTAGCACTCAACCACAGGATCGGAGCATTTCAATAAAGCTTTTAGGTGAATGTTTATTTTTCAATCTTTCCGACATTGCTCAACTTTCAAGTTTACTTGGAAGAAGCTTATAATAATATTAAATTATTTTTGATATTTAAGAAAAATATTTTTAGTTACGTACGATGTCGTTTCGAGCTTATGGCTCTCATCAGCGCAGGGAAATAAAAAATCTCAGACAGTATATATATATATATATATATATATATATATATATATATATATATATACTGCTACTTATATCAAAGTGTAGTATCTGTTCCGATTAATACTGCACCCCATAGACTGGTATTGTCTTGGCCTTCGGGGCTTGATTTACGCCGGTCTATGGATCTGTCCTGTGCAGTTCTAGGAGGTCCACCCTCCCAGGCTTCGCCTCCCCTCTTTGGGGAGGAGTAAGTTTATTGCTTACTGCCTGAGGCGCCCTTACCGGGGAATGCCGACGGGGCTGCCCAGGCAATTTTTAAACCCTACTTTCCCGACCCGACCTTGGGTCACATCTTACTTGTGGGAGTATGATAAAACTGGCCTTGTGCCTAACTCCTGGAGAGGAGTAAATCAATACTTATTTGCAATTACATTTGTAGGTGTGTACGTGCATGTGTCCGTACACGTTTTCTTCGTTTTTTTACGATCTTGTGAATACACATCCACCCACATATACACACACACACACACACACACACACACACACACACACACACACACACACACACACACACACGCACACACGCACACACACACACACACACACATATATATATACACAGGGTGACTCATAAGTCACTTAGCTATTCATTTTTGAAATTCTAAAGTTAAAAAATACGGTAATACAAAACAGAAAGTTTATTTAACAAATTCATTTATGGGAGTTTGAAATTACAGCAAATTTTCAAAATTTCCACCTTCGTTCTGCATGCATAGCTCCATTCTTTTTTGCAAGGAATTTAGTACTCTTTGTAGCATATTTGATTGATTATGGTGTTGTGCGAAGGGGGCTTTCTGTTCACATCACGTTTCCATTGCCTTTCAACAAGTGTGGGAGATTCATCAAATTTGGCCATATGAATAACAATAAAAATTCGCTCTTCAATTGTAAATGATATTTTAAATAGCTAAGTGAAGTGACTTATGAATCTCCCTGTATATATATATATATATATATATATATATATATATATATATATATATATATATATATATATATATATATATATATATATATAAATGAAGAATTAATAAGGATAACATTTTATAAGTAATCCTATCATGAAAAGTAAATGCTCAATATACAGAATAGAGCAATAATAAAATGAAATGAGCAATGAGAATAAAAATTTGAAAAACGAACAAAATTATTGAATCATCAATTAGTTTAAACAAGGAATATATAAATAAGAAGATAAGTAAAAATGTTTAATGATATATACTCCTTGTTTAAACTACTAATATTGTTTTTTTACGAATTTTTATTTTTATTACTTATTTCATTTTATATATATTCATTTGTCGCCACCAAATCTTGGCTGGGCTCTGTAGTTAGTAGTATTAACACAGCCGTTATTGTGGCGTCAATGCATGTTCCTTTCAGTAGTAGAACACTTTGATGACGGTTGCCTTTAAATAGGATTAATCTCTCGCTGATTTACCGGTTGTTGATAACGGCCGTGTGGGCTTAGACGTCGGAATTTGAGTTTGAAACATGACTCGTGTTTCGGGGTTCGAGTCCGGTGACTGGTATGAATACTCATCTCTACACTGGCGATTCCCGTAAGGATGAAACGTATACGTACGTAGATAAAAATAAATATTTATAATTATTTGTCGCCTGCAAAATCTAAGCTTGGTTTTGTAATGAGTAGTATGTACACAGCCGTTATCGTGGCTCCAATGCCCGTTCTTTTCAGTAGTTGAACACTTTGACGACGACTGCCTTTAAATAGGATTAATCTCTCGCTGATTTACCGGGTTGTTGATTACGGTCTTGTGCGCTAAAACATCGGAATTTGAGTTTGAAACATGACTCGTGTACCGGAGTTCGAGTCTGGCGACCGGTATGAATAATCTTCTCTACACTGACTATATATATATATATATATATATATATATATATATATATATATATATATATATATATATATATATATATATATATGTATATATCCGGTCTAGACGACTACTATATAAAACATTTTTAAATAATCACCTAAAAATATAAATTAACAAAGGTATAACTCATATTTAATTGAAGAATATAATAGCAATTGTCTACCTTAAGTTAAAAATTGGCAAATAAATATACCTCAATAGCTAATATGATTACACTGCATCCTGGGCAACGCTGGGTAGGTATAGCTAGTATTTATATATATATATATATATATATATATATATATATATATATATATATATATATACCTTAAGCAACTATAGGTGTGTCTTTGTTTATTATAACTTAAATCGGGTGTAAAAACCCTTACGGTTATCGTCGCCTGTGCCGATGAGATAGATGCTTTCAAAGGCCGACTCTAGATGGGCAGATACGGCACCACACGAACGTGAATAATCATCAAAATCTGGCCGAATATTTGTGGAACAGACTTTACCATTGTGCCGCTCTTCTCTCTAGACTCACGCCCGCACACGCGCACACGCGCACACACATATTGTACGTCGATACTGACCAAACTATTTCAAGGGAATTTGAAGAATTCACACTGAGTCCGATTTCGCGCCAAGATCAAAGTGTAGTATCTGTTCCGATGGATACTACACTCCATAGACTGGTATCGTCTTGACCTCGGTCTTTGGGACGGTCCTGTGCAGTTCTAGGAGGTCCACGCTCCTAGGCTTTGCCTCCTCTCGTTGGGGAGGAGTAAGTTTATTGCTTACTGCCTGATGCGCCCCTACCGGGAATGCCGACGGGGCTGCCCAGGTAATTTTTAATGGCCAGAGTGCTCACCTTCTCGGGCGCTGGCTTTTCAAGTCCAATTTTCCCGACCCGACCTTGGGTAACATCTTACCTTGTGGGAGTAAGATAAAACTGTCCTTTTGCCTAACCTCCCGGGGAGGTAAATAACCCGATTTCGAAACGGACAGTTCTACGAAAAATCGACTTCGCTTTTCCCGAGATGAAAATGTAGTATCTTTTCTGCCCTCGGTCGGGGAGGAGAGATCCTTCTTGAGTGGGGCAATTTTTATTTGTTATTTTATTGCCACTTTTCTGGGAGTTGGATTTCGCCTGTATAAAAACCTGACCTAGGTTCTAAGTTTGTCATAGTGAGGAGGAAACAAAATAGGAACTCCCCCCCCTGCTCGGTGTCTTTTTTAGGATGGTGCAAAATTCAACAAAATTGAAACTAGTGTTTAGTCTACTAAACAAGCAACTATTCTTAATTATAAAGAACAAACAAGCCGCGCGTGCGTGGTCCCCCTCTGCATGTGACTCGATGTGGCGAGTGTAAAATGCAATAGATTTGGGCAATTTGGGGTATTTTTTTACCCCCTTTGACGTCTTGGGTGCGCAGAGCAGAATTTTTCTGAGGTCAAGGATGCTTATTTTATATCCAAAACAATTGCCTCTACATTTTGGCCAAATTTCAGAAAAATTGAATCGATGGATCAAACGTTATGGGAGAAAAAGGTCATTTTTTGCCATTTTGAGGGCTTTTGACCACCTGGGGGCGCGAAACAGATTTTTTTCAAGGTCAGCGATACTTATTTTTTATTAGGAACAATTGCCTCCACATTTTGGCCAAGTTTCAGAGAAATTGAATGGATGGATGAAAAGTTATGGGGCAAAAAATGTCATTTTTTGCCATTTCGGGCCTTTTGACCCCCTGGGGGGGGGGCTAACCAGATGTTTTTTTCAAAAATCGGA
>OY744528.1:116908729-116913729 GCA_963556195.1 Sepiola atlantica | reverse complement strand
TATGGTTATAAAATGTAATGTTATACTAAATAAAGCCGGACTTTAGAAAAATCATTAAATTGAACTTGCTGAAGAGATTACCTTATTTAAATGGTTATAAAATGTAATGTTATACTAAATAAAGCCGGACTTTATACTAAATAAAGCCGGACTTTAGAACTATTATGAATTGAACTTGTTGAAGAGATTACTTTATTTAAATGTTCATAAAATGTAATGTTTTACTAAATAAAGCCGGATTTTTTCTTCAGAAACATATGTACAGGGAAAATATTTCTTTTCGGAATATTGTTTGAAATTTTTTCAATTCTATTAATAACTTTTAAAATATATTTCATATAAACTTATTAATATACGAAAGCTCTAATCAGTATGACCTATGAGTTATTGAGCTTATATTACCAGCGGTATGGACATAACTAATACGAGTGAAAGTAAATATATTTATTTAACATAATATTTACAACTGTCACTCCACTCTTGTTAGATTAAGATATAATTTCGCTTATAAACACGAATATCGGAAACATTTCGTCTTCAAGACTTCTTTGATTAAATAGTAAAGACGTGGTGTGTCTATAATTTTTCTCGTTGATCTTTTCTAGATGTCTGATTAATATCCGAATTTCAGGCTGGAACTGGCAGATGAACTTGCCACCACTAAAACATTTAAGAGCGTATGTGCTTTACTCAATAGTCAACACCCTGAAGGTGGTTCCAGTACTAGGCTATCAAACCAGTATGGTAAATGATTCTGCCAGTTCCAGTCTGAAATTCGAACATTAATCAGGTAAACGAGAAAATATTCACACATCAGTCGTATGTACAATTTAACCACACACACACACACACACCCCCCCACACACACATATATATATATATATATATATTTGTATGTGTGTGTATTTTTAAAATTTCGTAACACAAAGTACTTATAATAGCTCAATAGTTTAAAGCTAGAGCTATGCTATATTCAGTATGTTTATGTAGTTCAATACCACATCATTATCACAGAGGACAGATTCACGTCATTCTTTCCAACTAATTTTTTTTATATCGCAGACAATTGTGTCGGCTAACATCAAGATATTTGTAAAATGCTCCTATGCATTTATTTATTTCTTGGTGTGGCTATCCTCAGTGCAAATTGTACAAAAACTAATTAACAAAAACTTTAGAAAAAATTGGCGATTATAGCACGGATTACAGTCACTATTCATTATCAATTTTATCATTTAAATTTTTCTTTCATTCTATACATAGAATTATGGTTTATTTACATTATTTTAAATATATATATATATATATATATATATATATATATATATATATATATATATATTGG
This sequence comes from Sepiola atlantica, assembly GCA_963556195.1. Lineage (NCBI taxonomy): Eukaryota > Metazoa > Mollusca > Cephalopoda > Sepiida > Sepiolidae > Sepiola > Sepiola atlantica. The sequence goes on along the minus strand of OY744528.1, from coordinate 116,912,384 downwards.
AGAGTTTGAATTACCTACTGGGGAGTTTGAATTTCCTACTAGACACCATCCTCGAGTGTCTTCGGTCTCTCTGTAAAAGGGTTTGTCGGGATAACCTGACATAAGGATACTTTCTTATACAAGTAAACCCTGATCAAATATTCAAAATAACATAGTATTCGAAACACAAATAAGATCTCTTAATTTTGGCTACACGCCTATACGAGGAATGGTGCACCTTTTCTTAGTGATGTTACCTCAAGTAACAGCACTTAGCTGGATACTCCACCAGACCAGATGGATTCTTGTCCTAGAATCCGGTAAGACCAAGAGACCAAAAGAAATATATACTCTAAAATAATCAACTGGTCAATCAGAGAGAGGAACTTTTATGTATTTAACTTCTGTAGAAACTCAATGTTTGAGAAGTAAAGGAGAACTTTAATGAAACCCTGGAATAATTATATCTCTTATATAAAGATCCAGTGTTAGCCCCAGGAAAAAAGCCCTTTGATTTCTGAGAACTTCTACTGAAGTAAAATAAAATAAAATATATATAGAAAGAGACAGGCATATATATATATATATATATATATATATATATATATATATATATATATATATATATATATATATATTCATTAAGAGAAACGATATTTAACAACATGGAATGCTTTAAGTCTTTTTTTTCGATGTTTCGGATGTCGATCGAGTATTACTGTCAAATTGTCGTATGTAGGATCCATAGGTTTTATGTTCCATTCTTCGGCAGGACTTTCGATTGAATGAATCAAGGAATGTATTATGTAAATGACGAAACCCGTCGAGTGTCTGAACGACTTTTAATAACGGTATATAAGGAAGTTGGAAAGGTATTACTTTAAGTAAGATTCTTGACACGTTTTCTGTTCTAATCGCAGTCTCGTCTTGAAATTTCGTTCTTCTTTGTTTATATGTAATCTAATGTTAGTACTGTTATCTAATGTAAATTAATTGATTAATAGTTTCTAAAGGTATACAAATATTATGAACGCTGACTTAAAAGATTAATTAATTAAATGATAATTACTCGAGCCCCCTCCCCTTTCTCTTCTGTTTACAAAAAATCTCCAATACGGACAGACAGAATGACTGACTGACAGAGAAAGTGCTTGTTCATATCTGATGATTTCGTCGAATAGTGCGGCAATTTATGACTTTTTAAATGTACGCATATGAATATTATCTACGCAAATCACGAGTATCCTTTGTAAAGCAATGCTTACTCTAAAATTATATATATATATTCATGAATATATATACATACACACACATGTATATAAATATATATGAGTGTGTGTATATATATATATATATAATTATATATATGTATATATATATATATATATATATACACATGCATAAATATATATATATACTATATTAGAGTAAGCATTGCTTTGATTTGCCGGAATAATTTTCGTATTATATAGACAGAACATATAAAACTTATAAACGAGGAAAATGAGACTATAAGGCACAGGTTCGAAACTCAGTTTTTTATTGGTGGATTTTCTATGTAGAGAAATATTACCCTTCTATATAAAAAAGGAAATCTTTCTACGCAATATTCGTATATCAAAGCAGAATTTACTCTTAAATATAGTGTGTCTAATTTAATATCCCCTCGTTACTTAATTAATATACATACACACCAGACGCATATGAATATACACACATTTATGTATGTATATATATATATGTATATATATACATATATATATATGTATATATATACATATATATATGTATATATATATGTATATATATATGTATATATATACATATGTATATATATGTATATATATATATGTATATATATGTATATATATATGTATGTATATACATATGTATGTATATATGTATGTATATATATACATATGTATGCATATATATGTATATATATATGAATATATACACACATATGTATGTATATATATACATATGTATATATATGTATATATGTATATATATGTATATATATACATATGTATGTAAATATATATATATGTATATATACAGATGTATATATATATATGTGTATATATACATATGTATGTATATATACATATGTATATATATATATGTATATATACACATATGTATGTATATATATACACATATGTATATATACATATATATGCATATGTATATATACATATATACATATGTATATATACATATATATGCATATGTATATATACATATATATACATATGTATATACATATGTATATACATACATATATATACATACATATATATATATGTATATATACATATATATTATATATATATGTATATATACATATATTATATATATATATATATATGTATATATACCTATACTATATATACCTATATATATATACATATATATTATATATACATATATATTATATATACATATATATATGTATATGTACATATATATATAAATATGCATTATGTATACATATATATATACATATACATATATATTATATATACATATATATACATATATATATTATATATGCATATATATATGTATATATACATATATATATTATATATACATACATATATATGTATACATACATATATAAATATATATATATGTATATATACATATATACATATATATACATATATATACATATATATATAAATATATATACATATACATATATATATATATACATATATATATACATATACATATATATACATATATATATATACATATATATATAAATATATATACATATATATATACATATATATATACATATGTATATATATATATTATTTAAAATATATATAGAGAGATTAATAAATAAATATCAAGCTTTAATTTTTTATTTCTCTTCATAACCGAGCACTCTGTCACTCTGTTAGGGTCCTTTCACGATGATATAAAGCACACACACATACACACACATGTATATATATATATATATATATATATATATATATATATATATATATATATATATATATATATATATATATATATACATATGAAAGTTTAAAAAGGAAAACCAAAAAATATTATTTATGTATACATCAACGTTTCGTCTTTATTACAAGACTTCCTCAGGATTATTTCTCTGAAGGGAAACATCATGCAAGTACAAAATGTTCGAAGTGGAAGGTGGTGACAATAGCCAGCTCACAACCTGCGGTTGCTTGAGCAAAAAAAATAGAGATAAAAATAGATGCTGGCAGTGGCAAGCAGCTGTTGGAGTATGACATCATTAGGAAGTGGGAGAGATATTACAATAACTGCGGAGGGAGTGAGAGGCGAACGTTTTTCGCGGCTAGAATTAATTTAACTTATGCAGGGGAAGGAGATACGAGATATCCCTGTTTAATCCTTTTGATTTTAGCCTTGAGATGAGAGAGACGAGAGGCAAAGATGTCAGGGTAGTGTGATAGGAATGTATGGGAAGTAATAGAGGCGAGAGCGGGGGTGGGGGAGAGGGCGAGAAAAGAAGATCAAGCGTGGAGAGGGTGTCCACATTTGACATCTATATACATGTGTGTATGTGTGTGTGAACATAAAAACATATACTCACCTAGACACACAGATATATATGCATATACATACATAATTTTCCACGTAAAGTCGTTCCCAAGGTGTGGAAAGCTAAAAA
>OY744528.1:116896229-116903729 GCA_963556195.1 Sepiola atlantica | reverse complement strand
CTATTTTTTTCTTAAATGTTTCTTATTTGATTTAAACGATGAATTGGTCTTTGTTATATTTGTTTTACTGAAATTTACTATATATATATATATATATATATACTAAATAGGACCTAGGATTCAAACTGTAAGACAGTCTCGCCTGACAAAGTTGTTCTACAACGAAAGCTTGCAAAAAAAAAAAATTAAATAAATGATTTTTTCATTTAAATGGCACGATGTGTTGATTTTCACAAATATCTCACTTAAATACATTATCATGTGTGCCTCAAAGATGCTGTCAATTATTTTATCCCAAAAGCGCCAATCTGCGCATAACATCGACCGGACTCTACTTATCCTAACGTCTTTTAGAACTTGACGTGCTCTTCTACTTCTATCGTGATTCGACCCCTCGAAATTAATGCCACCAACATGAGGAAGAAGAAAAGAAGAAAAAACTATAAGACAGTCTCGCCTGACCAAGTTGTTCTACAACGGAGCTTGCAAAAAAAAAAAAAAAATTAAATAAATGATTTTTTAATTTAAATTGCACGATGTGTTGATTTTCAAAAATATTTCACTTAAATACATTTTCATGCGTGCCTCAAAGATGTTGTCAGTTTCCATTAATATAATTATGTTTACATATTTATTGACAAACAAAAACAAGACATTTTACGAGACAAACAAACAGATATATGTCACTAACTATCCGGTACAGAAATAGAAACACTAAACTATTACTACGACTGCAACTTCGTGGTGAATCTTTATCCTTGCTTTTCGATCATCTTTGTAAAGCGTTGACAGAAAGTGTCGAGGACCAAAACACATTATGTCGGTTCAGTTTGTTATTATGTACTGTTTTGTTTTTACGTTTATTGATACAATTAGAATTTATCATTTATGATAAATTTAAATATGAACTTAAACTAGATGTACCAGTGACCCGTTGGGTCATAACAACTACCAGTATTTATTCTACTTTGATTCCATTATAAACATTCATAAACTGTGACATATATTTTAAGACATTCTTCTTGCATACCTAAAAGTAATAAGTCTCTTTACTTGTAGATTATACTTTTTTTCATCGTCATCATCATCATGATACTCATCATCATCATCGTCATCGTCATCGTCATCGTCGTCGTCGTCGTCGTCGTCATCGTCGTCGTCGTCATCGTCGTCGTCGTCGTCGTCGTCGTCATCATCATCATCATCATCATCATCATAATCATCATCATAATCATAATCATCAGCGTCGTCATCATCATCATCATCATCATCATCATCATCATCATCGTCGTCGTCGTCGTCGTCATCATCGTCATCGTCATCGTCATCATCATCGTCATCATGATCATGATCATCGTCATCGTCATCGTCATTATCATGGTCGTCGTCGTCGTCGTCATCATCGTCATCGTCATCGTCATCATCGTCATCATTATTAATATTAAATACAGGATTATTTATTTGTAATCATATTGTGCTTATTGTGTGTACAAACACGCTATGCAAATTAGATAACGACGCTGACAAAAGAGAGTCACTAAATGATCATAGAGGTATTAAGAAATATCGGAGAGTGATTGAATCCACATAAAGTAAGAGTGGGGAAACGAAATACACGGATTGCGGTAAAATTGTTTGTTGACCTGTTCAGTTAATTATAAATTCCAGCACATTAGCACAATTAACTCGGATCTTTCTTCAAACATAACTCAATCCCAGAAGTAAAGTATATTTTAGCGTGGACTTAATGTTGTTAACGTATAAAGGAAAAGCGCCAGGGAAATAAACGTAGACGAAATCAGATTTAGTGAACTAATACAAGATAATTAGAATATTATATTTTTGAGATGTTTTGTTCGTTTTGGTTTTATTTTCTCATTTTTAATTTATTTACGTTTGAAGTAAACTTTAAATTGACTAGCAAAAATACGCCACTGGAAAGGGGTGCATATTTACCAGTCCATATAATGAATGTGTAGATAGGTCTGGTTGATTTAAAACACTAGTAAAGTAAATTCGTGTAGATAGGTCTGGTTGATTTAAAACACTAGTAAAGTAAATTCGTGTAGATAGGTCTGGTTGATTTAAAACACTAGTAAAGTAAATTCGTGTAGATAGGTCTGGTTGATTTAAAACACTAGTAAAGTAAATTCGTGTAGATAGGTCTGGTTGATTTAAAACACTAGTAAAGTAAATTCGTGTAGATAGGTCTGGTTGATTTAAAACACTAGTAAAGTAAATTCGTATGAATTAGAATGGCACAACTTTGTTGACCGGTTTGATTCTGTTGTCGGCATTCTTGCAGGAGGGACCATATAATGGTTGCCAACATCCCTAAGCGAAAGTGGTATTATGGAATCGACTGGATTCGAACTTGGCACACCCAGGTCGTCAAGTTATTTATCTACTTCCCACAGCAGTAGGATGTGACACAAGGTCGGAAAGTAGGATTTGATAAGTCAGCACCCTAGAGGAAGAGCACCTATGACTCCTAAAAGTTAGCTGGGCAGCCCCGTCGGCATTCCCCGGTAGGGGCGTCTCATGCGATTAGCAATGAACTAACCCCTTCTCAAAGGGTGAGAAGGCAAAGCCTGGGAGAGTGGACCTCCTAGAACTGCACAGGACAGCCTCGAAGGCCAAGACGATACCGGTTTGTAGGGTGTAGTATCCATCGAAACAGATACCACACTGTGATCTTAACCAAAGGCCCAGAAGTACCCAGGTCGGCAGTCCGCGTCATTATCCACTTAACCACGGTCACCTCCCTTTAATACACTGTATTTGCATGACCGTCCGTCGCCTTGTTTTGCCTTAGTTGTTGATCTAGTCAGTACACATTCTGGCATCCAGATGGCGCTTCTATAGATGATTAGCTTAATACCACCACTCCATTTTGATTCCAAATGCGATCATGGCTGGGCGTGGACTGTTCTTGATATTTTAACTTGTCTCCTCATATATATATATATATATATATATATATATATATATATATATATATATATATATATATATATATATATATATATATCCACAGTGTTTCTTTTTATTTTCATTTCTTCTGTATGCCTATTTATTTTCCTTGGAAAGATGTCCTCCGAAATTGTAGGTGTTTATTTTCGTGTCACGCCCAGGCTTTCCCATAATGAAAACCTGTTTGAGAACATGTGTTTGTCTTCGGAAATAATAGCAGGTAGCAGCTATAAACACTCAGATGATGACAGCGATCTATTCATCATCGTTTCTCCTGGAAGTGGGGTCCGCAGTGTTTCACCCAAACAGAGAGGGTGTGACCAGCCCAGTTGATAAGGTCGCGACCAATAGAAACGGCTTTGTAGGCTTTCAAACTTTTTTTTAGTATATTGTTTTCAATTACAGATTAGTACTGTTCAGAAAGGCATGAATCTGCTGCTATTCCTCCAGGGTAAAACCGCTACTTATGTTCAATTAATTCTAAAATGGGTCGTTTTATTTATTTTTTACTAATGAATTGTCGCTTAAGACCAAATGTCACTCGAGGATAAGGGTTAATGAGTATGGATAGATTATCGGTTTAATGATGAAGAATATTATGAGAAGATTGAAAATGATGAATGGAATGATCAAAGTTTAGTTACTAATAGGGGCGTTTTATGACAAGTGTTTGTTGACGTATGATTTGAAGGAACCATGTTGTAGTCTCCAGGGAAGCAGTTACGTAAAATGTGTTCTTGGAAAAAAACTCCGTTCATGGAATTTTCGCTGGCGTTAGGCACACGGAGTAAGAAAGAAACGTTATCTTGCAGCTTTTAATAAGTTTCGCGTATATTTTGTTAAAGTACACATTAATGCTATTCAGAAAGACACTAGCTAATTGCTACCCCTCCAGCTATGGGTAAAACTTATGTTCAATGATTTCTGCGATGAATCATTTACAATCGTTATTATCTTTCGGTATAAAATAACCCCAATAAGTTTGATACGCCATTACAGAGACAAACGAAACCTGCATGATTGACACCTCAATTCCAGCAAAGAAAGACATTTAAAAATGCGCCCATTAAAACTGCGTTTAGCGATGAGAATGCTTACGACTGTGACAGTCCAAAAACTGATGAACCGATGTAGGAAAAATCGTATTCGTGGTAGACGCATCAAATAAAAACATTCAAAATATAAAACGCATTTAGCGAACCGGGTTCGTGCCCTGTGCCCGTCTGAGAGTGTTATTTCCTTTCGCTGATGAGAGCCGTAAGCTCGAAACGACGTCGTACGTAGGTAAAATATTTAAAATAATAATTTATTATTAGAAGCTCCTTTAAGTAAATTAAAGTAAGAGCATTGTTGGAGAGATTAAAAATAGACATTCACCTGAAGCTTCAGTGCAAGACTCCGACTCTGTCGTTGAGTTCTATCGTATGTCTAGATACTTAGACTCGCTGCTCTCAGTGTAAATATCACTTAATTTCTCTGCAATCACGTGACAATCTCTCGTTGACCCAAGGACTAAGTGAACGCTTACAGGTTCAAGGTGTCTTTAATTGTTGTCTTTTGATAATGACAGTTTTTCTTTCGAAAATTTAAGATTACCTTTTGCCGGAACTTTTTATTTACCTGACAGTATTTACTGTTCTGGTATTTAATCAGTTTTTACGTGAAATATTAATAAATCGTTTTGAGATTCCACTCTCGTTTTCTCTCTTCGTTTGTTTCTGTTCACCCTCTCCACCTTCCGGCACCTACATCGCATTGCTACAGCCTCGGATTACAAACCTGCACTTATATTTACCAGCAATGCTTCAAGCAAACTACAATCTCATTATATATATATATATATATATATATATATATATATAAAAGCACATGACTTTGTGTGTCTGTCTGTTTATAGTGACACATCTCCTTCCAGTTAAACTATTTTAATATATATATATATATATATATATATATATATATATATATATATATATATATATATATATATATATATATATTAGTAGTGCATGTTCCTTCAGCAGGTTAAACACTATTGACGACAGCTGCCTCTAATAGTTTAAATCTCTTGCTAATTTATTAGGTTGTTTATAGTGACCGTGTGGGCTAAAGCGTCGGAATTTGAGTGTTCCGGGGTTTCGAATCCTGCGACCGGTATGATTAATCATTTTTACAGTTACGAATCTCTAAGGGATGAAACGTATACGTAGGTAGATAAAAAGAAATATTTATAATTTTATATATATATATATATAAAGACTCCTAACCTCCACGCTTCTCTGGTTGGAGTTCTCAATACACCCCTCGCATGCCTGCCGATTACACTATTTCCATAAATATCCTAGTTTAACATTTATCAAACATAAACCTTTTTTTTTTATTATTTAAACATTCTAAAATTTCTCAAACCCATATTTTCCCTAGGAACACATGTGCAAGGCAACCGATTGTTCACCACAACAAATATTCACCACTCACAGAACATGAATTGCACAAATATCACTTTCCTTTATTAATTTATTTGAACAATAATTTAGCTAGATGGAGCTATTGACTGGGTTGAGCAATCAACAACCCCTTAACTCTCATCGTAAGCATTATCTGTGGGTTACAGTATTGTCATCGATCCAAAGTGATTTCACGACTCGTCACATAACATCAATAAAGGACTATTTAAGTCTAAGTTATATGTGCATACAGGAGCGCGAACTATCTCAAGCGATACATGAACCGAAACTAGTTGGCCCACCCCAATAGTTGCTCTAGCGACATCTACTCCGATTGGTCTAGTCAGCATCTCCAGACAGGGTTTTTTTGAACAATACAGTTACTTTCACCCCCACCATTGCTTTATCTTGGGGCAGTACCTGCAGTTCATAAATGAACTGGAATTACTCTCTGTTTACTTCATATTACTTTTTTTTTTCGTAAACGGTGTTCCCATTTACAATCTGAACAAAAAATCTTAACACAGGTTTTCTTTCCCAGATCTCACTCCCGCATATCAAATATAAACAATTAATATAGTTTTAGTGTAAAATCATTGCCAACGTAATTGCTTATTATCAATCCTTGTCTTTCAGTCACTATATCCGTAAACTCAACTTGTCTCAAGATCTCACACACACACCCGTAATTTAAAAAATGTAATACCTCAAGGCCATTGCAGATTCAGACGGTTTCATTCTATTTTCTGGGCTGTTTACCACAACGTATGCTAACTTTTTTTATACAAATTATTTTACTTTGTTGATTTTTTAAACTAAAAACGAATACCGACAGGCGCAAGTCAGAAAAATATAACATGCTTACTGCTTTGATTACTGCTTCGAAACGGTTTATTTTTTCATAGACTAATTACAATAACGTATGCTATTTTTAAATCTTTTCCTTTTGTTATTTTTAATCACCCACACACGCTGTACAACACAGCAAAAATCACATGTGTATACTCTTATCACCGGCCCCAAACGATGCATAAGTTTTTATTTGTTTCCCAACTTATTCTACAACACACATCCCTTAAAGTTTTAGTTCAACTTCACATATAATACAAATAAATTAACAATCTCATATATATATATATATATATATATATATATATATATATATATATATATATATATATATGGTGCAAGGAAACGATGGCTTCTACTAAGCCTTAAAGTCTTCCATCAAGGAATTGAGTACTTTCGATATCGTAAAATAGCAAATAAATGATTAGTTCTACTTAAAAACAATATAATCCTCCATTATATGTAGCATATTTTAGAGCTCAATCGATAAAGCACCTGACGGGGTTTACCCTCACTGCGCCAAGCCACATTGATGAGTCGTAAAGACAATGAAACACGTGTCTCTCTCTCTCTCTCTCTCTCTCTCTCTCTCTCTCTCTTTTTATATATATATATATATATATATATATATATATATATATATATATATATTGGTACGCGCCTTTATTACTGAATCAAACATGACTTTCGTATCGAGGTTTGAACCCTGTGATCGGCAAGGATTGTCTCATACAATACTGACGATTGCAGGGTTGACATGGAACACATGTGCACATGGATTTATTTTGAAAATAATATTTCTTTATAAATGATCATTCAAAGCTCTCGCAAGATAGACCACTTTAAGTTTAGTTGACAACAAGCTGTCATTCTGCGTAATGCATATCTCTAGGCCACACTTATTGAGTTCTCTCTTGACTACTTGCTGGATAGCCGCCGTGTTTGCTATTTAGATGTTAATTTACTTCCCATTTTTAGACAATGCGTGGCGGAGCATTAGTACGCGCTTTAGCCACTGAATCAAACATGACTTTAATATCGGGGTTCAAACCGTGTGACCGGCAATGTGTTTCTCCTCCCATACTGACGATTGCAAGTTTGGCCTGAAACACATGTGTATATGTGTTTATTTTGAAAATAATATATATATATATATATATATATATATATATATATATAGCTCTTATACTGATGGAGCATTTTGGTTGAGAAAATGCTAGTTTCCACTTAG
>OY744528.1:116866229-116891229 GCA_963556195.1 Sepiola atlantica | reverse complement strand
CATAGGAGCTTATCAAAGTACGCGACTTCCTCAAAGAGAAAGCTATTCATTTGAACTGAGGCTAAACAAGGATCTGAGCATTGGTGGTTAAAGGAGAGAAGCTCAGAATTAAAAGCTGTTAAATGTAACAAGACATGTTTTTTTACCTCCGGGTCGGAAGAGAGAGAATCACCAAATCTTAATCACTATTGTTCTCCGAAGTGCTGCCATGGGCAGTTGTTTCGTCTAAGTAGGTGTCAACAAATTATCAACAGATTATCATTTGAAAGATTAAAAAGAGTAATTTTTGAGCACGCCGGCGTTAATACTATAAGCTTTCCATCAACAACTAATTTTATAAACCTATAAGAGAGAAAGGATTTGATGGCTGAAAAGACATTTACAGATATTCCATTAGTTATGAAGCAAAACTTTGTGCAAAGCCCTAGCAAAGGTCATTGATATATCAAGCAGCTATCACCCTACGAACGAAGCCCCATCGATTGATCAATTGATCCTATGCGATTTTACAGTCAGAACGCCAACTGTTCATCTTGCAGGACAAAACCTATATTACCTGTCACTAATTAAACTGATTTTGCAGAACTGATTGAGCACTTCTTGATCTATCATAGATTTCAACGACTTACATATGACCCAAAGAATACAGATCAGTCTACACGGAAATGCAGAAGACTGATCCCAGTATTTTTTTAATATTCAGCAAACTGTCGACATTTTTAAAGGAGATGGAAAATATTTTTCATAGGAGTAACGCTTAAACAGCTTTGTAAGGATAGGAGCTAGTTCCCGCACTAAATTCTTGAGAACAATCACTAGAAGTTGTCAGGAACAGTTGCCTTGCTAACATCAAGCTTCTTGAAAGGTTTGCCAACACTCCGGACTGATATAAAGTATTTTATTCCCCCCCCCCTCCTCTAGCAAGTTAGACACACGGTCTAAGTATTGTTTATTTACCTCTTCTCTACGAGGTTAGACACAAGATGTAAGTATTGTTTATTTACCTCTTCGCCACCAGGTATGACACAAGGTCTAAGTATTGTTTATTTACCTCTTCTCCACGAGGTTAGATACAAGGTGTAAGTATTGTTTATTTACCTCTTCTCCACGAGGTTAGACACAAGGTGTAAGTATTGTTTATTTACCTCTTCTCCACGAGGTTAGACACAAGGTGTAAGTATTGTTTATTTACCTCTTCTCCACGAGGTTAGACACACTGTCTAAGTATGGTTTATTTACCTCTTCGCCACCAGGTATGACACAAGGTCTAAGTATTGTTTATTTACCTCTTCTCCACGAGGTTAGACACAAGGTGTAAGTATTGTTTATTTACCTCTTCTCCACGAGGTTAGACACAAGGTGTAAGTATTGTTTATTTACCTCTTCTCCACGAGGTTAGACACACTGTCTAAGTATGGTTTATTTACCTCTTCGCCACCAGGTATGACACAAGGTCTAAGTATTGTTTATTTACCTCTTCTCCACGAGGTTAGACACAAGGTCTAAGTATTGTTTATTTACCTCTTCGCCACGAGGTTAGACACAAGGTGTAAGTATTGTTTATTTACCTCTTCTCCACGAGGTTAGACACAAGGTGTAAGTATTGTTTATTTACCTCTTCTCCACGAGGTTAGACACAAGGTGTAAGTATTGTTTATTTACCTCTTCTCCACGAGGTTAGACACAAACTGTAAGTATTGTTTATTTACCTCTTCTCCACGAGGTTAGACACAAGGTGTAAGTATTGTTTATTTACCTCTTCTCCACGAGGTTAGACACAAGGTCTAAGTATTGTTTATTTACCTCTTCTCCACGAGGTTAGACACACTGTCTAAGTATGGTTTATTTACCTCTTCTCCACGAGGTTAGACACAAGGTCTAAGTATTGTTTATTTACCTCTTCTCCACGAGGTAGGACACAAGGTGTAAGTATTGTTTATTTACCCCCTCTCCACGAGGTTAGACACAAGGTCTAAGTATTGTTTATTTACCTCTTCTCCATGATGCTAGACACAAGGTCAGTGTGGAAAGCCAGCGCACTAGGATTAGCGCGCTCTGACCTATAAAAAATGTCTTACTTTTAAAAAATCTTAAAATATGACTTGAAAACGACCGTGATGTAGTCAGTTGGGAAGAAGCTCCGTGATATTGTGCTCCACAGATGAGTAGTTCTTTGAAATAAATTCTGCTCATGGAAGTTCTGTTTAGTCACCGTGGTTGTAGCTATACGAGTTTCTGTTGTAGATGTTTTACGATGGGGACCATAGATTTGAGCTCAGGCAAGCACCTTCCATGAATATAATAGTAGAGAAGAGTAAGAATATCAATATCTTATCTGTATGTATGATAAACAGGTAGAAAATGTCAAAGGTATATAATAATATACCTTTGACACTATTCACTATTCTTATGAAAATAAATAAGTTCGTTAACTTATGAAAAAAACAAGTAGTTTCTTCTTTCATTTCTGATGAGGAAATAGAGAGATGCCTAGTGAATCTATTTGTCAATAAAGTGAGGACCGGATTATTTCCTTTACCCGAACGAGTAAACAACCTGCCTTTCACTTTACCATGTCAATATACAGGAATATCTCATCTAACTACATTTTTATGGTGTGACTTGACTTCATTTAAAATAAAACGCGTCTATTTAATCTATGCGTTTAGTATATTTAGTATGTAGTTATGCCCCGACTTGCATAGTGGACATTTTGTTGGAAGTTTCTTTGTTCGTCCGCAGAAAATGATATATTGATTTAATTTCGATTCTGTTGTGAAAAATATCGTAAAAATCCTCTGTTATTTTCTTAATATATTTATTACAAGAAAGTCTTTTCGGTGTATGTGAGTAGCAGTGGCAGTAATTCTTAGTGTGAGAGTGAAAACCCCTCCGACTTATATATTTATTCACCTCATTTGCATGAGGTTAACACAAGGTTAGGTGTGATTCTGAAAAGTAAGCGCACTAGGTAAAGTGCAGTCTGGCCTACCAAAATGCCTGAACAGCCTCGTTGGCATTTCCCAGTAGAGGCACCTCAGACGATTAGCAAAAAACTATCCCCTTTCTCAGAGTAGTGGACTCCCTAGGTCTGAACAGGAGACACTACCTAAGCTCGACAGCGACAAAGCCAGTGGTGGACTGATTGTCGATGATGTACTTTCTACTGGTACGAACAACGCCTTCTTAAGCTATTCCAGATAACCAATTTTTGATATAAAAATATCAAACAGGACTACATATTAAAATCGGTTAAACTATTTTTTTATGTTCTAACAACATAGACATATGTGTGACAGAAATCTCTAACTGAAAAGTGTTATGTATGTGGCTTTTGTTACAAAAGTTACCCAGCGCTCTCGTAGGTAAGGAGGGGACTGACTTAGTTTATAAGTTTACTTTCTTTAAGATTAATGTGTTCATTTTTCTTCTTCTTTTTAGATATTAATCATCCTCACTTATCATTATCGTATGTATATAATTAATTTACTTACGTAATATCCTCGTTAATAACGAACAATTAAAATCTCTCCCGGCCCGCCCACTTCCTCGTAATTAAACATTTTCTTTTATTTTTATGGTTATTGAATGAGTCAGACGTAAGAAAGAAACGACAACATTTCAACAATAATAATTCGTTTTTAAACTGAGCACAAGGTGACACGTCATCTGTTAATCAACCAATCAGAAAACAAAACAAATATTAAATGAATAAAATCGTGCAACGTTTTAAATGCCATCACTCTGTTTGAAATGTCGATATTTTATGTTAATTGGAATTCATTAAGTAAGCATTATCATCCTCAGAGTTTCAGTGTTATAGTTTTAATATGAAGGCAGACTTAATCAGCGTCAAATTGTCGCAAACCTCGTAATTCCACTTTCCACTGTTTTCTAATTCATCGTCGAACGAAAATAATCAATCATATCTTGCCTACATTTTCATTTCGTTTTTTAAAATATTTTCTTTAGTTTTTCTTTTGTTCGTTCTTTCGTTTATTTCGTCATTCCCAATTCTATTATTTGAGTTAGCCTTCGGTATTTCATCTCTTCTTTCTTGTATCTTACGGTATTGCTAGCAATCGTTTCGGTACTTTTTTACAGTAGGACCAGCGCTAAAAGTCCCTCGGCGTCGGTACTTTCCGGTTGTTTACCTTAAACACCGGAAAGCCCCGAAGCGAGACGAATAAGCAGACGACAAGTAAACTTTTAAACTGAATGAAACGCTGAACTTGCAAACTGATAGAAACGCGATTTCGACAAGAAATGCAATTTCGACAAACGAGCCTGCCGTAACCCTAATTTTTAATCCTGTCCTAACCCTAATTTCTAACCCTAACTAAACCTAATTCCTAACCCCAACTCTAACCTAACTCAAATATCCTAACCCTGCCTTAAGTCTAATTCCTAACCCTGCCCTAAACCTAAACCCTAACGAAATTAACAAAAATAAACAGTAAAAAAGAAATTTCGTAATAAATGTAAAACTTTTCACTGTTATTATCACTGTTATTAATTTGTCATGTTATGTTTAATAAGAAAATAAAACGTGAAAAAAGTAACTTTTTAATTTGAACAGTTATTTGAATCTTCGTAAAAAAATAAATATTTATTTCATACAAAATGTTTGGCTTGTTTTGTCCCGCTTTTGAATCCAGCCTCGTTTGTGTTTTTTTAAACGCGAGCACGTAAACAGATTTTTCATTCGGCATTGTCCGGCGTTTAACGTAAACCGCCGGAAAGCACCGACGCCGAGGGACTTTTAGCGCGGGTCCTAATGTAAAACAGTACCGTCGTTTCCAATCTTCTCAATAGTGTTTTCATCGCCAACTGACAATCTCATTAACTCTTATCCTCGACTGGCGCCCAGTTCTTGATAAGCGGTGATTTGTTAGTATAAAAACCGTGCCTTCCTGCCGCCTGGTTTTACTTCCTTTTTCCCTTTTACCATCTTTTCATTCCGTTTCGTAATGTGTTATTCTCTCTTTCCGTACTTTTGTTTCTCTATTCCTTGAAATATTTCCAAAGATCACTTTCTCTTTTCCATTTGTACTTTGCTTCCTTTTATTCTTATTTGCCTTTATTTTTAATATTTTACTCTCTTTCTTTATGTTATATATCTCTGCCTTACTCCTTACATAATTTCATTCCTTCTGTTCCTTCTTCCTTCAATATATCATTCATTCTCTGTTGTTTTCTGTTTCTTCCTTCTTATCTTACATCTTTCTATCCATTAATCGTTTATTCTTTATTTGAAATAATAACGAAGGTCGCAAGTCACTGTTAACCTCCAAAGCAGCTCTTACTGCTCGACACGTGCACTCGCTTCGCACACTCCGTTTCTCTGAGACGGTACGAGACTCGCTTTTTATAATATCCAGTCACACCTAATTTCCATACGTGCAGCGAGACTTTGCGAGATTTTGCGTGAACTGTATGTAATAAACATTCAGGGACGCCATGTTGGATTTCTTTCCTTCTTTCTTTCTTTCACTCGCAGCGCACAGGACAAGCAAACCCGAGGACGTTTCGCAAGTAAGCCCTCTTCATGTTCATGTTCCCTACACTCCCCCCTGATCTCATGATCACAGAGATGGCAGGGAGGCCTAGATCGCCTTCGCCGGTTGCTTCTTCGGAGGGGGACAACGCAAGCCTCATCTTCGCTTGTGCTCTCGTCCGCGGTCTGAGGGTCGAGAAACATCGCGTCCGCTGGGATACTGCTGATATCCGAGTCACTGTCCGATGGGGCTGCTGCAAGCCAGAGCGATGCCTCACTGCTCTCTGACTCCGACTCGCTCTTGTCGTTCAGTGATGATTGCGTTGCTAACCGTAGGTCCCTAATGTGACGGGGCATACCGTCGACTCGCACCGCCTGTGGGCTGATTACCTCGGTGACGCGTCCAACTCCGTATTTCGTCGTACACTTGCCGCGCGGGTTCTTAATCCAGACGACATCCCCTTTTTTCAGTTTCTCTTTGGTTACTTCCAGTTCGGGCAGCGGGTTAGTCTCTATGCCTTTCACCCTGACGTGATACCTGTGCAAGGTGTCAGCCGGCGCTGTAGAGGGTGAAACATTATCCTTTGGGGTTACGTTATACAGGTAGACTGCCTCAAATACCGTGCAGCCCGTCCTGGCCGCAATGGTTTTGACGGTTCTGTGATTCCGCTCGATGACCCCATTTCCACTCGGTACGTGGGCGCATCGAAACCTCAGGTGTACTCCCCAGCCATCAGCAAACTTTCTGAACTGCTCACTAGTGAATGCAGCGCCATTGTCGGTTAATATCTCCGTTGGGGGGCCACGTTCAAGAAAAATATTGTTTAACTGACGGATGATGCTGGCTGCATCCTGCCGGCGCAGCATGCGCCATATCGCAAACCTGGATGGACCGCAATCAATGAGAGTCAAGAAATCCTCACCGTTGTGGTGAGTAATATCCATCGCCAGCCGGTTCCAATGGCTTTCCACTACCAGCTTTCCTTTCTCCCAGCGAACGGGTGCTGGATCAATGGATTGGCATGCTATACAATCTTTGACCACTTTCCTGACGTCTGCCTTTTGTACTCCTGGTTCAACCAACTTAGCGAAATATAGGGTCCGCTTGACCCCAGGGTGCCCGGTTTGTTGGTGGACTTCTTTGATGGTATTAGATCGAACGGGGCTCATGGAAGCGGCGCAGGCGGGCTGCATGGGTTCAATAGTCTTTCTTATGGCATCAAGCCATCTTTGAGGTACTCTCGT
The DNA here is from genome assembly GCA_963556195.1 of Sepiola atlantica. Taxonomy (NCBI): domain Eukaryota; kingdom Metazoa; phylum Mollusca; class Cephalopoda; order Sepiida; family Sepiolidae; genus Sepiola; species Sepiola atlantica. Next base: position 116,884,487 of record OY744528.1, on the reverse strand, counting down.
CAAACAATCTGCTTTGTTCAGGCTGGATTTGACCAGGGACACCTCTATTGACAGCGCATATTCGTTCACCAGCTTCATGATCGTGTCGAGCCGCCGTCGGATGAGCATCTCGCTCGTGGCTTTGGTTCGTATTCTGGCCCTCCCGGTGAGAGTATCTGAAATCCACTTATGGACGCAAGCAGAATCCGTGAATAGTCGCAGGGTGGTCGTCTTCCAAAGGATTGCCAAGTTTATCCCCTTGATAACCGCATCAAGTTCTGCCAGGTTTATGTGCTGGGAGTCCTTTTCTGGGCGTAACCAGCAAGCGTCTTCCACCACCATTCCATCATGGACCACCGATACACCAATGGCGAGAGAGCTTGCATCAACCCACACACTAAGGTTCTGGCTGTCGACGCACCATCTGCCTCGCGTTGGGTCTTCCTTGTGCACCCTGGTGAGGACTTCTTTGAGCATTGTATTGAGAGGGACGTCATGAGTTTCGTCATCCCATCCAGTGGTGACGTCGGAGGCTCTTCGCTTAATAAATGCCACCGCAACACGAAGCCAGCCGCCGACAGGAAGGTGTCCAACTAACTTTCCGCACAAGGAAAACACGTTTCGTCGTGTAACAATACAAGGCATGTCCGGGGTTTCATTTCCTCGTTTCCAATACAGAACGTCATCTTCCTCCCAGACCTGCAAACCAAGTACCCGTGCGCCATCTCGTAGCCTTTCCGGTTCCTTGCTGAGAAGGCCAAAGTTGTAGAGATGCTCCCTCACGCGCGCCGCAGATACAATTTCCTCGTCCACGTACACGTCATCAATATATGCAGACGTTGCCCGCTCAATGCGCTCATCTTTAGTCAGAATGGTGTCAACAATCATTTGCATAATTGATGGCGCAACATTAAGTCCAAATCCCATGCGGGTTAGGCAATACCTTTTCCCCTTGATGAGCACCGTTTGATAGGGCCATAGTGATTTGTGTACACGCACTTGAAGGTATGCTTTGTGAAGATCCAGTACAGATACATTAGATCCCACTTGCCGCCATTCCCTCAACTTTTCAGTGCATACGTCCGCGCGAGCTGTAAAAGGGTCCACGTGCTCATTCAATTCTCGATAGTCGAGCACCGGCCTCACCTTCTGCTTATTCTGTTGGATAACCGCCATTAACGGGATCAGGCACTTTGGAGGACCCAATTCCTTCTCTGAATACGGAACTAGCCATCCATTACTAATCCAAGTTTGTAGTTCCTTGTCGTATTCTGCACGAGCTCCGGGGGGAATTTTGTATTCTGGCACCTTATTGCATAATTTCTCGGGTGGCTGCTCCTCCGACCACTTCCAGGAGGCTGTCCAGGATTTTGTGCGCTGGTCGAATTCCGCACAAAAATCAGGCTGTTCCAGCTTCATAGCTGCACTCAGAGCAAGGCCCGCTTTTGCAAAATGTGCCCTACCCTCACCATCAATGCGTACACCTCCCAATTCCTTGATGACGTCCATTCCCAGGAGTAGGTCGTAACCGAGCAGGTCACCGTTTATAACCAAGGCTCGTGCGGTTACTGTAGGCCCATCGCCGACACCTGCGCGAATGATGCTAACGCCACAAGAGGCAATCGAGCCACCGCCAACCGTCAATACCGGGATCCTTTCCTTATCCCATGCGTCACAGCATGCTTTGCGCACGAGGGTCTGCGTGCACCCGGTGTCTACGAGCGCGAAGCGCTCACGCCCGTTTACGCGCACGCTCACTGTGGGTAGCGCCTTATTTGGCGACGATCTGGGGAGAAGACTGGCGCTATAGCTTACTCCCCTTGCCCGTTTCCCGGACAACCTCTTGCCACGTGACCCAGCTTGTTGCACCGGTAACAACGCACGCGTTTTAACGTTCCTCGATCGGGCGCGTCCTTTGCACCGCTTCGGCTACGGCAGTCTTTTGAAAAATGATTCGGCCCGCCACATTTGTAGCATCTCACGTCTTCTGTTGGTGGTGAAGACGCTTCCGCAGCTGCCGAAACCGGCTCTGTGTCCTCTTTCAAAATGTTTCGGGCTCTGGCCAACAACTCGTCAAGCCCAATCTCACTGAGTCTGGACGATGCTCGCAGCAGTCTGCTGGCGCCGTCTGGGAGTCCAGTCAGAAAAGCGCATCCCAGTATTCGCTCGCTTGTTCCACCAAACGGCGCGGCTAGCCTCCTCAAATCGGCCAGGTAGACGTCCACAGTCTCATCTAGCCCAAGCCGCCGTTCGGTGAACTGCCTCCAGGCGACGAAAGGGTCCACAGCAAAGGCTGCGTATAGCGCCTGCCTAATTTCCTCCAGGCCTGGTTCGTCTCCGAGCTGCTGATACACCGAATATGCTCCTTTGGTCAGCCTCAGCGGGATGACCAGTGCAGGATCCTTTATATTGCAAAGTCTGCAGACGCGCTCGGCTTTCTCCCACCACTCGACTACAGAGGGTCCGGAGGGGGAGCCGTCGAACTCGGGTATTAACCTCAAGTCGAATTTGTCCATCGCCGAAATAGCTTGAAATAATAACGAAGGTCGCAAGTCACTGTTAACCTCCAAAGCAGCTCTTACTGCTCGACACGTGCACTCGCTTCGCACACTCCGTTTCTCTGAGACTGTACGAGACTCGCTTTTTATAATATCCAGTCACACCTAATTTCCATACGTGCAGCGAGACTTTGCGAGATTTTGCGTGAACTGTATGTAATAAACATTCAGGGACGCCATGTTGGATTTCTTTCCTTCTTTCTTTCTTTCACTCGCAGCGCACAGGACAAGCAAACCCCAGGACGTTTCGCAAGTAAGCCCTCTTCATGTTCATGTTCCCTACATTTTATACACCCACTCATCCATCAAATATTCTTTCCTATCCTCCATTTCTTTCTTGCATCGAAATCGACGGTACCGATGTTGTTTCGATCTTCTGTAATGCATATATAAATAAATATTACACTCTTATTTTTGGGGTTTTCTAAATATTGTAAAACATAAAGATCGATAGAGATCCTTGCCCTATATACAGGAATTGCTCCCTATGCACCACTGAAAAATTGAGGATCCTACAGGAAAACAATAACCTTTCCATGATCTGTATGAACATCAATATTGAGATCTTTAAACAATGTCACTACAAAAGAGTATTTCTACTAGCCAAATGAACTAACAACGAAAATACATAACTCACTGATAGTCCCTTCCATACATAAGTCTAAAGAACAACACATAATATGTAAAATATAAGGCCTATTTCCCCCATCTCACCCAAGACCTTTACAAGTATTATAAAATTAATTCCTTTTATACAATATACCTCCCACTCTCCCAGATATATTATATTATACTTATTACAGCCACATCATCTTTACCAACACACATATAACCTACACTCGCACCCTCGTAATCGCTACCTATCACAGATAACATGAATTATTAGATACCACATGATATTCAAACATTCTTTGTAAACATTTAACTATATTAAATATATTAAGTCTGTATATATTCATCGAATACCGTTAAATATCTTTTTTTTCTTCTTTCTTGCGTCCATCTAGTTAACATTCTTTTTCCCTTGTTTATTTTGTTTGTATTTACCGTTTCTTTTTTCTAATCATCCTCCTTAGTTCTTATTATTCAAATTTTCCTACTCATCTATTTCTTTTTCTCCTTCAGCTTTCCTTCTTTGCTTCCTTCATTTCTATTTCTTTATTTAGTCCCTTGCTTAATACATTAGGGTGTATCTTCAATCTTTCGTTCAATACACTCTCATTACTATCTATTTCGTTTTCTTTCTTTCTATCCATCCATCGATTAATTTTTTATTTCCTATCTTCAGCTTTTGCTCCTGAGTCTCTACTCTCACCACTCAAACAATTAATTCTGTTTTTCGTCCTTCCTTTTTTTGCTTCCATCTTCTTCTCTTTGCTTCATTCTCTGCATCCATCAAGCTTTATAACTACATACATAAAGAAAAAGAGAAACGAAGAAGGGCTACCTCGTTTCTGTCTTTCTGTATATATGTATTTACTTCTGCCTTACTTCTTTATATCTTTCTATTGACCCTCACCACTCAAACAATTCATTCTGTTTTTCTTCCTTTCGTTTTTGCTTCCATCTTCTCTTTGATCTTTCTCTGCATCATCAAGCCTTATAACTACATACATCAAGAAAAAGAGACACGAAAGAAGGGCTACCTCGCTTCTGTCTTTCTTTATTTACTTCTGCCTTACCTCTTAATATATTTCTATTTACCCTCACCATTGAGAAAATTCATTCTGTTTTTCGTCCCTCATTTTTTGCTTCCATCTTCTTCTCTTTGCTTCTTTCTCTGCATCCATCAAGCTTTATAACTACATACATAAAGAAACGAAAAAGGGCTACCTCGTTTCTGTCTTTCTTTATGTATGTATTTACTTCTGCCTTACTTCTTTATATCTTTCTATTTAGCCTTACGCCCTTCTATTATTCTTTTCCGTCTTTACTTTCTATCCTTCCTTACTTCCATCTATTATTCTTGCTCATTTCTGTCCATTCATCAACCGTTCGTTTCTATGTGTCTTTCTCTCTTCCTTACTCGATTCCTCGTTTCCTTCCCTTCCTATATCATTTTCCTATCAAGGAATATCTCCCTCCTCCCAACTGTGCAATGGTGTTTTATTTTTATCCTTCTTTCAATCCTTTCCCCCTTTCATCTTGTTCCTTCCGTTTCTTCTCCCCCTCCCCTTTTCTTTCTGTCATCACCCACCTCTCTCCTCAACCAGGTTCCGTTACTCCAGTCCTCTGTGGATAATTCTACGACCGCTGAAAGATGTCAAGTCTGTAATGAATCCTCCCTTTGGGAAACTTCCAAGAAATTCCGATGGACGGAAACTGCACCACCTGCCCATCATTACACGCTCGGAAGTTCCTAGCCATTAAAATATCCCTTTTGACATTGATGTATGAACACACATATGAGTAGATTCAAGAGTGTATATATATATATATATATATATATATATATATATATATATATATATATGTATGTTTATATATATATATATATTATGTATATATGTATTATATATATATATGTATGTTTATATATATATATATTATGTATATATGTATTATATATATATGTGTATTATATGTATGTATTATATATATATATATTATATATATATGTATTATATATATATCATATATATATATGTAGTATATATATTATATATATGTAGTATATATATATTATATATATATGTAGTATATATATATTATATATATATGTATTATATATATATTATATATATATTATATATATATTATATATATATGTATTATATAGATATCATATATATATATGTAGTATATATATATTATATATATATGTAGTATATATATATTATATATATGTATTATATATATATTATATATATATATTATATATATGTATTATATATATATATGTATATATATATATATATTATATATATATATTATATATGTATTATATATATATATTATATATTATATATATATCATATATATACTATATATTATATATATATTATATATATATACGATACATTATATATATATTATATATTATATATGTATTATAAATATATATTATATATGTATTATATATATATATATTATATATATATATATATATATATTATATATATTATATATATTATATATGTATTATATATATATGATATATATATTATATATTATATATATATTATATATATTATATATTATACATATATATATATATATATATATATATATATATATATATATATATATATATATATATATATATATATATATACTAGAAGACGCACCCGGCGTTGTCCGGTAATGAAAGTAAAATGTATTATTTTTAAAGTACAAACGTTAAAAGAATCAATCGCTTGAATTTAATAATCAATTAAGTTAGATATCGGATTTTTCATAAAATCCTATCGACGTAAAGCTTTGTTTAATCTTGTTACAGGGATTCGTTATAGATAAATTAGATAAAATATATAAAAAGTCGTTATGTTTTGTACTCTTATAGCTGATGCATCATGTTTCCATGACTTCGCGTCGTCAACTTTCGGGCAGGTCTCGGAAGTGCCTGAGAGTTGACGAAACTATTAACCAAAAAACATTTGCTCCTAAACAGTTTGTTTTCGTTATAATAATAATAAAATAAATTTAAAAAAAATTCCGTAAAAACAGTTGTTGCAGTGTTTATGTTAACAAGAAAACAATGTAAAACATATAAAAAAACATTGAAAAATAATTTAAAAAACAATAACATTTGTCTTAACAAATTAAACAAAATCATAATTTGAAACTTTCCGGTGCACAAACAGAAAAAAAACATCATTCTATTTAAAAACATTTGATTAACAATGGTTTCTTTGACAAAAAATAAATAAACATCTAATTACTAACAGTTGTATATCTATGGGTTGTTCGTCCTTTATTTGTATATATGTATTTTAGTTTGATTTTTCTTCGTCATAATTTATCGGCTGCCAGTCTTCAATTTAGCGTTTGGCAGTTTTCGCTTCGTAAACTCTCGGGCGCTTCCGCAACCTGCCCGAACGTTGAGGACCCGAAGTCACGGAAACATGGAGCGTCAGCTATAAGAGTACCTTATGTTTATGACAATTATTTTATTGAATTTAACCAAAGCACCACTCACTGATTTTGATGCCTGGTGACCCCGAATAAATCTGGAGATTAATATAAATACAACTATTGGATACATCGTAAAAATCGACCCTTATTATTCAAATTATTTTCTACAAAATGTATGTTAAATCGAGTCGCTTTGATTTATTTGCGTTTTTTTTATATATAATGATAACGAAATAGAATTATTATGTTTATATATATTTACATTTGCATTATCTACTACCGAAAGTTCTTTATTACTTCACAGAAATATGTTCTTTTCTATGTGTTTACAAAAAAATTTACATTTTTATTACAGTTGATTAAGCAATACCAAAAAGACAGAAAAAGAAAGTAACTAATTGTTGAGTTTTTTTTAATTATTATAACTGTTTATTTACTCACTATTACACAAGCAATCATATCATTCTATCTATAGTATATGAATAGGTAGATAGAGAGGGGGAGAGAAAGAAAGAGAGAGTCAACAGATGACGATTAGAACGGAAGTGACGCTGCCGTTACTGACATAGCGTTGCCACGAACGATAGCCAGGGAGATGCGTTGGAACAACCAGGCTGACTCACGGGGCTCGTACCTAGACGTTGAAATCCTCCGTCCAATGTCCTGAAAAATTTAACAGTCTCGGGGCCAAGCACACCCGACGTTTCCACTGAAATTGGTTGGAAGACGAAACGGTCAGTGAGCGAGCAATATTTTCCGCGCTGCCTTGTTTCGGCGAGCAGAGCCGCCGTACCGGGCTTCACCGCGGATTCCGCAATCCTTGCTGGTGAAAAGGAGTCAGACCAAGTGGCATCCCAGATCAGCGGCTTTCTTTTTTGTTCTATCTGATAATTATTTTTCGAGACATGACGACTGAAAGACATTGCCATCTCACCATCTTTCATTCAATGATAGCGACTCTCTCTTTCATTTCATTTTTTGCTCCATTCATTCAACTTTTTTTCACAATAATAAGCATGTGTCCGGCCGGTGGACAAAGGAATCCGAGTTCAATGATGAACCGCCATTATGTCGATTTCGATCACAATAAAACAGTAAACAAACGTCAACTCTTTAAAAAAAGTAAATATTAAAACATATTAATCAATATATAAATTTAAATGTGTTCTTCAGAATTATGTGATCTATTCCCCGCTTCTTTTGTTCCAGCTCGTTTGACTCGTTGGTCTAGTGGTCTCCATCAATTCGCTGTTTTAATACCTCATTGTAATACAGCTTCCTGCTCCAGTAGCTTCTTTCCAAGAACCGCAGGCGTGTGTAACTCTCTTCCTGCTGACTGTTTTCCTTCTACTTGTAGCCTTGGTCTTTTCTAGGCTCAGGCCAATAGGCATCTCCTGCCTTTGCGATAATCATATTTGTTCTTGTTAGCTCCTTACATCAAGTGGCTTCATGCCTTGTCTTGAATGATTTCTATAAATAAAATCAATAAAAAAAATAAATATTGGTAGATAATACTGATTTATTCTGGTTTCATCTTATTAGATGGCAGAAAAACATATTAAACACTTCTAATGATCGGTGAAAACCGTGAAACTGCAGAATACATTTTTATTATTGATATGTATGTTTGTGTGCGTGTCTATGCACGTATGGGCACCTGCATGTATGTATAGTAAATGAAGCCCTCATACGCAGGTAAGTAGCTTTAACAGTAATATATATATTTCTGGTACCTAAGGTACTTAAGCTGTTTGTTTTATTTTTTATTTCTATTTATTTTTTTAATGCAACTTTAATTCCTATATAATGTTATTGCTATCTACCATATGGCAGAATGGTCTTGGGTGTAGTGTTTGGATAGTATTATTATTATAATTATTATTATTATTATTATTATTATTATTATTATTGTTGTTGTTGTTGTTGTTGTCGTCGTTGTTGTCGTCGTCGTCGTCGTCGTTGTTGTTGTTGTTGTATTTGATATACAAATTACCATATCACACGGTAGTCTTAAGAGTAATATATTATTATTATTATTTTATTATTATTATTATGATTATTATTTATTTATGTATATATTAGTGAAATTGTAAGTTGAATTATTTCTACACTTGATTATTGGGGAAATGGTAGTTTGATCAGTACCATTGGAGAGCCATAATATTAGACACTTACGTTAAGGTCTCCTGTTTGTGTTTCACTGTTAGATACTTAATCCCCTGTTTTTATTTTATTTACTTACTATTATATTTTTTATTGATGAATTTTCCAACGAATGTTCAGTCTGCAATAGTTCGGATTTAGTTAGTTTATCTGGGAATTTAAACTGCATTTTCCTTTTTTTTTCCTCTTTTTTATTTTTAAATAACGCAAAGCTCCTTTAGACTATATATATATATATATATATATATATATATATATATATATATATATATATATATATGGTCCCCCGATTTTATAAATCGGGGGACTTATGTTTTGAGGCTTGTCCGTCCGTCCGTCCGTCCGTCCGTCCGTCCGTCCGTCCGTCCGGATTTTTCTCCGCAACCATTCATTGAATTTCTCTGAAATTTTGCATGAAGTTGGAACTTTGGTCAGGTTATAAATTGTTCTGGTTATAAAATGAGCATCCTCAGAAAAATTCTGGTTCGCGCCCCTAGGGGGTCAAGGGGGGTCAAAAATGCCCCAAATTGCCCAAATTTATTGCATTTTACACTCGCCACATCGAGTCACATACAGAGGGGGACCACGCACGCTAGTTAGATTTGGTATCTGTCCGTCTGAAGCCGAAACTATACTATTTTAAACTATTGCACCATTTTACAATAGTCTGAAATGGTCTATGTCATGAAGAGTTTAGTATCTGTTCTTGCGGCATGAAACCATCCTTCCAGACATTTCCTTCTCTTTTTTACATGTGATGAGTAGTGTAGTATATGTTCTATTGTCATGATACCATACTCCCAGGATTTACCGCGTCCTACTTATAACTTTAGGAGAGCCGTTGTTAGTATAATTAATTTCTCTTAAATATCCACATGCTTATATGTTTCATCTTTATCAAGAATCATCCGTGTGGCGAGATATCGAACTATTACGTCGTTCGCATGATTCGAACCTCTGACTCCAGTAACCATTGACTGCCAAGATCCAAACACTCTAATGCAGCCGTCGTGACAGCCATATGAAATGCGAAAGAAAAACTGATATATATCGCTAAGAAAAATAGTAATTTTCTGAAGGGTATTCTATTTCAAAAGAAAATAACTTCGCATTATAGCTTGGATATGAATCTCTTTCATATTTTCCTCCAAAGTGCTCGTCTTTTAGAGAGCTTCAATAATTGGTTATTACCTTTTTGATAGATATTATTTTTAGATTAACATACATATATGATTCATCTTTACCAAGAATCGTCAGTGTAGCTACACACACACACACACACACACACACATATATATATATATATATATATATATATATATATATATATATATATATATATATATATATATATAACTGTTCCATCGGTTGTCGAATTCGAACTCTGGACCCCAGTTACCATTAGAAGATGATCTCGACGTCGTAAGAACCACATGTAGTCGTGCCCCGTCGTACTATTTGTGTCACTCTTTTCAATTTCTAGTACTAATTAAGACATCGATAAAACATGTTTATTTTAGGAAAGACAAATAAACATGTTTTTATCGAGTACACCTTGCATTGAACAATCGAAGATGAAATAGATTTGTCATCCGCACATCTTTATCTCTCTTCCTTCATTTATCTGTATAATTGCTCTATCTCCTATATTGAGCTTACACAATTTCACTATAGGTTAACTTATCTAAAAGAATACTTTTATTCTAATTTTAGCCTGAAGATTTCTCCAGGGGATGAAACGCGGGAGCCTTTGTGTAGCTTAATTACCATAAATATATTTTCATAGCTTACTACCTATCTTACTACGTATCGAGCACTGTCGAAATAAATACTGAAAATTGATACATAAAAAATGATATCTCCTTATAAAATGTTATGTGGATACATGAAATACTAATATATATATATATATATATATATATATATATATATATATATATATATATATATATATATGAATAATATTAAATTATGTTTTAATATTTTACCTACGTACAACGTAATTTCGAGCTTACGGCCTGCATTAGTACAGAGAAATATATATATATATATATATATATATATATATATATATATATATATATATATATATATATATATATATATATGTGTGTGTGTGTATATGTATATGTATGCATCTCACCCATCAATAATTATTTTAGTTCATAAAAATATTCTGAAACTGCAGCACATACACAGGTAAAAGAAAATAGGAGATTACCAAACGATTCAAACGGATGAACTCATGCGGATTTATATTTCGTTTTTATTATAAAAAGACTTCATCATAAATTAGTAAAATTAAGATAAAGGTAGACATTTTGATTTCTACCTGTAGATATAACCACAGGTATATATATTAACTACTGACGTCTTATATACAGCCACTTGGTTGATTGTTTAAATAGGGACTCATAAATTATACAAGGTCAGAACACTTGTGAAAACGAGTGTAATTCAATTCATTTTCCCTTTTGTAAAAATGTTAAATCAGCGTAATCGGGGAGCGAAAAGCCAGGAATTGGATGTGTGACGAGACATGGGGGAGGCTGAATTTCTTATTAGCCAAAGAACGGCTGACTTTTGCTTAATGTGATCTAAATCGAACTCTTGGGATTTCTCTTGAAATGGAGATTAAATACAAGCTCCTTGATACACATTTATATGATGCGACTCCAAGCATGCCCAAGAGGACACACACACACACACACACACACACACACACACACACACACACACACACACACACATATATATATATATATATATATATATATATATATATATATATGAGAAAGTTTTTTTTCCATTTATCTTAACTATATTAACATCAAAACTGACTGGTCTGGTTTAATTCTTATAATACAGGAATATTTTCACATACGGTATATATAAGAACCTCCAAACTTCCTTAAACAAATCTCGATATTGCTCATTTGCATATTTTTTTTAAAGCTTCTAATATATTAATATTCTGTAATATACATTTTAATTTGTATTGCTAAAATTTCTTCTATTGTTTTATCGCAAATATTTTAAATATTAATAAAATTATCTTTAAATATTTTATTAAAAAAAGGATAGCGTTTTAGAAACTTTTAGAATTTCATTTTCAAGAGAAATAATTTACATGGATCTTTCGACATTAGTAAAACGTTGTATATCGCTGAGGTGTGGAGAACAGATACTACACTTTGATCTTACCCATAATGCAAAGGAACCATAAAAATAGTGTTTGTGTGACTAGGCATTTTAAAATAAATTTAAAAAACTCGATTGAATCAGAATATCTTTTTATGGGGTGGGTAGTGTAGTATCGGTTCTGTCGTCATAAGATCGTCCTCCCAGGAATTACCTCCTCTGTAAGAGCTAAACACTTTTTCGTAGAAAAATTTATTATGTACACAGTCTGAAATTAAAACGTTTTCACTTAAAATGCGAACCAATAAAATTGAATTTTCTGTTTAAATTGTAAGTTTTTTATTTAAAGTTTTCTTTCACTTCTTAATAAATCCTGTTATAAACATTTCTCGCTCCGCAAATAAATAAATAATAAGGTTAATTCCTATTTCAGTTACGTAAATTATAATGAGTGAAATAGGGTTCGGCATTACTCATAAACAACTTATATTTTTAAAAACTTAAACCATGTTTTAGTAAAGAAAAAAACAACTTAGAGATTTTAATGTTTTCTTGTTCTAAGTTTCACTATACACATGAAACGGAGAAATAAAAATGAGTTCGGAAAAATGTAGTCGCTATCTAAACAAGTCGAGAAAAGGGCTTGCTAACTCAAGTTCATAAACATGTATTTTTTAACTAGAAAATTATAAAAGAAAGTTATCGTTCTTCCTTAGCTAGCATACTTCTCTTTTGTTATAAAGATGTTGACTATACTTAACCGCCCAATTTTAATTGCAGCGTTTCACGTAAACAACGGAAATTACCATTGTTTTTTAATGTTGCTTAAATGAATAACATGCGAAAGTTTTCCATCATATATATAGTTATAATAACATTAAAACGGGTTATACTTATCTAATTATGTGTAGTATATTTTGATTCGTCATGATATAGCCTCCCAGGCATATCATCCTCTTTTGGAGGAGAGGCAGCATAGTATACGTTCGTTCCTCACGAGACCATCCTCACAGGATTACCTTCTCTTATGTGTGTGTAGGGGGAAAGGGAGTGTACTATAGATACTGTTGTCATGATATGCTCCCAGGCATGAACTTTTTTTCGTTCGTCATTATATAATCCTCCCAGTCATTACCTCCTTATTTAGCGTCAGCGTATGTAGTTCGTTCATCATGATATCATACTCTCAGTCTAGCAAAAATATACGACCGGGATGAGCCTATATTTACTATAGCATGTCCATCTTCAGAGAAAATGAGTCTGAATCAAAAAGAAATTAACGGTTATACCTTTTTTCGTAATAGCAGTGTCCTTTCTTCGATGTTGATAAAACGACGGTCAAGTGCTGTTCAACAGTGTACGATGCGTAATGTATTTTTATATATGAACATTTTAGGAAGCGCGTGGTCGCTTATAGGATAATAAAATTTGTCAAACGTTATAAAATGCATCTTTTGAGATATTTAAAACTTGGAAAAACATACAAAATGCCTTTGTAAATCACGTTTAAAGTGCGAATATTTTTAGTGAAAATCATTTAATTTTTTTTCTAAATTCTTTTTTACTTATTAATTTCAGACAATGGCGTATCCATCTTAACAGAAAGAGAGTTACATCTTAAACGTGTTTTTCATAGTTATATATATATATATATATATATATATATATATATATATATATATGAAGCAATCCAACAAAAGATATAAGCGTCAACTAATATCTTATAATTAGTGAACCATCCGGATAAAAAACTGAACCTCAATATACTGGATAGAGCATTAATATTATAATATAAAATGAAGTAATAAAATAAGGTGTCAATCAAATGTTATTAGAATTCAAAGTTCAAGCAAAGTATCCTTATACATATACATATATATATATATATATATATATATATATACATATATATATATACATATACATATATATATATATATATATATATATATATATATATATATATATATATATATATGCGGATTGTGGTAGATAACTCTTGCATAGTGCTCGATTATTAAGAAAAATAAACAACAAGAGCGTAATATTTATTTATATATGTATTTAATAGAAGGTTTGATCGTTCCAACAGTTCAAAAGGTAAATATCAATACATGTTTGTATATCTGGGAAGCATTTTTTTCCTCAAGACATTTTGGTTAAATAGTCCAGACGACTTATGTCTGTTTATTCAAATATTTGATCCTTTATAGATGTCCGATTCGTGTTTCGATTTAAGGATAGAACTGGCTGATGAACTAGCCGTACAGATTGTGCATCCTAGTACTTTAGGATATTTCTAGAACCATCCTTAGAGGGTTGGATTTCGAGTAAGGAACCTAAGCGCTTAAATATTTTAATGATAGCTTTAAATTGTTGCAGTATTTATAGAGCATTAGTATTAAAAACAGTTTAGGACGATTTCACTGTTTTCGAAATTAATTGTATTAAATGCTGGCTTTTTAGTTTTTATATGTGGGTTTTCTAATATCTGTAGTTTAAGTTTTGTATTTTTATATTCTTATATGGTTGTGTTATGTACGAATTTTTTTTAAAGTTTAAAGCGGAAGTAGGAACGTTGAATAATCATATGTTGGGATATTGCGCTAATGTCATATATGTGCATGGTGAGACGTCTCGACAGATTTGTAGTAGTCAAGCCTACGTATATATTTTTCTTAATTGTCTCGCAAGGGACATTTACATTCATATACGATGAGGTTTGTCTCAATATTCTTGTCGAGAGAGAAGGATTGTTGGTGACGAAATGGTTAGATGTTTTAAATTTGCTATAAAAAAGTTGTATTTCTTTTTTGGATTTGGTAGGAAGAACATTTTTATTTATCATACTTTTAAATGTGTCTATCTATTCTGAGAACGGGAATGGAGCGATAAAAAGTTGGTATGACTAGATGGGGCTACAAAACTGACCCAACCATCTGAAAATACGTCTTCCCTCTACTGCACAACAAGTGCAGCTTGAAAGATTCCGAATGGTACCACAATAATGCAAAAAACTGCGTAAAAAAGTGGGAAACTGCTGTATGACAACATTCTTCAAAGACACGCAAAGACAAAAGAAGAATCTATTTTGTAATTATTGTGTAGTTTAATCCGGTAAAATCATGATATGTATTTATAGATTGGAGGGGGGGTAAGGTTTATTAGTATCTTTATTAGAAATTTTTATAAAATGTTTAATTTGTTCGCCAATAATTTAGTTGGGAAAACCATTGTGGTTAGTGCCTACCTAATATTTTTTACGTTCGTGTTGAAAAATAGTTGGTGAAAAAGGAAAATAGTTTAGCACACGATAGTAGGTTTTTGATAATGACGGTTTTATATCGGAAAGGTTATTCACTTTTATAGTTAAGTGTACAAAAGTTTTTATTCGTACATTTTATACATTGATGTTGAGAATTCCTTATTGTTAATATCTATTAAAACTTAAACGTTCTAATAGATATAAACAATAAAGAATTCTCCACATCAACGTATACAAAATACGAATAAAAACTCTTGTACACTTAACTATAAAAGTGAATACAGATTTAAAAAAAAAAATTTTAGTTCATATATAAATGTGAGAACGGATTTTTTTATATCTTAGCACTACACTTTTTAGTTTCATGAAACAAAAATTAAAATTAAACAGAGAATATCTCAGCGAAGAATGTATTAAAAAGATTTAAACATTTAAATAATTGAATATTTTTATTGAAATTTAAAAAAATTAAATAATAGAAAAAAGAAATTCGTTTCAATTCTTTAACGTTAGGAAAAGGTTAAGATACTCAGCGTCAACAAGTAGATTACAAAATATAACCGTGACGACAGTTTTTTATCACTTGACCTCAAGTTAAAAAAAATGTTAATTTTAACTTTTCTTTCAAGTCGAAAATTGTAAATGTGACGATATATATATATATATATATATATATATAACATAAAATATAATAACACGAATTACATTTTTGAGACTTTGCAGTCTCAAAAATGTAATTGTCTAGTTTGATGCTTGAGGAAACCACAAGGTTGAAATAAGTTATTGCATCGGCAATTATGTCATTTCGTGTTATTATATTTTATGTTATTTTTGCTCTGTTTACCACATTGAGCTCTCATACCCGGATTTCTTCCTGGAATTATTCCATTATAACACATATAAAATATATATACATATTCATATATACATATAAATATACACATATACATATACACATATACATACATATATATATACATATATAAACACATATATATATACATATATATATATACATATATATACACACAAATATATATACATATATATACACATATATATACATACATAAATATATATACATATATATACACACACATATATATATATACATATATATACACATATATATACATACATAAATATATATATACACATATAAGTATATACACACACATACATATATATATATATATATATATATATATATATATATATATATATATATATGCTTACTGTAACGATATGTAGAAAACAGACTAGGAAATGAATATTGGTTGACCGAGTTCATCTGTGTTTTGTAATATTCATGTTGCATAGGGAATACAGTAACTCTCTTTCCTAGATTTCCATCTTCTATCGCAAGATAACTGAAGCAAGAGAAAAATTGTCGTCACTAAACTTGCCAAAATATTTGACAGATAAAAACAGCAGAGGAATGAGAACATTAGCAGATATCACTTTCCGGGGCGCAGTCTTTTCTGAAAAAGGCCCACGGGTTTCAGCTGGTCATAGACCGAGCTTGATCAACACAAGCTGTGGTTTTTACTTGCAAGGGCAAATATCTATTTTTAATTCGTTTGTCAGATCGGGTTACGGTTTTCAAACGGAGTGACCCGGGGAGGAGGAGAGTTTTATTTGTTTTTATTCATACGCTGGACATATGAATACATGAATGTATAAATAAAAATGAACAAACCATTTTATGTATGCATTACGTGTTTATGACTTGTCAGGCCACACATACATTATTTTCAACCGGAATTCTGATTTCGATCTAGGATCTTCATCAGTATAGAATGGTCTGATGTGAATCCGGAACGCATGCAGTCAGCATTCCAGATTAACATCAGATCACTCTACACTGATAAGGATTACACTTCGTAATCGAAATTCTGTTTCAAAAATGTGTTCATGTACATCATAAAATAAAAATTAAATACAAAAATCAAATATATTTTTATTTTCATTGCCATATTTATATAGTCACCCACAAACTGTTTCGTTGTATAACAGCTTTTCAATGTAAATAGATGAGTTAGTATTTCTAGCTGAAGGCGGAGAATTTGTGTTTACATGTAGATTGATCTTAAACCAGAATGGGGTCGGCGGATGGCGGATCTGTAAGTTCAATCAATGTCTTCATCTTTATGTCCTTTCTTTTCATCTAAGTCTCATCCAATGACGTTTTGTAATTCATAAATTAATATTTTGGGGGAAATCGTTTAACCTCCAATCTTGTGGGAGGGTGTTACTTCCCTTTCACACTCTATATGTTTATAACCAATCCCTTTCTGAAAAGTTTATCTATCAAGGAACCCCCAAACACGTGGTTTGGAGAAATGCCCTCGAGTCAATTAGTCAATACTTTCCTTGTCAACCCAACTAAATTGTATATTTCTTTATCTATTTATCTATATAATAATATTCTAAGGTAAGTTCATGTTCAGTTCATTTGTTTTTTGTAACCAGAAGCATCAAAATTTGTTCTGACACTTAATATTTTTTGAAATTTTAATACAAAAAAAGATTATTAGGAAAATCGAAAAAATAAAATAGGTATAATAACGAAGAAGAATTCTGTTATATTTAACAATGTTTGCTTATATATATATACATATATATATATATATATATATATATATATATATATATATATATATATATATATATATATATATATATATACAGAGAGAGAGAGAAAGAGAGAGAGAGAGAAGTAAAAGATGAGAATAAAGATTGTAAAAATACAAAATCTAATTTGTTCAAAACAAGGTGTTCTAAATGAGATATTTATTTTTCCTTCCTTAAGCCATGGCTTTTCAAAAAATGGAATCTCATCATACGAGGAATACAGAGAAATAAGTTGGTAGGGGAATTACCAAAAGTCATAACTTGAAAAGATATAAATATAATAAAAGATAAAAACAAGTATAGAAAGTGTAGAAAATGTCAAATGTAAAGAGAAGAGGTTGAAAATATATGAAAAAGTTCACCGTTGAAGGCGTCATCAAAATTGTAGCAGCAGGTTCAAAAGTGGTAAATCCAGGATTGATTAGCGTCTAAATATATATGCAT